>VZRV01000136.1:1513642-1533867 GCA_013398115.1 Falcunculus frontatus
GGCTCTCCAGGGAAGTGAAATCCAAATAAAATGCAACCAAAAACCGAGGGGAAGGACTGTTGTGATTTCAGAAGAACGTAAATCTCCTCCCCCTGGTGCCAGGCAGGCCGGTGCCAGCGAGGGCAGTGCTGGTCACTCACGGGCACGGCGGAGGGGCAGGCACCGGTGAAACCCAGCACAACCACAGCAGGAGTGTCCCAGCACAAATTCCCCAGGTTCAGGTACCAGAGTGCAGGTGGCAAGTAAACCCCTACAACCGGCAGAATAAGCAAACGCTTTAAAAACAACCCCTATGCAAACTTATTTTGGATTCAAGGGAGGATCATTTCACTCAGCTTAGGGGCAAAACAGTGAAATAAAAAAATGCATTTTTTTCCACACAGAGATCTTAATCCTGGATTAATTATTTTACACATTTTTCATTTTAATTAAAGCGGTATTGCTTCTTTCTTAAGTTCTTTATCTACTTTCTTTAAGTAAAGCTGTTTAATACTGGGGATTGTGGAAAACATTTGTTAGTGATTATGCAGAAATACAGTCAAACAAGACTGAAACAAGAGCAGCATGCAAAAATGTATTTAAGGACTATCATCCCAAAATGCTGCTAAAAGCTATTAACCAGTACGTGTTAATTGCCACAGCATTCATATTAATTTTCACTTCGGGCCCGACATTGTGGAATATTTCCCCTGATACATTTTAAACAAAGTTTAATTTAAGGAACTGCTTCTATCAACACTTATGAAAATTAACAGCCAAGCAATTAGCACTCATGAATTATCCCTTCCCCCATGCTTGCTACAGCATCATTTTTAAAACAGTTGCTACATGAGAAATTGTTGCTTTTTAACCCATTACCAAAATTAGCCACAAGAAACCTTGTGGCACTACAGAGAAGCACCATTCCTCACCAAGGGGTTTTAGCACTTGTCCAGCTGAAAATTACACAGACCAGCTTTCAGTTAAATTATCTCCAGTTATCAAACACCAGAGAACTCCATAAGATCAGAAAAGCCAGACTTCATTCTAACTCCATTTGCAGCTAGCCATGAGAGCAGAAATAAAATACCTTGAGAAAATCTTATCTGCCTGCAGGAAAGGTTTTTGGCCTCAGAACTCCAGTTTACTCTAGAGCCAAACAATTCCTTCCTTACATTTTTGATCTCTTCTGCACCTTTTTCCTGCCTCAACATTGTGAAGCTCAGCTGAGTCACTGAAATGAGCCATCACCACACTCCTGTGTGTCACCTGTGGTACCTGGACAGGACTTTCAGCTCAGAGTCTTTTTTTTCCCAACATTATTAAAACTCAGCAAGTTGGAACAATAAATCATCAAAATTTGATTTTCCAAGTCCTGTAAACAGAAATACAGATTAATTTATTTATCAAATGGGTGATAATTTAATTTGCATGCAGATAGAAGAAATCAATTTGGCCAGTGATTTCTTAAGCCTTCAAGTAATTTTCTATTCCAATGACATCTGAAGGAATTATAAAGAACTAAAGGTTCTTTCAATACAAAATTCTTAGAAAGAGAATACAAGATTTATTAACCAAGACGTACAACCCACATGCTTTACAAAACATGAAAACAGGTCCAAAGCTGAGGTTTACTTAAACTATTTTAAGGAAAAACTTGAAGAAAGAGTTGAGAATAGTCACTGTATGTGTGGCTTCTGTTAAGAGCTGAAGTTTTCCAATGTACAGAAAACCATGGATCTGTGCTGGTTGTGTGGGTTCCTGAGCTGCTTAGAATGCCTCCATTGCAGTTGTATTTCACCAGCCATATTCTCTACTGTTTTGATAATTAATGAAGTGATCAGGACAGGAAGAAATTAGAGCGCTTTAAAATTTTACTATTTCATAAAATCGCAGAAGTGGTTATGAAAAAGACACTAAATCTGGCAGGAAACACCTGCAAGATGTAAGCATTGCCCACATTGGCTGGGGTGGTACCACAGCACATGCCATGCTCTGATCTGAACTGATAAGCTGAAAACAATACATCCCGAGGTGGGGGGATCAGGGAAGGAGGACCCTGAGGAGGATTTATTTGATTTCAGGTCAGCTGGGACCCGAGTCAGTGGTGAAACCACTCGGGATGAGCAGCACAGACACGGGCACAGAGCTCGACACAGAGAACACCGAGCTCCTGCCTTGCCCAGGCACCAGAAAATGAGTGTCACTGAACAACCTGAAATCTGCATTACCAAACTCAAATGTGTATGAAATAAAGGCCTAGTTATAGTCTTAAAGATTTCAGAGCCACTGTGACCCCCTGAGTAAATACATAATTAAGTAGGGTGTTTTTAAGACATGTTTAATTAGGCCCCTAGCCCCTCCTCACCCCCCGCCTCTCCCCAATTATGTACCATTTCCCCCAGAGATACACGGCTCTGTTAATTATGTAAATAAGTCATGCACTATTCCCTGAAAGAATTATATTTCTGTGAAATACTGCTCATCTATTATCAATAAAAATAAATACAAGACATATGATATTTCATTAAAAATAATTTTTAAAAGCTCGATGGTTTTTGGTGTTTTATTACTGACTGAAAATACACGAGAACTGAAGTAAAATAACTCACAACTGGACTATGTTTCTTCTATATCTCAGATGGTCAGCCAAGCATTTAAACTAGATAATACATACAGAACTCCAGAGAATAAACTTTATATACAAACTATTGATACACTTACCAGAGTAACAGAAACAGTGGTGTCAAAATTAATACAGTGAGATTATACTCTAACAAAATGCCCATTCAATTACTTTGGATTGTAAAAAAGGTATTTTGATTTGCAGATCACAACTGAGATAATTCATATCAGACCCTGCAAATCACAATTGAGTGACACTGAGGTATTTCCTTAACCTCTCAAACTGACATGCAGAGTGCAGCTTCCTTCCAGTGACCAAACACCTGCTAAATGTTTCTGACTGCAACACGTGAAAATTCAGATGTTCATTATAGACAACTACAATTTCTATAAATACAGTAAAGGTTAGCTTGGATTATCAAAGAGGGAAGGAAAAGTGCTAAGTTCCTCAAGCATTTGAGAAACAAGATTTGAACACGAATGAATTACAACAGAATTCTCTTAATAAAGAAGTATTTGATTTTTACTTCCCCTATACATGACATGGGAGTTCATTTAAATGTTTACCCAACTGAAATTTTGTGGCACAAGAACAGCAAAGCTGGAGTTTGGAAAAAGAGGCCTCTTGGTGCTGTCAGCATGAAAGTGCTGCTGTCGCTCATTAACGAGGCCAGGAATTTTGAAAACCTGAGTTAGCACTAATTGCCACATGCTAATAAATATAAAATCACAACAGAGGAGCTTTTGCACGTGAACTTTATGGTCTAAAGGTTACCATTTCACAAATATTCCAGATACTCCTAGAAATGTCAGCGGAATTACGGATCTGACTTTCCACTTCAAGAACACCTAACAGAATATGAAATTCTTCCATCACAATGGTAATGAAGCTCAAACTCTATCCTCCCACAGGAGATTCCACAAACAAATCCAGTAGAAAACAGATCTGCAGAGTATTTATACTTGTTTTGGAACAATATGACAATGATCCATCACACCAATGTTTATTTTTCAGTTTCTAGAGTTGATGACAGAGAAAAATATTTGACAATATGGAGTACAGGGAAGACATTTATCCTCCAGTCTGAGCAATATCAGATCTATCTCCTGACCTCCATGAACTGCCAGGTTTGCAGCCAATCTCCTCCCTGTGTTACACAAATGAGCACTTGTGCAGAAATACACTGATCAGTGCTTCTTTTTGTCTCGGATGGTGACCTACTGATACTTCAGTTTTCCACCCTCAAAACAGACCATGACTTCTCCCACTCTCACTAGAGCACTGAGGATAAAGACATCAGTCAAGGAATATGCAGCAAGTGCTGTGATGTGGATAGACAAGGGGGTTTTTTTAAATGCCAAATAATCAATCATTTATACAAAGGGTCTCATCATCAGTGCTAGAGAGACGTCCCAGGACTTTGTCACAATAAAGGTGCACCTCAATGACCTGCTGGAGAAGGAAACAGCAAGGTAGAGAAGCCTAATTCTCTGCCCAGAATTTTGGAATGGAAATAGGAGAAATGGTTCTACTGACCCTGGAACCTTCACATTTGCATGTTTTTAGATAACCACTCCCAAGCCCTGATGGCCACTGTAAACTCTAATTGGAGCTGGCACAAGGCAGTGCAAGGGAGCAGTGCCTCAGGCCTGTCCCTGCCAGGGGACCCCTGGGATGAGACAAAACCCCCCAGTCACTCACCTTGCCATCGAATTTTGAGTACTCATTGAAGGGGTTGTTGAGCTGCAGTGGACACTGCTCCAGTCGCACAGAGAGGATGGACTGCTTCCCAGAACACGGTGATTTCACTCTGAAATTCTTCTTTTCAAACAGTGAGCTCAGCTCCTCTGCTGCAGATCAGAAAAGAGATTAGAGGCATCATATGAGGAGATGTAGAGAGGCTGCTGCTTACCACAGAGAGATAACGTCATAAGAGGAGCACAAAATCAAATAAATAAACCAACAAATGCTTCAGCAGGGCAGGATCTACCACCACTCTTTCATAGCCCAAAGATATGAAACCATTAAGAAGTTTGAATGATGCTTCTGTTTAAGCTGAGGAAAAGGTGAGTTTTTCCTATACGGAGAACAGAATTGATCAGTACAAGACCCACTCGAGTCAAGATAAAAATCAAGAGGATGACACGTTCCTGGTCTTTCTGCTTGCCCACCTTCTCCTAAATGAACAGGGACACTGAGGAAGGAGCTGCTGACACACGAACAGCACAGTTCCTCCCGAGCCTGCAGCACATGACACAGTGCCACATCTTGGGACAGCACCACGCTGCCCTGCAGTGACACCCTGCTGCCAGCAGCAGGCCTGGCACCACAGCTCGGCCAAAAGAACCATTCCTGCAGATTTTACTCACGGTAGATCGGATATGGCCTCCCCTCATAAAAATGCCAAACCTGAAACCACCATTCCAGATCAACGGTCTGAACCATAAAAACAAAAAAGCTCTCTAAAAGCAAAGGGGATCCAAGTTCAGGAGTTCTTTGTGTGGTCTGTGAAGGCTCATAAAAGCCTTTTTATGTGAAGAAAGTGCACAGCTGAATTTCCAGCAACAATTCAACTTCAAATTTACAGCCACACTTTAAAAAACCCCTAAAAACCAGGACTTCTTACGTTACAAGGCCACTATGAAATCAGGACAGAGCCTGGGGTGTTTCAGCACATCAGCACCAACGGGTCTCATCTGCGGGGAGCTGTGACTGAATCTGGACAAGGTTTCCCACATCTGCTCCAGGAACCAGGAGCCCCCAGCCTCCATCAATCACTGCCCGAGAACCAAGCCCAGCTCGCCCAGCCTGGCGCTCCTGCACTTGGATTCCCTCACAGCTCACAGATTTCCATCTCGCCTCTCCAGGGAAATGGAACTGTTCCCAAGGCGGAATGACTCGGCACTTGATCTGCAGGGAGTTGGTTCGTTTCTTAGAGTGCAAAATTAAAACTTGTCAAATGATAACTGGTCAAAAGCTCCATTTATTTTTATCAGCAGATTGCCTTAAAATTCAGACAGTTGGCAGAGGTGCTAAATACTGGCACTGAGAGATCCCCAGCGGGCTTGTGAGAGGCTGCAATTAACCAAAAAAGCTTCATTTAATCCCTTTCAATGTGGCCACTTTAACTCCATTAGGTTGTTTTGGTTTTTCAACAAGCTCTTGCACCTGTTTGTTGGTTTTTAAAAAAAATCTCTACCATTATGCGGGAGTATTACCTTTAACTGATAATTCTTGGGCATTTGGAAAGGACCTTGGAATCCACTTGTTGCTGTTTCCACCCACACTTCTCCATAACCCCAAATTCAAGAAGCCAAACACACAAAGCCTCATACACTCATGTGATGAAGAGGAAGGTACAGTGGATATCCTTAAGGGCTCCTCTTTCTCCTTGCTGCAGTGTTGCTCATCCATGCAAGGGAGAAACATGCAGAACTCAGAGGCTAAGCAGAGAAGGAAAATCAGCTCTGCCAACAGACCCCGAGTGCCCGGAGTTTTTTACGTAACTTACTTATTTTTTTATTTAAATCCATTCTGCAGCAGGCAGGGACTCATCTATTTGCCTGCAAGCCCAGCACATTGCTCAGAGGGGACAACTCTGGCTGCTGGGGACAGATGATGCCTGTCTGCAGGGCAGCATGTGAGGGAAGAAGAGGTGATGGGGGAGCCCCGGGAGCGGCAGAGGCAGCGCCCGCACCCGGAGCCTGAGCCAGTTCAGTGTGCAGGGGAGACACGAGGGAGATTTGCATCATCGTCGGCCAAATGCTATAAAATATTGAGCAAAGAGTTGGAGGTTATGGTAGATTAACCTTTAAAACCTACAACTCTGCTTACAGAAGGAGAAAGGCAAAAACATTTCAGAATGCATTAACAGGGGTATCCAACACAGCTGAACACTGAATTAAGGATTAGTGCGACTGTGCTGCTCATGTGAGCAGCTTTGTTCACTCCTCTGAAAAAGATATTAGAGTGCTGGAGAACGCAAATGTGTGCAAATGACAGTCACGGAGATACGAGGAATTAGGCAAAAAAAGGGAGATTACAGAGGGACCTCATTAAGATATACACAAATTTTGAAAGAAGTAGGCATGACAGACCACACAAAGGTTTGAATGTGTGTCAAATACAACAGAAATAGAAACTAGCTTGGGCTCTAAAATAGGAAAATTGAGACAGATTTGTAATTTCATACATTACAATTTAAACTATGTAGAACATGCAGTCACAAATACTTAATTATATAATTAAAAAAAATAGAATCGAATATTTTTTGAGAAATCAGTGATAATAGTTTTACCAAGGAAAGGCCAGACAAGCTAAGCCAGCATTTATTACACCTGCATTTAAGTAGACCATATATACTCTTTATTTCTTAAGATTTGCACCTTATCTAAAAAAGTAGCTACAAAAATAGTCTATACAAGTAAACTCCACAAAATCCTCCACTGCGCCCAGTGTGCCAAATGCTGCTGGAAGTGGCTGGGAGGTCCCACGGAGACACTGACGGTGCACTTTGAATGCAGAGACGTGCCAGCTCCCTGCCCCAGAGCAGAGCCACCTCCTGTCCCCACACTCCCACGACCACACGAGAGCTTTGCCCTCCCTCGCTGGGACAAGGCAGGCCAAGGACACCGCGAGGTGACAGAACACACAGACACCGCAGAGACGCCTCAGAGTGCAAACCCCAGAGCAGCCACCCCAATTCCTTCAGGCCAGACTGGGGGTTCAGCACTTTTCCCCCCTCCTCTGCCTTTATTAACGCCGTGGCTGTGGCTGGCACCCCCCGGGACGGCACAAAGAATTGGCATTTCCGCTACGCTGGGAAAGCTCAGGGGAAAATCACAAACTGCAAATGCTGTAACCATCAAAGGCAGGAATAAAGCCAGCAGGAAAATAGAAGATCTTTTCTTTTACCTGAGCAAGAAGTATTTCTGTCTTTCCACTGAACGTTTTTGCATTTTATTTGATTTTGTCTCTCTTTCCGCAGACGTTCTAGTCTCTGAGCTTGAAAAGAAATATTACAACTATAAGTTTGTCAATGAAAGTTTACTATAAACAAAGACATAATTAACTACCTTTATATGAATAAAGATGTTTTATACTGCATATGTAGGGGAAAAAGTCATAAAATTTTAAAGGTGGCACCCCTGAAAAGCAAATACCAACAAAAACATGAAAATGTTCTTGATTTATAATTGAAATTAGAGGATATAAAACATTAATAGAGATCATAAAGATAGTATTAACATGGAAGAGAATAATAAAATGTGAAAACTTCTGTGATTAATATGACATTTCATTATATAAATCATTAATAACGGTCTTAAAGGAATTTTAATGCACAAATGAACTGAAGTGAATATTACATTACAGGAATAAAATTACTGTTATGAATTACTCTACCCGTTTCAAAAATTAAAGATAAATGAACTCAGACTAGACTATTAAAGTTTTAAATATAAAATCCTTTATCTAAAAATCATGAAAATTATAAAATGTCAAAGCGATATAAATTAGCACAGCTTTTTCTTCAGTAGGCTGAAACAGTTTATAGGTAGTAAAATAAATGATTTGTATCTTCACAACATTAGTCAAATCCTAAAATGAATATAATATTTCTTTACATATATTTTGGCTCCATCTTCAAAATATGGTTGATAAAAAAAGCCCCAAATAGTTCTGATACCAAAGAACTTGCAGCCCAGGGAACCAGACAACAACTTAAATTGCCTTTTTTTTGTTAACAGAAAGAGCTTCCTTGGGGAAATACCTGAATGAAGCCACCCAAGACAATGACCCCAAGAAACCACTGATGTCATGAAGTGTCCACTCAAAATAAGCAGATTAGACTGGGAAGTAGAACTAACAGTGCTGATCCCTGAAGGAAACAATTTGCTGGATATATTAGCAATTTTGATGTATTGAGATAATTCATTAACTAAAATGGGTTTGTAGAAGAGATTCTAAATGCTAAATTACTCTGACAATTTTTGGATACAATTGGATTTCCCTGAGCCTTTTCAGCAATTAAAAAATGTTAATAAATATTTTCTATCCCTTCTGTTTTTATTCTTTTACATTTAAGTCTTTGAACTGAATTGTGGACAAGGAAGTAATTTTTTTTTCCCCATAAAAACTGTCAACCAGGGAACTGATAAAAAAAATACTCCTTTGAGTTTAAACAGCTGTAACAAGCAGTTTAAGGTACAAGCACAAATGGGGACTTTGATAAGTATCTCCCATTTAAGTCAACACAATGTTAGAACCTGAATACCTCTAGGTAGCTTCCCCTTAATGAAATAAGAAAAGTATCCCTCCTCATAAGTTTAAATATTGGGAAAACACTGTTGTAGCATAGATATTTTATTCTGAAAGAAAGAAAGATATTTTATTCTTTCACTAGTTACTGCCCAGGCTGTAACTCAAAATTACCTTCCAAAACCCTTTCTTCCCAAACAAGCCATCCTAAAAGATCTGTTAGATTAACAGGTAAACAAAGGATAAACTGTAGACTAGAAACAAGAATAATGCCTGTTTTTATCCTGTTTGATATTTCCACCCCTTGTCAAAACAAGTGCACGAGAGCACAGTCACCACCTTCACCGACTCCATCCTGTTCTTCCACCTACAGCTGATCCCAAATGACCATTCCACTGTGGGACTGTGCTACAGCAGCACCAAATCAGATGGCACGATCAGCACCTATTAGAAATGTGAATTATTCAAGGCTCACTCTCACATGCAGCCAGCGAAAGCTTTCGGTGTGAAAAGTGTCACTGACCAAACGCAGCTGTGGTTTCATGAACTGTCAGCAAGGAGCTGAGCCTTTGTCCTGGGCCTGGGGGCTTTGAGGCTCACCCACACCCAACACCTGCCGCTGACCTCTCCACCTGAGAGCTGAGGCACAAAATCAGCTCCCTCGGTGTCCCAACCCTGACTTTAGAATATGCCCCCAGCTGGCACCTGAGATGGCTTCAATCCGTAATTCAGATGGAGATTACTCTATCAGCCTGCTCCCTTGGTGAAATGATCCTTCAGAATTATTTTTCTGGAGCAATTCTGTAAGTCTTCAAACTTTGCCTCTCCTTCCTCCAGAGCTACACCCAGCCCCAGGACAGCCTGGCAGCCTGGATTCCCACCATGCCCTCCTGGCAGGTTGGGCTATAATCTATGATTTCCAAACTTCACTCTCCAGTACAGATCAGTGCCCTGCCTTTTCTGGAAGTTTTCGCAACTTCCTACTTGTAAAAGGCAGTTCAGTATCTCCAACACCACACGCATTTTCCTGGTGAAGCAGAGCACGGAGGTGCTTTCTGGGCTCTAGGTGGTGTTATAATACCTGCAGAAATAATTTAAAAATATATACGCAGGAACAGAAAAAAAGAGATTAGAACTGACCATCGCACACCAACCCTCTCATTGATATTTTACCTCACAGAACTCCTGTTCTCAATATCCCTCAGGTCTAAGCAGAAGTCTGGATATCCCTTGTATGAAACACGGGAGAGCTTTCTGCCAGTCATGACAAAATGAGTGCATTTTGCAAAGGTGTTCACCCTTAAACTTTCTAATTTGGTAGCTTAAACCCTAGCTCAAGGTTTTTCTCAGAAATAAAACTTTAGGAGACAAAATACAGACAAATCATTCCCTTTGCTGGCTCACATCAAACTTCATTCCTCTCTTTTATAAAAATACATTTGACGCCTCACTAGGCAGATTTTTTTCTCAGAAAATAACTATCCTGTTCAAAAGTTAACACCCCTCCAGACAGTAACAATAGAGATATCAAAGACTGTTCATGTACTTTGGATTTAGATTTGATGCCTTCGCAATTTGAATTTTTTTATATATATATATAAAACTGACTACCTCAATGTTCCTCTGTACAGGAATAGGTAAAACAGCAATTAAAGCTCAGTTGACAGCACACTAAAGTAACTGAATCATTACGTATCCTTCTATAAAAGGGCCTCGACATTACAAAAGAGGTTTGACAGAGACCAAGCCAGCCACGCTCTGGTCTGTCCATCCAAGGCAGACGAAGGGAAGCTGAACAGGAAAGGTCAGAGCTGCTGCAAACACCACGCACCTGTGTTTGATCGTCTTCTGATTCCGAAGTCCCAGCTTGAGGTAATATCGACTGATTGGGAATATACATAGCCCTGAGTCTCCCCATTGCTTCCCTGTGCTTCTGAGCCATTATCCCCATATGCTGACGAGGGATTGAACTTCTCCAGGTCAACATCGTGATCGATCAGGACCATTTCGCACATCCCTGTGTCATCACTGGTCACGTGCGACTGCCGAATGTGAGCAAGGATAATGGTGGGGTTGTCCAGGAAAGCCATTCTGTCCACAAGTCCACCACCTCACTGTACTATCTTCTCTCCATCTTGTTTCATCGACACATGTACCTAGAAATAATGTGCACAACATTTTAGGAAAAAAAACCCTTTAAACACAAAAAGCTCAACCCCCCCATTCCAGATGGTTACTATTTGGGATGCACAAACCCAGACTGACTCAGGGTAAATTGTTTAGTTCTGCTCCACTTTACTTAAGCTACACCGGGCTGTTGAGGTCCATTTAAGGAACAGTGGGTTTGGAGGACAGCTTGAAACCCGAGTCCCAGGACAACAGAACACAGCAGGTACCTACAAACAGGTCCCAGTACTCTACAACACGTGGTTGCTGTCAGGCAAAATACTCCACAGTGCTGCACATAGGGGGATGGCACGAGAATACAGACCAGAAACATCTGCCTATTCCAGCTAACCCATTTACAGAACCTACAGGGTTTTGGATTTCTTTTCACCTATCATAACTATGTTACTGTTTTGCTTCTGCATCTACACACCAACTCTTTGACTACCTTATTACAGACCCTCTTCAGGTTTTGTATTTCCAGGAAAAACTTTAAACATGAAGAGATTAGTGTCTCAGGGCAGAATATGGAACATCTGCTGCTGCACGGTGCTTCACACAGGGCAACTGCTGTAACACAGAAAGCTCTGTGACCAAACGCCACACGCCTGGGCTCTAAAGCACTTTAAGAACAGTAATTGCCACTTACCTAAGATATTTCATTCAGAGCACTCAAGTGGCCTTTTGAAACAAAGTAGAGGGCAAAAAGGAAAAGGAAAAAACCCCAAACCACAAAAACCAAACCACGCTCACGTTGTTATCTGATTTTTCTGTAGCTGTGGATTTGTAGTTATGTCAATCTAATTCAAGCCCAGGCTGACACTGAAAGGGGCAACTCCGTGCCTTGCCTGGCCCTGCTCCAGGAATTCCACCACCTCCCAAAGCTGGCAGTGAGCTGTGGGGTGAGCTGGGTCAAAAAATGAACATAACCTAAAAAGAAGAAAAAAAAAAATCCTGTTCACGCAGCGAGTCTGTCAGTGAGCATTGGCAGGAGCCATGGGGACACCTCCACCTGAGGAGGCTCGGTCTGAGCTCACACACAGGGCAAGACTAGATGTAAATTCCAGAAGTCTGAAATCCCCACTGCTTTTCTTATCAGAGAAAACCACTTTAACCTGGCTAGAGAGCTCTGTGTGTGTGAGTTCGGATGGGATCTCCAGAGGCTCCTGCCAGCCTCGGCAGCACTGCAACTCCATGCTCTGTTTTAATTTTCTGACTCTTTCCATCAAAGGAAGTAGGGCTGCTCCTGAGAGGGTTCTCACTGTCCTCCAAGGGAGAAGCCACAAGGCAAATGTCCCACCCGAAGGCAGCCATCGATGTGTCTGGGGCTCTGACCTCTGTGACCAGCATCGTGTGGCTCCCACACAGACACAACCAAGTCCATGGACACTGCAAAACACGTGTTGAGAATGTTCTTTAAATGGAATTATTTCCACTCACTGATTAGGAAAGGCCACGTGTACCTGTAAGCGGCAAAAACTTGTTTAAATAAGCAACAGCCTCAGGCGTCGAAAAGGTCTGCAAACTCCCAATCAAAAATTACTGCTGCCCCATCAATGTGTCATATAAATGTTGGCATGTTAATTGTGTATTTATAAGATTGTTAATGGTTAGTTAATTTACCTCCCACACTATTATTGTACTTGAAATGATTTAATGTCTGCTGAGGGAGTTAACAACATGTAACAGCAGATGCGAGAGTTTTACCTTTATACTCTGCACCCCGACTTCCTGCCATTAACAGTCGTGTGCTAAATCAGCCAAGCTTCTTCCCAACTGTACACGTGCAACTGCTTTTCCCACAAACCTGAACGGTGAGACAGCGCTGGAAGTTCCACAAGTTTAACACAAACATATTTTTATTTCCTCTTCTTCAGAATTTTCAAAAAGGTACATTAAAACTAATTTATCAGTGCATTAATACTAACTGGAAACTCTCTGAACAGTTAATACCCTTCCCAAAATAAAGAAAAAAAAAGTTCAGACCCCCAAATTCAGTTCAGGTTTTGATGCCATATTTAGTAGTTGTAGCCTAGAGAATTCTAACCAATTCCTCCCGTTGATAAAGGCAAAGCAGGGCACAGACCTGCTCTGAGGAACAGTGACTTCCAGTGAGAGAGAAGAACTCAGAGAAGCAAAATTCAGTTTTGCAAACCTTTACACAAACACTTTGAAGGTTCCAGCAAAATCACAGATCCAAAATCAATTTCTAGATCTGCTGAGATCTGCCAGCACACCCCTTCCGCACTCCTACACCCACACACCATCGCCACATCCTCATGTGGGAGCTGAATTTAATGGAATTCAGGGACTTTATGAGCATCAGCATCTCATACATTCCTTAATCATAAACAAAAAATAACTGTTCTTCTAATACTTGTGCTATACAAATAATACTCTACTATTGAATAAACCGCATGCAGACAGCTACGTCAAACACACTCTGTACAAACACTAAAACCAAACAGAGCCACGTAAAATCTCCAAAATGATAGAGTTTGGTATTTCTGTACAACAGCACACACAGGCTGGGGTTTCAATGATGTACTGATTGGCAAACACCTGGGATTCATCACACAGGTGGACAGAGACCTTCACTTTCTTCCTGATCTTTATTATCCACCTATCTAACTTTCTGCACATTGTCTGATCAGCACCCCGGGAATGAAAGCTCCCTCTCCCCTTCTCCTTGGCCCCATCACTGTGATTCTGCCATGCCCTGATGCCCCTGGAGAGCACAGCCCCCCAGGAGCCTTGTGCAGCCACAGAACATCCCCAAAGATGTCAAATTGCACCATCAAGAGGCTGAACGTCTCGCCAGGATTCACAGGAACTTCGTGGCAGAATCAGACAGCTGCATCTCAGTCTACTATTTTTATCAGCAGTATTCCTCTTCCAGTACCCCACGGCTATATTTATGGCATCGATAGACTCTCCCAGCGAGGGAAGCAGGGCTTTATGCAGATCAGCCTCATTCATAACCCGGCACACAATGAGGAATGCAGAGCGCGCTAACAAACGATCCCGCTCCCAGGAGGTGACACAAAGGTCTTGGAAAAGGATCTGCAGCTACACAGCCTGTACCTTAAACACACAGCTGAACACAGCTGAATTTCGGGAGGCAACTTCATCATCACAACATGTTAACTGTTCTTGTGACCCTCCTGCTTGCTTGATGTACTGCAATTATTTAAATAAAGATTGTCTCTCTTTCCTCTTTCCCCACCAAACACCCCACACAGGGTATCATATCTGCGTGTTAACCTACATGAGGTGACAACGAGATATCAAAGCGAGTGTGAGATTAGGGGAAAGGACAAGCTAAACCTCATGACTGCCATCCCTCCCATCCATCCCGTTGCCCACCACGTGTCAGCGCAGACGGCAGCAGGCGCAGCTGGAACCACGCTCCCGTGCTGGACCCACTGACTGGTGGGACTGCAACCATGTGTCAGCCCGTGCTGACTGCTGTTTGCAGAGGAAACGTTTGACCTTGAGCGTGAAAAATGCTGAGTGCAGCTTTCCTTACTTTGGGGAAAACACAGTTATTCTGGAATGGATGTTCCGGGTTTTTAAAAACACACACAGTTGAATTTGACAAAATCCCTCGCTCTCGCTGCCCAGCGCAAGGTGGCTCATCAGTGTCACACCTCCACGCCACCACAAGAGCTGGGGTAGCTGTGTCTCACCTGCACACCTGCCAGCAGTGGGGCAGGGCCCCACTCTGCCCCCCACTGTCCCCAGCCCTGCTCCCTCCTGCAGGCTCCTGACACATTTTCCAGCAGAACTATGGATTTCGCTTGGCAAAGGGACACCAGTGCCAACGAGCACTTTCACACCCTGTACTTGTCCCCGTAAGCTCACAGACCCCAGGTCAGAACCTCCCAGCTCCACCAAATGCCCTGTGGTGCCACCAGCACATCTCTGACTGAAGGGTGCTGTCCCCAAAACGACAAGGCAGTGCCACCTTTCCGTGGCATCTCACAGGAAATGTGTTCCTCACACAAAGGGTTGATATTTTTGCCTTTCATGCTTTGAAATACACAGATCTCTAAATAAGCTACAAGAAACAATAAAATCAGAGAAAGCTGCCAGCAACTAAAAATGTTCTGCTGCAGGAAAGAGCTACAACTTTGAAGTTCCACCAATTTTAATGGAATGATCTTAAGAGTCCTCCAGCTCAAATGGCTAAAAGCAGTTCCAAATTCTCCACAAAACTCTCAAGTCAATTCCCACAATGTATCTCCCTCTCTAAATCATAAAAGTAAGAAGTGAGAACCAGGGAAAAAAATCTTCCTTCCTCCTGTTCTGCAAAGCTGTAGCTTACTTTTTTGGTTTTTGTTTTTTTAAAACACCTCTTAAGTTGACTATCCTCCTTAAGGAAGTAATAAACAATTAAAGCCCTGTTAAAAGTAAATATTCCAAAGACACAACTTGTGGAAGGTACAACTTGGATTCAAGACAATTACTAACAAACTCAAAACATAGCAAGCTGGAAAAATTATATACCATTGCAGGTCATGTTATCATTCAAGGGCTTCCACAGTCCCTGTACTCAAATACCTCCTGGACTGTAGCTCTTTAAAGTGATCTTTAAAAACTAATGAAAAAGATAGGCAGATTAGAATTAAAAATTGATTTTTCCCCCAACGTCATATAAGCAGGAACAGGACGGCATGAACATACTTCAAAATTTATGATTCAGGTTATATGAAATAATTTCCCAGTCAGCTTCTGTCTGCAATTGCACAAGAAATGGCTCTGGTTATCTGCATTTGCAGCAGCACAAATAATCAACCTCCTCAAACACAGACAGATCCTGGGCAGGCAGGATAAAAGAAAGTGAACTGCAATATATGAACATTCAAGTTTATGTTTCAGCAAAAGCTCAAGTGCATTTAAGAGTGAATACTTATCTGCAGAAGCTGTCACTCACGCTCTGGTCCTATCATTAAAAAGGAAATAATCATTTACAGTCATATAAAGAGGCTCTCTCACAAGAGAGACTGGAATTGGGAACTTATGATGAGCAAACACTACATTACACACAACTTCCAACAAATTATTTGTTCATTTCCAGACCTGTAAATCAATCTGGCATTAGCTCTGTATTTCTGAACTGCTTGGAATTTGGCTATACTTTTGTTGTCATACTAATCAGGACGCAAATTACACCAATTCCGATATTTTAATTACCGAGCTTTAGAGGGGGGAGAAAATATTAGGGTATGTATGGGCAGTATTCACTCTTCTCTTTCCTGATCTCGTCAAATCTTTGTTTAATTGCAGACAAGTTGATTCTCTGCTAACCTGAGAAATTTTGCATCAAGATTTTAAGCAAATAAATAAGTATAAAAAATGCAGAGATTATAAATTAGGGCAGACAAATCTGTATCTAGACTCATGCCTGCAAAGAGCATTCTATCAATATAGTGAAATGCTAATCTCCTAATTAACAACCTAATTAGGTAATTATGGCTTTGCAGAGGGATGCCTAAATGAAATATGACAACATGGTCACCTCTTTATATGGCACCTGTGGGCCTTTTCAGCTGTCACTGCCGAGAGTGCAATATCAATTTGAACAGATGACAAAGTGTTGTCATTTTTCATTCAGATATTGTGCTGAATGCTGGGATCGAGGCCGCTCCGAGACGCGGCATCTTGCCTGGGCTTTGCCTCATCTAAATATGTGCAAACACTTTGCTTAATTTTTAATGTCCCTGATTAAGGTTGGTTTTTCACGCTGTCTGCAGGCATTCCCTGACACACAGCACAGCTGCAGTGTCACACTGCCATGACCCACAACCCCGGAACCCCTGTGACCCAATTTCACAGCACGTGTGCGGGAGAATCACAACCCAGAAAAAATATCTGAGTGTTTGAGTTCATTTTTGAGGCTTAGCTGCTGTTGGCTTTGAAATAACAAAACAAAACCAGAGCGCCTTGTAAATAACACATTATTCATTTTACTTCTATTCCTGCTGAACACTCTTTTCCAGGGGAACAGCAGTCCCTGCCCAGGAGAGGGTGAAGCTGATGGGACTTTTGCACAGAAAGCTGGGGAGAAACACTTTGAACAAAGGTGCTTTTACATGGAACATTTTTTGTCACTCATAGGCCTAAAATGCTTTAAAGACAATTCGCTGAGCTTGAACATTCCTAAAGGACATCAACCTGTTGGAGCAGGTCCGGAAGAGGCCGCAGAGATGATTAGAGGGATGGAGCACCTCTGCTATGAGGAAGGGCTGAGAGAATTGGGATTGCTCAGCCTGGAGAAGAGAAGGCCCAGGAATGACCTAAATGCAGCCTTCCAGCACCTGAAGGAGTCTACAGGCAAGATGGAGAAACACAAAATACAAGGGTCTGGAGGGACAGGACACGGGGAATGGCTTCCCACTGCCAGAGGGCAGGGTTAGAAGGGATACTGGGAAGAAATCCTTCCCTGTGAGGGTGGGGAGGCCCTGGCACGGGGTGCCCAGAGAAGCTGTGGCTGTCCCTGGATCCCTGGCAGTGTCCAAGGCCAGGCTGGACAGGGCTTAGAGCAGCCTGGGACAGTGGGAGGTGTCCCTGCCCATAGCAGGAGATGGAATGGGATGGGCTTTGAGCTCCCTTCCAACTCAAACCACTCTAGGATTCCGTGATAAATAAAATATCTTGTTGTAGAGAGGAGAATGAAAGCACAGGCTGGGGCTGCTCAAATATTAGACTAGAGCTTCTATTTTTGCAATTATCAGTGTGATATTCAAGAGACTAAAAAACCTAACAAATTTTATAAACACCTATACAAGCTTCAATCTTAAAAAAACTGAACAAACTAGAAAGCTTCACCATTTTACCCTTTTGCCTGTTTGCTGCTGAGAGAGATGCTGCTCTGGGTTTTACATGCACAAAGGTCCCCAGGCTCACAGAAACTGACTCTTTTGGACCCAGGACAGAGCCTGGGGACATGCTGTAGGTCCAGCCAGCCCAGGGGCCCTCAGCGCAGCCACTGCACAGCTCTGCACCAGCACCACAAAGGGTGGTCTGCCACTGCTGTGCCAGGCAGGGGTTTGTGCCTTAAACAGCAGCACCTGTCAAAACAAACACTTTTGTCTTTGTCAGTTTCTTTAGGTTGTTGCCATTCCATTTTTGAGTGCACAAAAATATTTTTATTGCATTAAAAAGATGATCATAATCTTACTTTTTATAATATAGCGGCATGCAAGCTGCTTCTGACTTAAGAAACGCTCATGATAATCAGACCTACTTAAAAACCCTGAGACCTCCAGCCCCTTTGGGACTTTATGTCAAATGGAACTGGACAGATTCACATTTCTTCAGCAAAAGATTAATCCCCCGTTCCTCTGGCTTTTAATTTTGGGTCTGTCTCTTTCAAGAGCACACAAAACATATTCAAGGAGCTTTGTTTTGCTTTCAGAATAATGGATTTAGATACAACACCTCTCAGGCAATAAGGATACAAAGTAGGGATTGCCCTTGTGCTGTCTTGGATATGAACCGAGCTGACAGTGAACAACAAGGCATCACAGTTTGACGGAGCTCCTCAGCTCACACGCGCACACACAGAGTTAATATTAAAACACAGCTTGGGGTCCGTGTCAGAGGCACTAACAGAAAAGCCCTTGAGAACTGCTGCTACAACCCCTGAGGCAGCCCCTCCCTGCACGGCAGGTCCCAGGCAGGGGCAGTGCCACGGCCACGACAGCACCGACATCCCCGCCAGAGCCCTCGGGGTGCCACCAGGGCTCTGCTCCCACACCCCTGCGCCCCACAGCTCAAACCCGCCCCTTCCAGCACCTGCAAGAAGTGAAGAGAGCCTGAGCTCTACCCCTGTTTCTCAGCCAGTGTCATTTGCCCTTGGACGTCAGAAGGAATTTTGGATATCAAAAGGAATTTCTTCACAGAAAGGGTTGTCAGGCATTGGAAGGGGCTGCCCAGGGAGGTGGTGGAATCACCAGCCCTGAGGTGTTCAAGGATGTGGCACTCAGTGCTCTGGTCTGGCTGGCAAGGTGGTGATGGGTCAGAGGTTGGACTCGATGATCTCAGAGGTTTTTTCCAACCTCAGTGAATGCATGACCTCAAAGAGGGCAGCCAGATGGGAGATGGGCTGCTCCTACCTGGGGGTGTGACCAGTATACTGTTCATCTGATGTCCCATTCGTGCCATAACTGACCTTTCCACGCAGGTGTGTGCTTTTCATGCTCACAACTCCGAATGGTCAGGAAAATTTGTGCTACAGAACATGTAACACAGATCCCTGTGCCAGGCTGCTTCACCTGCTGAGGCCTTCACTGATCCAAAGGAAATGCACAACAAGAATGCAGCTGTTACTTGTTATTTTAACATTTGTTATTTGTTATTTTAAATTTGTTACTTGTTGCAGCTGGGTGAAAATTTAACCAACAGATGAGGAAAGAGTGTTACAACAAAGACCTAAAACATGACTGATACAGAAATGTACTAAATTGGTTCTCCCTGCTTCAGTTATTTCTGTACAAGTCTATACGTACATGCTGATCTCAATTTATTTTTAATCTAACCCAAAAAAGTGTCCGTGAATGGAGCTGTTCTGAATTTGGAAAAGTAACTGAGACAGTCTAATTCCCAGTCTTGCATCTACCTGATAATCCCCCGACATGTAAAAGCGTGTAGAACACACTCAGGATATCCAAGCTTGGCTCCGGCATCTCTGGTTAGTCAATCACCAAACTTCCACCAGCACAGAAATCAACTCATTGCTGTGTCTCCTGGACACCTTTCCTGCTCCCTCACTGCTCCTGTGGCGTTCACAGCTCTGACGGCAGCGGCAAGCAGGTGCAGAAACGAGAGCCCCATGCAGCAAGGCTTTTGGGTGTGATGCTGCTGCAAGCGCGCACCTGGGAACCGCTGGGCAGGCAGGAGCAGCCAGGAGACGGGGACAGGGGGCGTGTGACAGGGACACGGGGCATGTGACGGGTGATTTGGATGATTTGGTCAGAGACCCCTGAGCACCTGTGGGCCTCCCGCTCCCCCGGGGCGCGGCCATCCCCGGGGGATTCCTGCCGGACCCGTGCCCGTCTCTGACGCTCCAGCCGCACTCACCTGCTGCCCATCGCCCATCGCTCCGTTCGCCCCGCGCTGGGCTGCTCCCGCCCCGCCGCCGGCAGAGGCGCCCCGGACCCCGCGGGAGCGGCCCCGCCTGCGCGCCGGGGGA
>VZRV01000136.1:1536219-1548719 GCA_013398115.1 Falcunculus frontatus
GGGCCCGCGCTCCGCTCCCTCTCGCGCGCCGCTCGGCTCCTTCACAGGGTGACACGTCTGCGGTGAGTGAGTGGCGTTGGCAGCCTGTCAATCCCTCACCGGAGCGGCCATCAAACAACATAAAACACGCGCGGGCACCGGGCGCGGGGCTCATAAATTCCGGCGGGCCGATATTTTTGCACATTGCTTTGCAGAGAGTGTGTAATTAATTTTTTTACAGTTCTTTCCCCGTTATTTCCGCTCTTTTCTTTGCACAAGTTCAAACTTTTGATTGCTGCTGTCTCACCCCCGTGCACAGACTTGGGATCGTTTGTTATTTGGGGGGGAGGGCGATTAATTTTTTTTTTTCCCTCTGTGATTGTGTTTTCTTGGCTTTTTTATGTTGCAATTTGGGGGTGGGGGTGTTCGCTGGTTTGTTGTGGTTTTTGCTGTTTGCACCCTCCCAACTTCTGAAGGATTTGAAAGCGAGTTTTTTTGATTTTGTATTTAATTTTTTTTTTTTAATTTTGCCTTTTTGCAAAGAAGATTTTTGGACAAGTGGGGAAAGACATAAAAAGCAACAATAAAAATAAAAAAGGAGAAAAAAAAAAGCTTTGGAGGAAGATTGTACCAGGAAAACCTCACAGAAATCTGCTCAGCTCATTTATCCGAGCCACCAATATGATGATGATGAAAGAAGATTGTAACTAAAGAAGAGAGTGATTTACTGCCGTGGGAAGGAGAAGAGAGTGGAATAAACAGCTGAGATCCGGTCAAAACACAAATACTACATTTTTTTTGTTACTGTTTTGTTTGGCTTTTTTTTTTTTTTCCCTTTTTTTGTGGTGTGTGTGCAGAGCGCGGTCGGGAGCGCGGCACTGGGACTGAGCGGGGCAGGCGCTGCCGTGACCGCCCGGAGCGCGGCCCGGCCCGGAGCCATGGACGATCAGTCCAGGATGCTGCAGACTCTGGCCGGCGTGAACCTGGCCGGGCACTCGGTGCAGGGGGGCATGGCCCTGCCGCCTCCCCACGGACACGAAGGGGCTGACGGCGACGGCAGGAAGCAGGACATCGGCGACATCCTCCATCAGATCATGACCATCACTGACCAAAGCCTGGATGAGGCACAAGCAAAGTTGGTTTCGTCTAATTAAACCTTGTCTTTTTAAAAAATTATTATTACTATTATTATTCTTTTTTTTTTTTAATTATTTTTGGTGTGTGTGTGTGGTTTTTGTTTCTCTCCTTCCTGCTCCTCTGCAGAGACCCGGAGTCTCACAATTAACAGCAACTTCTTGGGGCCGTAAGAGAAATTACCAGCAGCCAAGGCAGAGCCAAGTTGCTATTTAATGATTTCTTTCCTTAAAGAAAATATAGATATAATAAATGTAGAAGTATGCGATGGTTCTGCCGTCACTGTGGTGCGCGGGAGACTGTGGCTGATCCCTGCCCGTTCCCGCTGGACACTGTCCGGTGGATACCGGCCTTTGCGCCGCCGTCCATCCGTCTGTCTGTCCGGCCATCTCTCAAAGTACAACTTTGTCTCTTTCTTTCTTTTCTTGTCTCAAAGTGGCAGCAGATGAATTATAAATCTGACCAGATATTGCTGCAGGAGAGGGTGTGTGTGTGTGAATAAAACCCAAACCAAACCCTGGCTGTATTAAATCACAATAAATACAAAAACAATGTTAACTCTGTACACCTCCCCCCCCCCCCCCCCCCCCACCCCCCTCCAACAACACTTCAAATTACACACAGNTCTCCTTAATAAATCAGTTCTAATATCGCAGGACGGGGACAAGGGGGGTGTTTTTTTTTCCCCCCTCGTTCGGGCGGTGTTTGCACAAAGATAATTCCGCATAAAAGTGAAGCGGGATGAGGGAGGTTCCGGCCGGCTGTCGCTGCCCGCGGCCCCGGGACCCCCGGCCGGGGGGCGAGCGGCCCCGGCGCGGGGCTCGGGAAGGCGCCATGTTGCTGGAGCCCGGCGCTAACCGCTTGTCCTGTGCTCTCTTGCAGGAAACACGCCCTGAACTGCCACAGGATGAAACCCGCCCTGTTCAGCGTCCTCTGCGAGATCAAGGAGAAAACAGGTACGGGCCGCCNAGGCGGCGGGAGCGCCGTGAAATGGCGCGGAGGTCCCCCCTCACGGCCCCCGCGGCCCCGGAGCGCCCGCGCTGCCGTGTTCCCGTCAGACGGTGTGTTACCGTCAGACGGTGTGTTACCGAGACACTTCCCGGGGCGGTGTGACCGCGGGTTTTAACCCCGGGACCGGACCGTGAGCTTTGTGAGGGGCGGGGGCGCCGAGCCGAGCCCGCGGCGGCCCCGCCGTGAGAGCCCCGACCCCGCTCCTGTGCCTAGCGCTGCTCCGGCGCCTCACGGGCGCTGGGCTTTTAAACACCAAAATTTTCAAAAATCGTCTCAAAAGTAAAAATTTTTTTTCCGTCTACATTAACGCGACAGGAATAAACTCCGTGCTTTTCTTGTGGGCATTTTAGGAGATTTTTTGCAATTTTTTCACATCACTGAATTCACAGAATTTTATTTTTGTTTAAAGGAGAAAATTTGCAAAGTGTTCTGCTTTATATTATGAGAATAAGGACATTTAGTGAGAATAATATTTTATGAGAATAAGGACATTTAACAATAGTAAGAATGTTTAACAATAGCAAAAACATTTATTATGATCTGGATTTTAAAATGAATAGCCATTTATTCACATATAGCTAAAGCCATTGCCTGGGTTTTTAGCTCTATGTGATACTCAATAACGTTCTGCTTAATTCCACACTGAAAAAATAAAACTGGACGAAAACAACCCGATGTGAAATCATTGCAAATCTGAGCTGTGGAGCCCGGAGTGAGCGGTTCTCTGTGAATTATGGTGCTTTACGTCCAAGGGTTTCTTTGCTACCGGGGATCCACTTCAGTTCCTGCTGACAGCTAAGCACTAGGGTATTGACTGTGTTGTGAATATTAAGATTGATTCTGCTTTATGTTGCATTATATTACCCGGGATAAGGGGAATGATCCCTCTCCCTTCCCACCTACCTACGTTCCGCCTCGGTTGGCTCGTAACCCCTTTCCGTCCTTTCGCTTGTGTTTGTTTCCTGCCTTTCCCTAAACTTCTTTGCCCGTCCTGCTCTGGAGCCAGAAAGCAACCTGCCCTCGATGTTCAGACATTTGCAGGAGGCACATTTCAATTAAGGAGGCAGGCGTAGGTCCCGCGGTCACTTTATTTGCAGAGGGCTTAGCCTCAGTGTTTTGAAAGGCAAGTGTAGTCAGCCACATGTCAGAGGTGAGCTGCGAAGAAAACCCGAGTCCTTTCAGCAGTGGGATTACTGGCACAGGGTGTTTGTGAGGCCGCCGCTGTCTCGCAGGCGAGGGGGAACCTGGCGAGAGACTCTGTGGTCTGAAACCTTTCGGGATGTTTCCGTGATAACTTGTAAGCTGGGATCCTGCATTTGTGCTGCGAGAAGTCGAGCAAGTTTTCAAGTGATCTCTCTTTTGTGAGATTGCTGAGAACCAACAAAGAGTGAAGGCGTCTGCCTGCCCAAAGGCAAGCTCCTGCCAGCCCCACAGCACGGGAGGGACACGATTAATGCTCTGAGTGATTGATGGAGATGCATCCACACCTCCACCAAAAACTCTTCCCGGAAGGGGACCTTCGCTCAGGGTCTCCCGGTTGAGGTGAAATGTCTGTGCAGGCTTTACTTAGTGTGCTAAGGCAAAGAAAACGTGAAAATAAATTGTAGCCTGTTTTGTGGAAGCTGTTCTCGGAGGGAACGGCTCAAAACTGGAAGCTCAAGGAAGGGATTGAGATGCAGTTAAAGCAGAGGTGTCCCCTCTCCCCCTAGGGCTCTGCACTCTCTTGTGGTCCAAGTGCTTAAACCTGCCTCCGATGGGGTCATGTGCCGGCGTTTAATTCTTCCTGATCAGAACCAAAGTTTACCTGGGTGTGGGAATTGCCGTGATGGCTTTATCACTGTCTTCTTCCGAGAGGTGAGGAGGGAGGCTGGAGCCTAGCAGTCATGTCTGTTCGGAAACAAGTCAGGCGATATTTAAGTTTTTATATTGAATTATGTATTTATTTACATTTTAGTAGTTTTCAGTACAGTCAGCGAGGACTTTGTGAGACTGGCTGGGAGAGAGCACGAGGAGGAATCCTCAGTTTACGTGGAGCCACTCTGTCGCTTCCCAGCAAGGGTTAATGGATGCATCTCATTTCTGAAAGCCTCACACAGGGTCAGGAGCTGAAGATTTTTATTTTTTTCTCCCTGTGAGGTATTTACCATGCACAAAGCAAATCACTGAGTTACTGAATTTAGCCTGACATTTCTTTTTTAACATTTTAACATTTTCAAAAGTGCTGCATAATACATTTAAGTGCTTTACAGCTATTAATAGCCGTGTGTATTCTGAGAGGCAACCACAAGGTAGCACGGTGTTCATAAAGAAACTGCCACCTCTGGCTTTAATTAGTTCAAAGAGAAATTATACCAAAGTTCTACTGAAGCCTCTCCAATGAAATAGGAAGATGAGCAAGTGAGGACCGAGTGACTCTGTTTGGTTGTGCTTTACCCGCTCTCTGAGGTATCACTGGAAGCGGTGAAGTTGCCTTTGCAGTGCACGCTCACATCTGTTGCATACCTGTGTCACAGTCCGTTTCTTCGTGTCCTGCCAGGAGGAATCAAAAACTGATTTGCACCGTTCTTTGGGTTTTTTAATAGCTCTTTTTTACTGACTAAAACACCTTCAGATTGGTGATTTTATTAAGCTTCCCCCAGGATGTTGCTCTACCTGGAGTCCTGGTTATTCTTTTGGAGAAAGAAGTGAAAATATATTAATTCTTGTAGTCTTAAAATGTCTTAGGGAATTGCAATTATTTCCCAATGGAACAACATATTATTAGGTCCTAGACTGCGTTGATAGATGATTTGGGTTTTTGTATTTAAAAGCCATTTGTAGAGACACGATCACACGTTTATAAAAATGTCTGAATTCATGCGCATAACCGTGTACACATCTACAGTTACTTATTTATTTATTTCCCTAAGTCCGGCAGCAACAATGATAGCTGCCAACCAACCCCGAATTTACTGTCACCACCACCCCTAAATAGCATTCATTTCCTAGTAAAGCCTAATGGCATACATGATGGTTTGCCAGATTTGTGGCCTTTGTGAGGCTTATAAGCAGGACTGACTTGGGAAGATCATAAAACTTAATGAACTTCTCGACTGCAGGAGGTGTCCGCAGGGGAAGCGAAAGGCCTGCTCGGCTGCTCGGGCTGCTGCAACTATTTTTTATGTCTAAAGAGAGAGGATGAAAATGTTCATTAAGAACGTTCTCCCCTCGCATAGGTTTTTGTTTTAAAGAATGAATAAAAAAGCTCTGAAAACCAGACAAATCGTGTGTTAGCCACGGGGTTAATTCCTCGCAGTTCCCGTGTAAGCTACCTTTATTTTTATGGCTACAACTGTAAATAGCCGTGTGCTGCCGTCGCTGTGATTAAAGGGCTGCATCGGGCCCTGCCTCGCTGCAAAGCTCCTTATTGATGACATGGCCCAACTCCTCAGGAACGCCCCTTGTCAATATGCTGCAGAGTCTGGAACCCGCGGCGAGGGGACTCCTCGGAGCAGCGCTGGCTTCGCGTGGCTCTGGCAGAGTTGGAAAATGTTAACCCCTGTCGGCACCGTGGGGTTATGAAAAGCCACTCGCAGCACTCTGCCCTTGCACTGCACAGATTGCAACTTTTCAGCGTTTGTAAACTATTGCTTAATGCCAGCAACTCTCAGTAATACGCTATAACCCACAATCCTGCCGGAACATGAGGCGATTCACATGGAACAATGAAATGGCACTGATAGCATACATCTATATGTGTGTGTGTCTGTGTATGTGTGTGTGTGTGTCTGTATTTTGGGTGTTTTCTAAATATCAGCTGTGATGTTATTGTTACTCACTTTAGCTGTTTAGAATATTTATGTGCAGTCCTGTTTTTTTTTCAAGCTGCTAAATACATATTTTGTTGTTCCCTGGCTACCTGAAGAAGTCAGTGCTGTGTGTTTATGTGCGTCCAGCTCAGCTTGAATTGTTTAGCTTTTGCTTCCCATCTCATGCTTCAGTACCAAGGTTTGTCACCGACCCAGTGATTGTACTTTTGAATGTCTTTTTTTTTTAATTGCCAGCAGATGTATTACAAATGATTCCGTGCAGCAGAACGTTTGGTCGTTTGCACTGTCCTTATGGCAATGACATTGCTTTTCTTCATAAATGTCCTACTAGGAAAAAATAAATTGAATAAAATGTCTTGATTGTCATTTGGTCATCTGTTTCCAACACATTCATTATCAGCAGCCTGGTTCTTTTGTGGATTTCTACCAGGGTGCTTCTCTAGTTGAGAAAATGGCGATTTGGTGATTATGGACATTAGAGAAATTCGTGGTATTTTGTCTCGCAGAACCTTGAGACTGCACCTACCTTCAGCGCTTCCCATTGCTGGTGCTCCTTGCTGCATTTAAATATCCATCTTCACCTTGAGTACTGGGATTAGTGGTTCCAGAGATTTTTTTTTTCCCCTCTGTAGAGGATAAATTTGGCCCTACTTGTCAATACTAATTTAACCAGGAGCAGGGATTTATTTTATTTTATTTTATAGCTTTCATGTCCTTCCATTTATTTTTGAATTCGACACATTTGCTTGCTTATCTGAAAATACCAAATTATAGCAGTTACCGTGTGGTGTATTTTAGGATGCTTGTTGAAAGTTAAGGAATTTTTGCATTCAGAGATAAATTATTATCATGGCATGTAGGGAATGCAAAACAGTCCTTTTTTTTTTTTTTACAGGATTTAACACATTTATCAAGCTCCGTTCCTGCAGCTTTCAATGGAAAAGTTGTATGATATGGATATTATGCTGTCTTTTTTCAATTTAAACATTGATTTGTGTGAAACATTAATATAATGATATTTGCAGTCTACCGTAGACAAATATAAGCAGAATTAGACATTCTAAATTGTTACAAATGCAACGCAATATTTAAATCTGAATGAAGGCTGTATTAATAATTACGGAGCGGAGCGCGTGGCAGTCCGGTTTGGATCTGTCCTCAGATTTTAGGCTGTTTTTCAATTCCTTGCACATCGTGCACATGATGGTTCGATGAATATTTTTATGAACAGCAGGAACGAATGTGAATCCGTGCGCGAGCGAGCCCAAAGCAGCGGAGCCCCGAGCGGAGTTGCGCGTCCCGGCGTCGCGCTGGAATTAGCTGGAGCTGTCGGAGTGCCGGGATTGACACCCTGAGAAGGATGCTTTGTTTGTTTGCTCAGCAGTCATGTTTAATGCTCTTCGCTTATCAAGGTGATCAGCATGGTTCAGATAACACATGCCTGACACCGCCTGCCTTTTCTCACCGGCGTGTTGACCTTTTGTCACGTTTGCTTTTCTCTGGTAGGCAATTCCTGGCTTTAAGTGTGAATGGAGTAAATAATTCACATCAATATTTAATATAAATTATTAAAGTTTCTGTCAGCTCTTACAGTTCATGCTTTTATAGAGTTGGAGTAGTTCATCAGCCAAACAGATGAATTGTGCAGCTCAGCTGGACATTAGAGCTCCTCCATCGTGCTGCCGGGACTGGGGGAGGAAGCAGGGGATTGAATAGGAAAGGTAATGCAGCCTGCTCCTTGAACACTGTGTGGTTTTCAGTAATGTGCATTCTTTAGGAAGGCTCGAAGTACCAGATAAATATCCAGCATAATTTATTTTGTTATTCCCCTACTTTTTTTTCCTCTTCATGTTGTGAACAGAAATGCAGAAAGCCCCACTGACTCCCAGCATTTTCTTCTACTCTTTGTTACTGGCCTTCCTTTGGTGCTCCAGGCCCTTCCTGGGCTTGGGCTGGGAGAACTGGTATTTGGAGGTAGGGTTTGGGTGTTTGTTTGTTTTTTTTTCCCTTAACGTCCTTTTTCTATTTTTGAAGACTGATGTAGAACCCTAAGGTGATGAAGTTTCAGGGGTTTTTAGACCTTGTTTACAAAATACAGTTTATATGTTGCAAAGTGACCTGTGATTGAATGTAGATTCTGAAAACATTTTTTAAAGGAGAAAAGCTCTGATCTCTGATTGTAACAGCTTAAATGTGTTTATTGCATCAGGAATTGGATAAAAACAGCATGTTTTGCATAAAAGCAAATAGTAGAAATCATTATGCACTTACTTTAATTTTATGCTCTTATAGGTGTTTCAGTTTTTTTGTTGATGATCAGTTCAAGGCGTGTTGCACAGTCACAGGGACTGTAACAATGTGAATCACTGAATATCCCGTGTAATACAAATCCATCACCTGGAAGGGAGGTGGGTTTGTATCATGTGTTTGCAGGTCAAACCCTTTTGCTATACTTCAGTCATGCATCAACATTTAAAGCCAATCTCTCATTCCTCATTGTCCAGCAGGTGGCTTTGTCATAGATTATTTAATTTTTAATCATTTATTGTAAGTGGAAAAGGTTATTTAATAATATTATCCTGACAGCATTTTTTAAAAGAACAACAGTTTTCCAGTATGTCCTGTGGTGTATGACGGGGTCAATGGAAGCATCTAGAGAGCTTCAAGTACACAATCTAAATTAAGATTCTAAACAGGCATTACAGATGCTGGTAACTTTGGCAATTATCATTTTGTTTGGTGAACAGTAGTAAAACAGTGTGCGGTAAAAGTGTTTAGAGAGAGAGGATAAATAAATTGAACAGTTTTGCAATGCAAAGTGGTTTGTGGTGTTTTTGAGGATTTCTTGGCTCTTGCTTAACTGCTATTGTGAAGCCTGGAGCAGATTTTCCCATTGCTAATGCCCTAGAAGTATTAATTCACTTTGATATGCTAATTAGAGGGCATTATGCAAGAAATGAGATTAAGTGGCAGCATGAAGCCATTTGCCTGTCAGTAAATTGAGAGCTTTAGCATCAGGAGGAGCTTTGTTTTTTCTGAGTTTCTCTTGGTTTTGCATATAAATAAAATTGATTGAAAGGTCTAGAGAAGCTTCTAGAACATTGGTGGTTCTTTTTCTCCTTCTATGATTATTTAAACTTCATGTTAAAGCCTTTCTCTGAATATTAATTGATCTAATGGGAGATACTGAACATGAAGAATTTCATTGTATTCTCAGTTACTGTATCTTAACAAAAGGAAAGTATTAGAATTCTTTGTGTCATCTGATTTTTGTGGGATTATTTTAGATATATCTTACAGCTTTGTATTCTAACGTCTCTGCCTGCTCACAGCTCCTGTGCTGAGAACTGTACCTGTGTGGAGATAGTTTTGCCAGCTCTGCTGTTTTGGGGATTGGAATGAGGGCCCAACCAGCTGAAGGCAAATGGAAGGCTCGGATTCCTGGCCAATGGGGCTGTGGACATTTGTCACCCCCACTCACCCACAGCGTTTCCCACCATTTCTGATGCAAATTACACATGTATTTTCCTTCGTTTAGGAAGGAAGGGGTTGTAATATTGACCATAGATTTTATTCAACTGTCAGGAATTGTGTTAAAGTAACATTAAGGGATTGACTTACAGCCATAAGAGCGAGGGAATTTGGAGTTAATAGTTAAACTCTGCCCTTAACTCAACTCATTGAACCTATTTATTAGAGCATATATGATACGTAAGATCACTGTGCTGAGACCTCTGCTGTAGCAGGATGCTCCAGGATGGCTCAAAGATGAGAGGTTCTGATTTAGTTCAAATTTTCCTTTGTTTTTTGAGGTTCGGAGTTCTTGTGTGTGTGTGTGGTTTTCATTCAGCCTCTGAGTTGCTTTACTACAGTTTCGTGATTAGTTTTCTTTTTACAGTGCTGTTTTTAAAAAAATCAGAGACGTAATTCTGGAAATTGAGCAAAAATTTAGCAAAAAATAAACCCAAAGCAAACCCAACCCAAGCCTCTCTAGTCCTCTTTGCCTGAGTGCAGCAGAGTGGCTGTCTGAGTGCCCATCTCCTCCACAGATCATTGTCGCAAAGTCAATCAGGGGAGCAGTGCTGGAGTGACAGTGCTTGTTATGAGCCCCAATAGTTATTTAAAAGAAAGGAAAAAGGATAAAAAAATGGCCCAGAGCTGCGTGCGGGGGCTGTTCATGCTGGATGCACATGCTCTCCCTGATCCTGGCAGCTGAAGTCTATCACTGTTGGGAAATTTTTAACATGAACCACATGAGACACGAACCACGGCGGTTTCCCCGGAGCCACAGGGGTTTTCACGTCAGCGCAGGACAACTGGCACGTGCACTGCGGGTCCCTGCCCGCCGTCCCCTGCCCTCGGCGCCCGCCCGCCCCGCTCGCCCGCAACAAAGGGGCCCCAGTGCCGTTTTCATGGGAAGCGTGATGTCCCTGGTCGCCCACAGTTCCCCAGAGCTCGGCCCAAAGAATCCCATCAGGAATTTATAATCCAAAACTTTAGTTGTCATAGTGAACCTTTTTGATACTGGAAGGAACAAAACATCACCCGACGCTGCAAAGTCAGTTCTCACAGGCAGCAAAAGGAAGTGTTGCTGGGCTCCAGCTGCTCATTTTGGGTTTCAGATTGTTGAACAAAGAACTAAGCAAAGAAAATGTTCTGAAGCCGACCTTAACTTTCCCAGTACCAGTCGACCCCTGATGGCGTTGTTTCAGGAGAAGACGATGCTGGAGAGGAAATCCTGGCATTGCTGGTTTGAATCCCGGTGCTGCTGTTGACTGGGGAAGAAACCTCCTCCCCCTTGAGTGACAAGGGATGTGGTGACCTCGGTAGGGCAGACCCCGAGCTCGGCCACCGCCTCATGGAAGTGAATGCAAGAGCTTGCTTCTCTTATCTTTAAAATGGGAATGCTATCCATCCGATTTTTTGTGAAGGTTGTATTGAGTTGGTGCTGTGTGTTAAAAAGGAATATTTTTATCAAGTGGGTCTAATTAAAATTGTTATGTAAGAGGTAAACTATCAACACTATTTACAATAGTCACTTCATTCTACTTCGGCCGCAGATGAGTCTTACCTCCTGGAGATGAAGAAATTAGGCTTTCCTTAGACTTCTTCTTTTCTTGGCTTTAATCAGGAATGTTTTTTTACTCCATGGTTAGACCTCTGCTTAAAGGAGGTCAGGGTTTTGTGCCTTGGTGGTTGGTTTGCCCAGTGCAGAAAGAGAAGGTTTGCTCCCATCGCCGGGGATCGGTGCTTTCCTTGTGCAGTAGCTGTTCAAGGCAGGGTGGCACACTCGAAAGGCTGTGCCAAGTGCACTTTCATATATTTGTTGATTAAAGAAGGAAGCGTGCTTTTAGTGAGGTTTGTAATTACAGAACACCCAAATGTTTGCTTATTTTCTTTCATGCGAGATCCTGGTAGTGTTATTGACTGTCAGTAGTAAGAACAAGTTACAGTAGATTGTGCAATGATTCTTATTTGACTTCAAGGATGTATTTATTACCATTTTTGAACAAATTATACTAACATGAAAAGTTGTGGAAATGATTGTGCACTAGATAAGGTGATACATTACAGGAGTGGTTGGGTTTATGGAGCTTTATGCCGAGGTTTTCTCAGAAATTATAGCACAGTCCTGTCACTATAAAACCTGGAGATACACTTGGTAATAACATGCAGTGGAGGGATTTTTAGGATTTCACTTGTTATTCAAATAGAGTGGGAACTATCAGTTTTTCTACCTCGTATTTCTTTCTTCTGTTGCACTGGGTGAAGAGGGGAAGGGAAGCCTGAGGACAGCAGAGTGGGTTCTGGGGTGTGGGCACCACAGCCCTGCCGGGTGCTCCGGTGCCACCGGCTCCAGCGCCACAGGGCTGGGGAGGTTTCGGCACTGATGGGGCTCTTTGGGTTCCCAGCACTGGCGTGGGATGCAGGGGGAGATTTGCCCTCCAAAGGCAGCTGAGGATTTTTTTGTGAATTATTTCTTGCTTCCCCTCCACTTGTTAGGGCAGTGACGTGATATCGATATGGAGCTTGGGAACTTATTGACTTGTTGGTTCTTGACCTTTTGACTGTGACCAAGTATAGAAATTGAATGTCTGAAAATTAAATGATAGACTCTTTATACATAAATTCTTGGATGTCAGTGTATTACATGAACTAATTTCGGTTTACCTAAATTTATGGTGTTTTGTGTTCAAGAAAGGAAATATTTCTTCCTTTCAATATACCCAGTGTCTAATAATATTGTAGTTGCTAACACTAAACAAATCCATTTCCTTTTACTGACTGATTATCATAACAGCTGCTGTTTAATCACCGAGATTGTTATGTAACTTTTAAATCTCTAATATTTTGGAGAGGCACAAGCGACACATCACCTCGCTGCGTGACGGTGTGATGTCATCGCTGCTGAACCACACGGCTGTGTTTTGTGGGGCTCCAGACTCAAGTTCTTATTTAGTTTAGTCATATTTAATGGGCTGGGAACACTTGCTGAGCAAACTGCCTCTCCGAGAGGAGACCCAAAATAACACACGGTCCACGTCCTGTTTTCCACGAAACAAAAAA
>VZRV01000136.1:1551219-1581452 GCA_013398115.1 Falcunculus frontatus
CTGATTAAATGCTCACTTGCACAATTTAAGGAAGAGTTTACTACAGTGGTGCCTCAGTAGATAATATTTGGAATGGAGTAACCATTTTAATGAGGTTCATCGAGAGATTTCATCGGGGAGCGTTTCAGGTGTGTTATGGCTTTTGTCTTGTCACGACGCACGTCTTGGTACCGTCAGAGGAGTTCCAGAGCAGCTCTCTCCTCGTTTGAGACAATAAGGAATTCTGTAGTACGTGTGAGCAGGGAAAGGCAGGACCCGCTGCACTGTGCTCCGTGTTTGAGCAAGCCGGTGAGTAAATACACCCCGTGGTTTAAATGTACATCACATTTTAACTGTCCTAATATTGATCATCCTATGGAGGAATGCTATGGAAGCCCACTGGTTATTAGTGTAAAGAGGGTCAGAGGCAGAGCTGGGCACAAAGCAAGTGCTCTCATGGTAATGATGCTGCTATTTATAGATCCCCATTTCATTAGTTGCAGAATTTCAGGGAAGAGATTTTCTCTAGGGGAAATGGATACTTGAAGTTCATTTTCTTCCTGATGCACATTAAGGCAGAAACGTGAACAACCTTCAGGGTAGGACACAGGGATGCAGATTTGGTGTGACCGTTTTCCCGGCAGCTGTGTGCGGTGCCGCTGCGCGAGTGCCAACTGCTGCTCCCGCCCGGCCGCCTTCCCGAGTACCTGTGCCACCACTGCTCTGTCATGAGTCCTCTTCCCCCTAAAGGAATTTTGTTTTCGCGGGGTGCCTGGCCAGTAAACTGAGCACTACTGCACTGTGTTGCTTTATAAAACTAACACATCTGGATCACCTGACTTGGAGCAGCCTCGCTACAGCTGGCACGCACCGGAGTGGATTTACTCACAGCACCTACCAACTACAGGCACAGTTAATCAAAACACGGCTGGGTCTTCTGATACTTACTCATAAATACAGAAATTTCTTGTTGGAGTATCTGAAAACTCAATTGTTTAACCATACTTAGTTTCCTCCTGTGAAATCCAGATAGTCAAAGCTCCCTATAATTTTTGTGTGCCTTTATTTCTAGAGCTTTCCTTCTTGGAATTCTTGATATCTTGATTTTTTTTTTTCCCTTTAAGAGAATATTTACTTAGTTAGTATTCACTTAATTAGAACTGACTGTTTAATGTTTTCTGGGAGGGTATTTATGGTATTTTCTTTGCCATATTTGCATTCCAGAAATTAAGTCCCCATGCCATTATTCGGCAAGCCTTTCATACATTAGAATGATGAATTGAAAGCAGAAATGGGAAAAAGACTGCAATGCAATGAAAATTTAATCAGCGTCTTCTGCTGCTTTAATAAGGCAAATAATTCTTATTGGCCGCTGCGTTAAGGTTTCTAATATTTAATTCATAACAAACCTTGCATTATTCTGCAGCAGCATCGACAGCTCCACTTTGCTGCCTGCCAACAGGCAACCATAAAAACTTAAAAGCAGATGTAAATGTCTGAAACAAGGAGAATGATTGGGTCTAAAGCGGTCAGAAAAAATCAACACTATTGCCAGAGAGTTTGATAAATCCTTACACACACTTTAGCAAGGTACAAATGGTATTAATTAAACTCATTAAGTGTGTTGATTTTAAGGCTTTGAGGTACCTTTTTTTGAAATGTGAGGTTTTTTTAGTTGCTGGAGACTCCCAAGCAGAAGGGGATGCCAGGCTGGTAATGCAGGGTGCTGGACAGCTGAAAAGATGTTATAATTCAGGCAGATTCAGTTAATTTTCATATTTAGGGTATTTGTTACATTGCAGTGGTAAAGTCACTGTAATCTGTGTTACGTGTAGTGCTGGAGTTAAGCGAGGGACCAGGAGCTCATCCCCCTGCTCCCGTTTCAGCTCTCTCAGCCCAGCAGTGACAGTCATCGATGACAAAGCCCCATGTGTGGGGAGCCCAGGCTGGCTCTGGGCTCTCCTGCTCCCGCTGCCCGTGCGGGCACAGCGCTGCTGGGACGTGGTGCCCAGGCCCTGTGTGGGAGCTGTGGCCCCCGTGGCACCCGGCCAGGGCTGGGTGCGAGCTCTTGTTACCGCGAAGGGCTGCGCCTGTTCTCGTTTCTTCTTGAAATGGCTTAATTGGTGTCAGCACCCCAGGGATAAAGGCCTCCAACACTGAAATCCACACGATTCACCCTGTCTCTGCTCAGTGTAGGGAAACTGGTAACAACTGGTGGTGAATGAGGAGTGAACGGTGCTGTAACAATACTCGATGATGTTTGGGATGACAGAAATTAATACGCACTTGCTTGAAGAAAGCAATGATTAATGGCAGTGAGCAAGGGAATGCTGTCCCTCCTTTAACTCCACTTTGATGGGGATTGAAAAGCAAAAGGCTGTTTTCATTCTCTCGTGCAAGCAGAGGTCATCCAGAGTACATTACAGCAATTTTTTCTCTCTGTTTTTTGTTTCATAAATATTATGATAAGCACAGATTAGATAGATTTTTTTCACGGAGGCTTAAAAGGATATTTTGTCTGTTTGCGGTTTGTGCTCAATGAAGAAATCGGATTTCTTCTGTTTACGTGTGAGATCGTTATATTCAGTGGAATAATTAGTACAATTAAGAATTTCAAAAGCTCACCCTTGTTTTAGTTTTTCTGAGGTTTTACAGATGGAATTTCATGGTCTCCATTTCCAAAGTGCTGAGAGGTCAGAACAAGGCGAGGAGTGTTGCCGAGGAAAGAAAAAAAAAAGGTTAAAAATCCAAGATTCCTCATTGAATTGTTGATGTAAATATATTTTGCAAGATCCTCACACTTGTCAGTGGCTTTTTAAGCTATTTGATAAAGAATCTTTATTCTACAAGGAGCCTGAAATAACACAACACTGCTTTGGATAATGAATTCTTCATCTAAGCAGAACTTTAAAACAAAGTACAATGTTGGCATTTTTTTCTTTGAGTGAGAGGGCTGATACATCTTTGGGATCCGACAGGAAGACATAAATTAATAGAGTTCTGGAGATCAGTTTCTCATTAATAATCCATTTTGTCATGGTTCTTGGCATTGTCAGCCTCAGAGCTGGTTCATATTTTGCTAAAGGATAAAAGCACATGATGTCTTAAGGCACAACATAAGGAGAAGGAGTTTATCATCTTCTGGAAAAACCATCTCTGAAAAAATAGATTGTTTTCCAGGAAATAAATGTCAATTGCGAGTTTTATGCATTTTTAATCTTCAAACAGGTTTTTTAATGTCTACAGTTGCAAAAATAGACTCGAGTTGGAAGAGGTTGTTGCCAACAGCCGTTGCTTTGCCTTTGTCCTCTCCGCTGGTTTGGGGTTTGATTTTTTAGAAGTTGCAGTGGATTCCAGACCTTTAATTCTGCTGATTTAGAGACTGTGGCAGATTGTGTCCAATATAAAACATATAATTGAAAAAAAAATTATGGTTTTTCTTTTGAATGGGTAAACATGAAACCTTTGTTACATTTGCACTTTCCCAGCAGTATGGGACATCTCACAGACTACTGCACATTTCCCCAGTATTTTCGAATCGGAAAATGTCGCTTTTTCTTGAGCGTGATGACATAAATGGAGTCACCCTTTCGAAGTCTTAAATTTGGTATTTTATGTATCTTAAGGTAGTGGCAGATTGGCAAACAGTGTGACCACCAAAAGTGTTCAGCTTTTGTGTGACAGTGTGCTGTCATCCCAAGTAAGGAAGAACGGAGATCTGATTTAGATGCCTGCCCTTTATTTTATATACCGAAGAGTGACATAATGCAGATCTCCTCAGGAACGCGTGATGTATTTGGGAAGGATAAAGGGGAGGAAGGAAAGACGACATTAGCCCAGATCGCTTAGTTGTAAGATTTAACTGGGCTCAAACATTTATAATTTAATCAAAGATAAATGGCCTACTTGTAATGGCATAGAGGGAGAGAGTGGGAGATTGTGGGCAGAGGGCTGAAGGGAGCTGGGATCCTGCTGGGGTGGTAGTCAGGATGGCCGGGAAGGAAGCAGCGTGTCCGGAATGCTGACCAGAACTGACCCATGGAGGAGCAGCTCTGAGCACGAAGGGGTGCAGCAGCACCTCGTCAGCGCGTTGGTTGGCAGAGGTGTTGTGGTGGGGGAAGAGAAGTCGCTGGGGTGATGCTGGAGGAGCCCCGGGCACGAGGCATCCCTGCTGTGGGTGCCACCGACCCGCGGGTCACCGGCCAGAGACACAGGCCATGGTCCTGAGTCATTTGCATACAAACATAGCCATTCCTTGGCATCATCTTTTGGTCTCGACGAGCTCAGTGCTGCCTGCTCGGGAATGCCAGGATAGGGAACGCTGTGGGTGCCTCCTCCCCTCGGGTGGGTCAGAGGTGCCGCCTGCCCTGGCTGAGCGCTGGCTGGGGGAGCAGCAGCACTGCCGCTCACCAGGGATGGAGGTGCAGCATTTACCCCATCAGCAGCAATGGTGAACCCTTTCAGGCTTGCTTTGTTGCCTGAAAACAGGGAAGGTTTGAATTATGAAGATTTAGAACATGCTTCCTTCCACGGAGTTGCAAAGGACATTTGTCTCAGCACATTGTAGTGAAATTTTAAAGAGCAGGTTTTGACAGGAGACATTTTGCTGACACAGAATATTTTGTTCACTTCTGACTCTCAAATAAGTGCTAGTTCTGTCATAATGATTGATTTATATTCGGTTTAGACCATACATTTTACATCCTCTTCTTTAGTGCTTATGGCTCCATGGCTTCAGAACAGCCCAGTTTAACACTGGTACGAGCCTGGCATCACATTCGCATTCCACTAATAAAATTGGTTGTAAGGAATTGTAGGCTTTTTGTGCTATGGTGTATTTAGAATAAAATGATGATTTTTATTATCTTCTGGAAAAAGAAAATTTTAAAATGAAGATTTCTGTTAAAACATTGTTTTTACAGAGTTGTAATTTAAATTGTTCCTAATAATGGTGCCTTGAAGGCCCAGTGACCTGCAGAATGCTGCTCCCACGGCTTTATTACAGGTGCTCTAAAATGAAGTACTGAGCATCTTTGCCCTCCCTGGGGGTGTTGTGAGCTGCTCGTCCCCAGTCTGGATCAGGCCCTCCGGCACCACTGGGAGCCTCAGCCTGGGCAGGCGGCTGCTCCGCATTTACATTAACCCACTTTCCTCCCTTTATGTGCTGGACAGGAGTCTCAGCACATTTCAGTCCATAAATACTTCAGGAAAAAAACCCTGGAGCCTTTGCTGTGAGTTTTGTTTGGAACAAACTCCCCAGGTAGCCAAATCATTCCCCTGAGAGCAGAGCCCTCACTGGAGCACGTGTGAGTGGTTTGAGGCAGAGGAAGCTGGTTTGTGTGCATTTCTTAGACCATGAAGAATCTGCTCTCCCTCGGGGTCTGGAACCAGAGACCTTCAGCCCCTGCAATGGTGGGGTTTGGGTTTTGGTGACACAGCTGGTGTCACAGCCTTGATTTCTCAGTGATCCCTTGGCAATGGCATCTGCTGGTTCATGTAGGTGTTTAGGCAGAGCAGGTGCCATGCTGGCGGGTGCAGCATTCCGAGTGCTCAGTGGCACTGCAGTCCGGGAAAAAGAGGAGACTCCAGTATTTTCAGAGAAAGAAATAAACTTGTCCCTGGTGGCCGCTCCAGTGGGAAATCTGAGTAAGAGATTTCCATGTTAGCTGAGCTGGGGCGGTTCAGGAGAGGCTGCACTGCGGGGCAGGAGTGATGCCAGGGTTCATTCCTCCTGCCCAGGGCTTTGTCCATCCGCACCTCAGAGCAGATGGGGCTGTTCTGGCACGGCTGGACCCGTGTGGCAGTGCCAGCGTGGGCTGTGGGTGCCCCGGCCTGCACCCACCACGGCCACCCACCAACCAATTCTGGACGAGGCCTTGGTCTTGCCCTGCAAAATTATTCCTCATGCACGTCTTGTTATGGAATTATAGCACTGCTCCTTCCCATCTATAAAAATATCCCTAAGAATCCCTAAGTACATAGCATGTGAAGAGCTGTGTCAGAGCAGGCAGGCTCCCTGAGCCCTTACTTGGCTGTGGGAGATGATGCTCTGTTTCCAGACCCTGTGAGGAACAGGCAGCATGGAAAGGGTCAAATCCAGCTGCCTTTGGCTTTGCTGCAAACATATATATATTGAGATACTTATTTCTCAGAGAACGAAGAAGCTAATATTCAACAAAGCTTCAGGAAAAAAGGGCTTCCAAGATGTTACAGATTTTGGAAATATTTGACAATGTTAGCAGCATCAACTACTGACACAAAACCCTCTCTCCAGAAAATCTTTCACAGTTGTGCCAAGAAAAGCAGCTTCGATGGAACATTTTCATAAACTATCATCAGTTATGCAGCAGCAGCTTCACAAATCAGAAATGATATCTTCAGGCACTGCTGTCAAGTGTTATTCAAATAATACCAGCCTCACATTTGAATAACAGCAGACATTTTGAATTAATTAATCAGATGAGATAGTCTAGGCCTTTTCTCATTAGTCTCTGGGTCAGGCATGGAAAGATATATGCGTTGGTGATGATATACTTGTCTTTAATCGTGATTTATGAAGATTTAGGATTGTGTGTGATTTGTCAAAGGTTCTGGGAAAAGGCTGGTGCATATTTCATTACCTAATCTGAGATTGATTTCGTGATGCTGAGAGATAGAACCCTATTGTTGGGGGGGCTGGGAAGCGCAGGTAGTCACAGCGTCCCAGGGTTTTACTGGCTTATCTTTGTGACTGTCAAACAATGCTGTAAACTTTTACTGCCAGCAGTTAACAATTCCTGCTTTAATTATAGGCAAATTCTTCATTCCGTCCAAAGGGGAAGCTGCAGTAGTTATTTAGTTAAAAAGCATAACAGACCTTATAGCTATGACCCAATGTAAATCATGGACAAAGTTGGCAAATTTCATGGCTTGGTCATGGTGAAAATATAAAATTTCATGGTTTGTCACAGATTAATAGAAAAATCCTATTAAAACTGTGCAAATAACAGCACAACAAGTTAGGTGGAGCTCCCTACATGGCACCTTCCTGCTCACAGCATTTATTTTAGGTTAGAATTGCTGCGAACGACATGAGGCCCTTTGCAGGCTTTTCTCTGCTGTACTGTTTTCTATTCAGTTTAATTAGTAGTTGTTGTTTGGTTTGGACTGAATAATTATCATGTGGTTGTTTTGAAGCATTATTTACATGAGAAAGCGTGTGTGACATTGCTGCTGCAGTGAAAGGGGATTGGGAAATGAAATATTTGAATACAAATGGTGTATTTTTTAAAAAATCCTTGAGATGGCTATATCTAATAATTCATCAGTAATCAGGACTTTTGGTATTGGAACAAGGTCTGAGCCGTGCTGGGTCCTCGACTGCTGCAGCCAAGCGCTGCCCACGTCTCTTAGATCAGCAGACCGTGGCCAAGCCTCGAGTTCCCTGCAGATTGCTAATCACCTACTTCCTCATCTTTAATCAGAAAGTTCATGTCTTTTACTGTTCTTGGTACAATTTTGCAGCCCATCTATCATGGCCACGCAGCTCCGGCCGTGCTCCGTGTCCGTGCAGCCCCGTCTCCCACAGCTATCAGCCCTCCTGCTCAGCCTCCTGCACTGACTGAAGGCCAGGGCAGGGCTTTAATAGCCAGGGTTTATACTGGTTTATTTTTTACTATTTTGGTTGTGTCCGGAATTTTGATCGGTGGTTCAGGAATTTGGATCTAGGCCAAGATACTCCAGACACACTGAGCTCTTCCACTCGATCTTCTAGAGGGAGCAGTTTGTGCTGAAGTGGCCAATTTCAGAAGAAAATGGCAGTTGTTCTACATTGGAATAATGATAAAAAAGAATCAAAGTCTCGGAATAAGGACTTTTAAGAATGACATCAAGATAGTCATCGCTGATAACAGTCAGTAACGGCTTTGTATCATGAATAGCCCAGAATTGCACATATGAAGCTTATTTTAAAAAAGAGTTTGTTTTTTCGTGTGAGACTTTTCTTTCCAAATAGATGGTTGAGAAACACGTTTTTAGGGGAAGGGTGCAATGGTTCAATAATCACACAAATATGAAATCTCAGCCTTTATGGGAGACAGAATGATGAGCTGGCAAAAAGGAAAAACACCACAACATGAGAAATCAGTTCATGATTCCTATTTAAGAAAAACACATCAATGAGTGTTTTGTATATCAAGTTTACAATTAACTGTTGTCAGGTCACCTCCGTCAAGAGCTTCATCTGCACTCTGACCAACTATTGGGTTCGGGGAGTAATTAAAGAACAGCTAATCACAGAATCATTCAGGTTGGAAAAGCTGTCTGAGACCATCGAGTCCAACCATTCACCTATCACTGCCAAGGCCACCACTGACCCGTGTCCCCAGGTGCCACATACACATGGCTTTTAAATCCCTGCAGGGATGAGGACTCCACCACTGCCCTGGGCAGCCTGTGCCAGGGCTTGATAAGCCCCTCTGTCAGGAAATTTTTCCCAGTATCCAACCTAAATGTCTCCTGGCTCAACTTGAAGCTGTTTCCTCTTGACCTGTCACCTGGGAGAAGAGGCTGACCCCTACCTGGCTCCAAACTCCTTCAGGGAGTTATGGAGAGCAAGAAGGTTCCCTCTGAGCCTCAGCCTTTTCCTCATCCTTTGTCGCTGTGATTCCACCCATATCCAGTAAGAGATGGACATTCTCCTAAGCCTTCCTTTTGTTGCTCATGTATTTATAGAAGCACTTGATTGCCTCTCACAGCAGTAGCCAGGTGAAGTTCTAGTTGGACTTTGGCCCTTTTATTTTTCTTGAAGTGTAACCTTGTGGCAGTAGCTCTCCAATGACAGTGTAGTGGTAATTTGTCTCTTTTCCCCATCACAAATAGGCATGAAAGATAGAAGGAAAGAAAAAAAAATTGGTTTGGATTATTGATTAGTGTTTTGCTAATAAGAAATTAAATTTATCGACCACTGCCATTCTCTAACTCTTGCTTCCCCATGAGTTAGTTGGCAGCTGCAGGCGTGTTCAGCAGAGCTGTGGCTGGCCCAGGCTGGCAGCTGCTGCCTCGGGAGAAGGATGTTTAACCCTATTAGTCAGGTCATTTCGCTCTTTTTGTGGAGAGGTCAACAAAAAAGAATTCCTTTCTGAAGCCGACTTTTCCAGCTTTCCTTTTGAAAGTGAACGAATTGCACCAGCTTCTGACCACGGTCCAGTGCCCGGATGCTGTGTGTGAAGGTGGGAGCTGCTGCCAGGTGCCGAGCTGCTGTAGTGATCAATATGGTGTGTAAACTCTACCATATTTTGGTTAATAGAAGTTACGTAGACACAGCTGGGAGGGGAGAGCTGGCACATCAGCTCCTGGGGGCTGCTCAGGGAGGGACTCAGTGCTCCAGGGGGTGAGAAGGGACATCCATGGAGCTGAGTGTCCCCATCCAGGAGCACTGGGAGCTGCCAGGCGACAGTGCCTCACCCCTCTCTTCTGCCCCACTTGGCTGCAGCTCCAGCCCTGCCCGTGTGCCAAGGAGGCACCGCTGCAGCCAGCACAGCCACTTCCCAGGAACAGCGAGGTGGGCGTGGGTCTGGGACACCACCTCCAGAGCGTGGTGCAGCATGAGGCTGGTTGAGGAAATCCCTCGAGTTTTCCAGCATTGCCAGTCAGAGCAAAGCATTTGATGTAGGAATCACTGAATACTGAGCCTGTGGGTTGTGTGGCCTTTGGGAAGATGATAGCTGGGTCCCTGCGTGACTGTTGGCTCCGCTCACGGCGCTTTCCCATGCTGCAGAGTGCAGAGTGCAGTGCAGTTGCAGTACAAACATACACTTCTGTATATTAAGTATGTGCATTAATATATTATTATTACTTGGACTAATAACAAATAGTAGTCAGTCAGTGAGATAAAAAAGGACAGAGTTCAATAGTAATTCGCAGACAGCTTAGCAATTACCCAGACAGCTTGCAATCAGAAAAGCTGCTCAAATCTAGGATTACGAACTACACCGATGGCAGCTCTGCTGGGTGGGGTTTCACAGGATGATGTGTGCACATAGCTGTGGGACTTGATTCCAGCACTTCTCCTGAGGAACTTCTCCTTTACAAGCCAGAATCAACAAGCATAAAAAACTCTCCGAAAGCCAGGAGGCTGGTTTCCAGAACCAGTGAAAATTATTTTTAAGTACTTTTTTTCTGTATCAGAAAGATGTCTGTGCTTGCAAGGATCTTGGACATTTTCATTCTTAATGACATAAATCCCAAATTCGTTTCTGTGACAATAATCAGCATCGAACCACACGTGTGGCAACACAGATTTTGTGGTTTTGTTTTTAAAATCAATGTGTTTCCTTGCTTTATGAGTGAGGGTGGCTTTTCTCCTCATTACCTTGGCTGGTTTCATTGATTGCTGTAGTGTTTTCTTTACCTAGCACTCTGCCCTGGCAGGGGAGAGCTGCGCTGTGCCAGCAGAAGGCCAAGGGAGCACTTAAGTCCCATCTAAGCCTCGAGGCATAATCTCAGAACTTCTTTAGGAGTGGGGTCAGCAGAGCTGGCATCACTGTTCAGCACGCTCTGGGTGCGGGGGCTCACGGGGGATGCAGCAGACCTGGGGCTTGGGGGGTTCATCCACTGCTTGTGCTCCATGGCACCAACCCAGAGAGGGGAGACTTCAGGTACAAACCTTGGGTTTGAAGCACTCAAATGTCAAAGGAGTGCTGTTGGATTTTTAGGGCAGTACATGATTTTTTTATGGGGCACATTAAATTCTGCTCCTCCAGCGGGCGTTAAAGCCGCCTCATCACTCGGCACCGGAGGGGAGCACTGGCTCAGGAGCAGGAGAGGCAGCTGTTAAGAGATTTCCACCTCAGCAGTCTCTTATGCCAATAGGATTGTGATTTGGGAATGTAACAAGGCTTTGGGGACTAAAGTTAATAAATAACTGGTGTATTCCCTTTCCTTCTCCCTGTGCCTGGCCCCAATGCCATCTCAACCTGAGCAATTATCAGTCCCTGGACTGATGGATTTGACATAAACTTATACATTCTTTAAGCACAAAGCCTTCTCAACAAATTTTGCTTTGAAAAGACTGTTGAATGGAGAAAAGGTCACTTGGCTGGTTCAGTGTCTGCACTTGGACACTGGCAGTAAGTGCTGTGTTTGCAGTGCTGGATTTGATCCCCTTGGTTGGAGGGAGCCAGGTGCAGGGTCTCTATTTTAGATCACGTTTCTCCTGCCAGGGGAGACAGAAGGGTAGCTTGGAATTATCTCCATGAATTCACACTTCCTTTCAGTCCTTGCATTTAAGCCTCTCTTTAGCTTCCATTGCAGTTTCTCTGTCCTCATCCCATTCCGTAGGTATGCAAGATGGAGTTTAGAGATGATGCCATAGCAACTATATCACAATACAGAAATCGTAATGGTTTAAATCTTCAAACTTGCATAACAAAGTTAATGAGGGCCTATCAGAAAGGTACATGCCACTATGTCTTTAGAAGTGGTTTTAAATTTAGCTTTAAATTTGCAAGCCAATAGACTGTTCTTAGGAATTCCAGAGCTGCCCTGCAGGGAGCGAGAACACAGTTGTCCATGTGCTCTGCCCCAGAAAACACATGGCTGGCGGAGGACAAGGCGTGCTGTGTCCCTGTGAGCCCACTCCCCTGAGCCTTGGTGTGAGGCTGGGAATGACATCCCAGAACGTTTGTTTTTGTTTGGATGAATCCAGGATGAATCCATCATCTTCCTCCTTAGCCATGAAGTACTGCAGACTCAGCAGAGGAAGAAGAAAGAGCAGGAAGGGCTGTTCTGTGTCCTTGGGCTTCTCCCCCTCCACGAGAGTGAGTCTGATTCTCACTGGGTGCTCCAGGCGGACAGATTCCATTCTGCAGAGTGGTGCTGGCCGTGGATCTGCTCTTTCCCAGCCCGTGTCTCCACCTTATCTATGGACGAGGTTCTTGCTCGCTGTGAGGCAGCTCTGGAGTGTCTGAGCAGCAGGAGGGGGCAGGCTGTGGTGCTGGTGTGTGGCTCCCCGTGTCGTGGTGCACACCCCGTCTCAGCTGTGTGCTGCGGTGACGGAGCATCGTCTCCGGAGGGACAGCGGAGCCACTGCTGGCGCTGCAGCCGCGTTCTCTGCCTGCCGCTGCAGAGCCGATTAGTGCAGCAGTGACATTTTGTTATCCTGAGAGACAGAAGCTGGAAGTGTTCTTGAAAGTGCAACCTTCAGCACCAGGCGGGTGACACGGGTGGGGGCACCTCTGCCCTGCACACGGCTGCCCGCTGTGGGTGGGAGAGCCTGCCAGCAGCGGCACCAGCTCCTCCTCTGATAGCCTGTGCAAGCAGAGCGTCCCCCTGGGCACATCTCCCTGCCCTTCCCAGCCCCTGCCATGTGCAGGAATTGCACCGCTGCGATGCGAGGAGAGGGGATGGCAGGGCCGCTGTGGGTTGGAGACCCCACCGGCTCCAGTCCCAGGCCCCCCGGCCAGGGTTTGGGCTGCTGGGTGTCCGTGCATGGAAGGAGCAGCCGCGGCTGGGTCCTGGGGCTCTCCCTGCACACGTGGGGGTCATGGCCGGTGGCACGACAGCCGTGGGCATTCCCTGCTCCAGGCACAGTGCCCCTGTCCCCACAGCGCGGGGACAGGTGGTGTCTTCACTGGTGCTGCTCTGGCACCATCACAGGTTAGCTCCTGCTTGCCAGCAGAAAAAGAGGATGTCTGGTTATTCTTGGAGCAGGCAACATGTAGTTTTTGTAGGATAATGCTAGAGTACTTGCACTGTGTTAAAAAAATTAATACACTTGTATTGCTACTGGAATTGGAGCCTGATTAGGATTGTTCCAGTACTGTAGTTTTAGCTTTTAATTACTTACTACATTACACAGTATCTACCAGTGCTAATAGAGTACAGAACTGTCATAGCTTTTGTTTTAAAGTACAGGACTGTGTGGTGCTTAATTGTGGAACAGTGTTGTTCAATTACATCTGAAAGTGTTTAATAAAGTATGGCACAGAAACGCAAATCGGAGTGGCATGTGTTAATTGGTGTCCGCGTCATTGACTCCATTTGGTTACGGCGATCGCTGCGAGATGAGGACCGAGTGGCAGGTTGCCCACATGGAGTCTTCAGCCCCAGCTCTTATCTGTACCACCAGCACATGCCTGTGCTCTCCCACATTTGCACAGATTTTCACACCATGCACTCACATGGTGTTACGAAGCATCGGTGGTCGTATCCGCTGCCCTGCCCCATTCTTGGCTGGCTGAGCACTGTGGCTGTGGCACAAGGAGCTCTGGACATGACCCAGAGAGCTGGTCCCGTTCTCCAAGAACAGCTCAGGACCCCCCAGGCAAGGTCTCCTGCTGCCCACCATTGCTTTTATCCTTTTGTTCCCCGTCCCGAGGGGCTGGGGCACTGGGGGATGCCCTGCGGCTGAGCCAGCTCCCCCAGAGTGGGCTCTGCTGTCCAGAGCCAGTTCCCAGATGCAAACAAAGTGGTACTTAGAGTTATTTCCTGAGTGGTGGTATTTTTCATATCAATGTTCTACTTTTTACCTGATTTCACTGAAATATTCTTTGGAAGTATTTCTTCTGGAATAAACATTTCAGCACATCAGGTTTGTTCCATAAGGGTTGATTGTCAAATTACAGCCTTCCTTCCTGCGAGCGCTGCGCTTTGGTACGGGATCAAATTGCATTAGGTATTTTTTTCCTCCAGTAGAAACACAGAATAATAGTGATATCTTTGTTGTATCATATTTCTGAATGAAAAATAATCACAAACAGATTTTCATATGGCGTTGCTGCAGAGCAGGAATGCTTTTCCTGCCAGCCAGGCTCTCAAGGTGGTGCTGGGCTGGCCCAGGGGGTTTGGCTGGTGTCCCCTGCACAACTCAGTGTCCCTCGATATGCTCACCACACACACTTTCTACATTTTCTCGCCTGTGGTCCTCGAAGCCACCTAGCATGCAGGTCATGTGCCCTTAATTTTCATTATGAATGGAGAGTAAAATGTGAAGGTTATTGCCTGGCAGTACAAATGCACTGGGTTTTTTTATTTAGAAGCTCTATTAGAAGTGTCAGGAGTCCCATAACAAAGCCAGGCAAATATCCACAGAGACACCTTGTTGAGAAAGGCAACTTGGTTCTAAAAGGTTTGAATATGAATGTGGTTGTTTCTAATCAAGCAGTCCTTGAAAAGAATTCCCCACTAGTACTTACCTCTTTCTTTTTTTTAACCTTTTTCCTTGTAATCTGTCTGTATTTCTCCTCAGGAAATGCTCCTCATGCCAGCCTGCAATGGGTGGGAGGAAGGCACAGCCAGGAGGGGAGAGTGGGGCTGGGGGGGAAACCGGTTTCCACATCTAAATATCTCCACATCCAGAAGTGTAGCTCAGGATTCAGGATGGATATGGTCAGAAAACTGCTGTCTTTTCAAAGTGAGCAGCCTGGGAAAAGTGGGCCACTTTGGGGGTTTTTGGGGACCACAGCACCTGCTGGGGCAACACAGCTGTCTTGGACAAAACCAAATCCTTTAATTTAGGGCAGGGAAATGGATATATTTTGGACTTTGTCCATTTCTTGGACAAATGCATCCAGACATGTGGGACCTGCAGGCTGGTGCTGATGTCTGCAGCGGATGCTCCCTTACCCTAAGCAGGTACCCACCAAGGTTTCCCTGGCACCAGCACGGTGTCCCCATCCCCACGGGAACACTGCCGCTCATGTTTGAGCCAAACGGCAGGTGAAAAATTAAGTCCTAAATACTTTCCCTTTCCTTAAGTCAGTGTATTTGTTCCAGCTTAGCAGTGACCATTGTGGCTGTGGTAACGTGCAAAGTTTGGGAGCAGGTGAGGACAGGGACACCCCCTGGGAACTGCCCTGTCCCACTGGCCACTTGTGGCAGTTCCTGAAATCCGCCCAAGCTCACGTTCCAGTGCCACGCGTGGCTCCACATAAATAACATGTCCAGTGCCACGATGGTGTGGGCGGCCCTGGGCCTGGGCAGGGTCCTCTGGAGAGGGGCTCAGCGTCCCGACAGAACTGTCCCCTGTCCCTCCTGCTGGACTCCTGTGGGGCACAGGGCTGGGGTGCTGTGCCCTGACAGTGCTCCCTGCGCACATCTTGGCTCCGACGCTTTCAGTGCACTTACAAAATCTCCCTTCTTTTTCTTTTTTTTATAAATTGTCAGTGTTTTTTCCCTCTACGAACCTGTAGCATCTGGCAGCAGGAAAGTACAGTAGGACTCGCTGGCACTGTGGTGTAGAGCCTCGAAGAATTCCGTATTGTGACAACACATCAAAATAAATTGCTGTCAACAGACCAAAACACCAAGTGCTGTGATTCTGTCTGACGTGTGAAGACTCAGACAGGCTGTCTTGACAAGTTGTGGTGGAGCACCTGCAATTGGCAGAAGACAGTGATATAAATCTGATTTGCCTGATATGCAGCACCTAGATATCGTTAATGTTGGTGACAATAACTCTGCATAACATTCCCCAGACATAGATCTGATTTTTTGTCTATTACTTGTGTTGTTTTTTGTCACTCTCTGATCCTGGCTCTGCTTCTTTTTCCTGCTCAGGGTCTACCTAGGAATTGCTTGGAATAATAAGCCGTGTTTAGAAAGGTAATAACAAATTAAGGTTTAGTTCAGCCTCTTCTTGAGCAGGAAAAGGCAGTGCTTGGCCCAGCTGCTCAAGGCGAAGGATACACCATGAAATTTTATTTTACACTAATCATAAAAATAATCACAGTGGAAGTTGTATTAATTCCCTCACTTGCAGCCCAAACATTTAAAATAGCAGGTTCAACGCCAGGAGCTGCAGTAAATCTTTTCTGAAATGTCTGTGGTTTTAAACTCCTGGAAGAGGAGCAGGATCGTTGAATAGGTGGTTAATTTTTACCTTTCATTATCAATAAATGGTAATTCTTTACAGTAGCGGGATATATCACAGCTGGTTTATGAACGTGTGAGACGTACCTTGGCTCTGGAGTTTAATTACTGGGAGTTAACGCTGTCGTCTCTGCATCAACCTTTCCTCACGGGCACCAGTGGGATGGGTTTCATCTGGCACGGGCAGGTACGAGAACACAACAGCCCATGTGAACTGGAATTTCTCCTGGTCTCCATCCCCTGCACGTTTACAGCCCTGGGATTTGAGATGTTTGTGCGTGTGGCAGTCACCAATGATCCTGTTTTGCTGGTGACTCTTGGCTTTGGGACTGGAACCATCCCTGGAGCCCCGGTCTGGGCTGGGGCCGCGTGTGGCCGGTGCCCGGGGTGGGTCCTGGCACGGAGCCGCTCAGGGCACGTGTCCTGCCTGGGCTGGCACGGGGATGGTCCCAGGGTTCTGGGGGAGCCACCAGGGCTGGAGTCACACGTGAGGAGGCCGCTGACTCGTGGCACTGTGGAGGGCTGCAGCGCTCCTGGTCTCAGGGTTTGTTTTTGTCAAACATTCAGGAACTCCTTTGGCAGCAAACTTGGGCGATGTCACCGTCCAGTCTGAGGGGCTGCAAGAGCAGAAAAGAGGTTTTTGAAATTACCATTCATTCTTGTCTGTATTGTTATTTTATCCCTTAAAGGCTGCTAATGAGAAATAGAGCCTCATTATGATTTTAAGGATGAGAGAGGAAGGCTTTTAATTAATGATATGTAAATGGTCTTGAATTGATTATGTTAGAATATCAAGAGAGATGGGTAGAAGCTGTGGTGTAATATATTTTAATTAAGAATTAATTAAAAATGATGGCAATTTCATAAAGCCTCACAGAAAATAGTGGAATTTACTTTCTGTCAGGAGTAAATTAGCCAGTGATTAAATAAAGGGCCTGCATTAATAGTGGAGTTATTTTTAAACTGTGCTATGAAGAATTGTGTAATTTTCCCTAAATAAGTAAAATAAAAATGTAATATTTGCAAACAAGTTTTGGAAATGACGGAAGAATGCAAACTTAGTTTTCTGCCCTCCTCTTGCTATGATCCTTTGGAGAGTGGCTTGGAGGGGTTGATGGAGGGTATAACCCATGGTTTGGGCAGGCAGGGCCCAGCCCCGGGGCTGTGGTGGTGCAGGGCCTCGGTGGGGACAATGGGAGGGACCTGTCTCGGGTACCTGGGGTCGGTACCCCCAGAGCTGCTCCTGCTCCTGCCCAGCACCCCCGGCCTGACGTCCCCACTGTGGAGGCTCCTCCACTGCACACACACACATCTCTGTATCTGCTGCTGGGAGTGCTCTGGGCTGGAGCATGGGAGATACTTCTGCTGTTCCTCTGCTGTGGGACCAGCAGTGCCTCTCTTGGCCATGACTGTGCCCAGGTTTGGGGGTCCCATTCCCAGCTGGCGGGCAGAGCCCACCCTGCACTGTCATTCTTGGCTGACAGCAGACCCTGCAGGTCACTGGGGCGGTGCTGGCATCCTCCAGCTGCCATGAAGGATCCCAGGGACCACGGCTGTCCCTTCGGGGTGAGCAGGGAGGTGTCCCCTCACCTTCCATCTTCAAACACCTCTGGGACACCTCAGCTGGGCCTTCCTGCCCCCAGCACCACCCCCGGCCAGGGGATCCGACCACCTCTGCCCCGTGCAGGTGGCACAGTGGGGCTGGCACAGTGGGGACAGCTACTCTGCTGTGGGGGAACCATGGGGAGACCCCTGCCCCTCGCTCCCTTGTGGAGCCTGGGCGAGGGAAGATCAGCAGCAGGGGTTTGCCAGGCGTGTGCCCCATCTCCAGGGCACGTCTCCTGGGGATGGGGAGCTGTGCACTAGTGCACACCTGGGGAACAGACCAGGCTGCTTGTAAAAACCCTGCCGGGGTTTCCGTGGGTCTGGGAAGGCCCTGGGCTGGGGCAGTGCTCCCATGCTGGCGTGTTCCATGAGTTCCATGGCCTGGCACATGCTCTGCTCTAAATGGGCTTTATGCACTTGTTTAGGCTGCTGCTCACTAAAGAGCATTGCCATGGCAACTGCTCCGTCACATGCTGTACACTCATGCTGTCGCTGAGATAAAGAGCACATTTTAAAGCAGCATATTCTTAATGTCGATGTCCTAAAATGCAATTTTTGATGATTATTATTATTTTTCTGGGAGAATATTTGTGATAAGCAACCATGTCTCCTCAGTGTCTCTTAACTCCTTTTACTGCTACTCTGCTGGCAGAGGACCGTGTGCCTGCGGTAATTTCTTTTTCATTTGTGGAGTTCCACATAGAGATCATGAAATATTTGTTAGTTCAAGTCACAGTGTGGGGCCTCGTGTCAATGGGATGCGGGCGGTTTTGTGGCGTTCAGCAGAGTGGGGCTCTGTGCCGCTCCCAGCGCGGCAGTGGCCAGTGCCCGACACGTGAACCTGCGGCCGTGCCTCTCTCAGCCCACAGGAGAGCAGGTCTTGTGCAGCTGGCACGGCCACACTGCCCAGAGAGGGACGGTGTCCCTCAGGAGAGCGGGCCCTGTGCAGCTGGCATGGCCACACTGCCCAGAGAGGGACAGTGTCCCTCAGGAGAGCGTGCCCTGTGCAGCTGGCACTGCCACACTGCCCAGAGAGGGACAGTGTCCCTCAGGAGAGCGGGTCCTGTGCAGCTGGCATGGCCACACTGCCCAGAGAGAGCCCGTGTCCCTCAGGAGAGCGTGCCCTGTGCAGCTGGCATGGCCACACTGCCCAGAGAGGGACGGTGTCCCTCAGGAGAGCGGGCCCTGTGCAGCTGGCATGGCCACACTGCCCAGAGAGGGACAGTGTCCCTCAGGAGAGCGTGCCCTGTGCAGCTGGCACTGCCACACTGCCCAGAGAGGGACGGTGTCCCTCAGGAGAGCGGGCCCTGTGCAGCTGGCATGGCCACAGTGCCCAGAGAGGGACGGTGTCCCTCAGGAGAGCAGGTCCTGTGCAGCTGGCATGGCCACAGTGCCCAGAGAGGGACGGTGTCCCTCAGGAGAGCAGGTCCTGTGCAGCTGGCACTGCCACACTGCCCAGAGAGGGACGGTGTCCTGCAGCATGTGCCTCTTCTCTGCTGCCTGAGAGACAGGGAGCTGACATCGGTGTCGCCCATCCCTGTGCCACAGGATAGGCCCAGCAGCACATTTGGCTCTCATGGTGACACTGCCACGGCTGCCCTGCTTCCGTCCCAGCCACAAAGAGCTCACGGAATGCACGGTACCCACCTCTGCCCACTGCCGCCAGAGGCTTGTCACAGGCAGCGGAGCTATTTTTGAAAATATTTGTGTAAAGTTCTTCCCAACTTGCTGCCCAGCCTGGAGGAGAGGAGAGCAGGGGCAGCAAGGCTGTGGGGTGGTTGTTAAATTGAGTCAAAGCCCCTCGGAGGCGTTCCCTGTGCAGTGCCACGTCCCGGCCCCTCTCTAACTGTTCCTTGGCTCATCTCAGCCTCTCTGCCCAGCTGGCCCTGCAGCCAGGCCATCCCACACCAAAGGTTCTCTGTGGGAAAAAGGGCTCCCAGTGCAGCCTCCACAGCTGTGCCCTGCTTGCATTTTCATCCTGTCTGTTTGAAGCCCCAGTCTTTGCTCCTTCAGTATTTTGCCGAGAACAAGAGGCGTACGGATGGCTCTTGGAAGATGCAGCTCCATAGTCCGGTTACACGGGGCAGGAATGAGTGTGCTTCTAAGAAACTTTGTTTTTTCTCTAAGGAACTTTTATGTGACTGTAACCAGAATGTGTGTGGGAGCTCGGTCCCTGCGGTCAGCTGGGGCAGGGCTCTAGCCCTGCTGGCAGGTAGGACTGGGCACTCCTGCTGTCCGGTGGCACACCCATTGCTGGGAATATTAATTCTATTCCCTACAGTTAATAACTCAGCATCCCTGTGCACAAGGGCACCAGGATAAAAGAGGGGAAGGGGCGTTTTTGGTGCAGAGGGCTTCGATCAGCTGGCTCATCAGAGCTGGAGGAGTGATCCAGGGACTGGAAACTACCCTAGAATTAACTTCATTGGGTTTTAGATCAGGACTCATCTCCTCTGGAAAAAACATGCATATAATCCCCATTGTGTGTCTCATCATAATCCTCCTCCTCGTCTTCCGAAGGCAGTGAAAGGTACAGAACAGCAGCAGTGCTCCCAGAATAGTGGAAATTTTCTGTAGGATTTCGTGGTTTGTCATATGTGTGGGCACCTGCCAGGCCCCCATGCTCCGTAGCTCGCTCCCCCGCTCCGTGTGTGACGTCCTGACAGGGGGGCTTGGTTGCAAACCAGCCCTTGTTCCTAGCTACAAAGACTGGAAGAATTAGCATTCCTCACAATTATCCAACCATCTTAATTACTTGCCCGATATTCTGTCTCGATATTAGCTGCCCAAATCATGTTGGGATTTTCCAGACACAACTTCTGGCCAGTTTGTTAGCCAGGGGACTAAAAAGGAAGTAGAAAATCAGAGTAAAAATTGCTGCAGTGCTCTAGGTAATATTCCAGCTGAGCCTGGAAGTGCTGGTAGCTCCTTGTGCCCAGTGCCAAAGGGATGAGGAGGGCTGGGGAGGCCATGCCATACTGGAAGCGTTGGCACACACTGTGCACGTGTGCTCCAGGAGCAGCCCAAGCTCCAGCCACAGCTCTGGTGAAGTTCCAGCCCATGTCCTGCCCCTGTCCTGCCCTGGGCGCCCTCGGCTGCGGGGAGCAGGGCTGGGAACAGGCAGCACAGCCACAGTCCCTGGCCCTTGCCCCCAGCGCCCGGCCCCTGGGAGCAGCGCTGCCTGTTCAGCCAGGCTGTTCACACCAGGATGCTCCTGCACATTAACATGCCGGGCGTGAGATATCTGTATCATCTCGCTCCCATCCTGCCTTACTGACTGCAGGAAAAGGCCATTTTTTATCAGTTTCTGCTTTAGTGAAGCAAAAGGTCCTTTGGTTCCCATTCACTGTCTCGAAATGCAGAGTGTGTCATTGAAGAAAGCTCACAGGTCAATCAAATGCCCCTGAAACTTTCTTTGCCAGCCGGGACATCTCCATCCTTCTGGCTGCAGGAGCTGGAACAAAAACCCAGCCTGGCTCTGGGTGGTTGATGTTGTACCACAAACGGCCAATAAAGGTTTGTCATAACAGGAGCTCTGTAAGCAGAAGGACACGGGCGATAGTTTACGGCCCTCGTGCTGTCTGGTGCCATTCATTAGCAGGTTCCATGCTAGTAATGAAATTTTACAGGTTGATCATTTAAGTGTGAGTTAGAATTATTTTTGATGATCCAACTGGAAAAGTATCAGATACTGGTCAGTCTGCCTTTTTCCCCCCCGTCAATATATTGAGTGACATGAGGCCCAATACCCCCGATTAGGCAGTAGTTTACTCATCATAAGGTTATTAATCACAGGGGCTTTGACCCCAGTGTGGGGGCGATGGATGGAGGGGTTTGAGTGGAAAGGGAGCACGGCAGTGGTGCTACAGCGTCATCCCTGCCAGTGCTTGTATTAATCGTGCCCTGAACCCTTGGTGTGATAGAGGAGAGCCGCAGCACAGGTCTCCCTCTCTCTTTGTTCTGGGATGAGCACACGCCTGCTCTCGGCAGCGATGGTGATCAATGAGCGGCGCCTGGAATCACACCGGCATGGAGGGAGCGAGCCGGAGGGCGATCCCCCGAGAGCGGCGATTGGAGCGCCGTGCTTCCGAGCGAGCGAGGAGGGAGACAGACAGGTTGTTTGAGAAAATTCCCTTTAGACCAAACACTGATGCTGAGCTGAGCTACAAACGCTTCTGCTGTACGAAGTGCAACTTTATCAGTGCTCTGGGTTAAATGCTGCTCCTGGAATGTACCGTGCGCTCTGCCTGCTGGCTCCTCCGGCCGCGTCCTCCCGCAGTTTGTCAGCATCAACTGTGCAGCGAGTCTGACTGCTATTGCACTAATTAATTACTTCATTTTTCAATGCACATTTTAATCTTTATTTTTGTGTGAAATGTCCCCTTGTTAGTGCCCCAGAAGGGGTGAGTGTGTTGGCAGGGAGGTGCAGAGGGACAGGATCCCATGGAGCAGCGGTGGCCCTGTGTCCCGGGGCGTGCTGTGCTCTGCCACCTGCAGGTGCCCACTCTGTGGCACAGTGGACATGGGTCACAGCTGGAGACGTGGGGTTTTCAGTGATGCAGTGTGTCTTTAATGAATTTTACGATCATGTGCGAGTCCTTCCTCTTTAGAATGACCTCGTTGGCAGTTTGCTCCAGCATCAGATGCAAATCCAGTACCAGCTCACGTCTTCCATGGAAAATGCAGTATTGTAGAACCATTTCAACATTTACTTCAGGAATTAGGGGATATCTAATTAAATGTTTGGCATCTGCAATGTGCAAGTTTTGGTGTAGTGATATAAAAAATGTGAAATGTTAATATAAGGTTAATTTTGACCAATTCAACAGCTTGCTTTTAAGTTTCCCATTGACAGCCAAACTGCAGGGTTTAGTGCTAAGCTCCACATTGCAGCTTATCTCTCCTTAATTAAAATTAAAATATGAGCAACAACACAGAGATATTTTGCAGCATCCTGGAAGAGGAGAAGCAGAAGCTCGAGTGATGGTTGTTTAATAAGATTATAATTGGAGAGTTAAAGCCCTGTGATCTATGTGAAGACTGGTTTGGTGCTGGTGCGGCTCTGTGGCAGGCGAGCCCCAGGTGCCTGGCCAAGCATCCCTCGCCGACATCTGGAACCAGTTGCAATACATCACTGTCAAAACTGCTTTCTATACGTATCTGCATTTACACATTAGTTACTCACGCAGCACTCATCAAAAAAGCTGAACAATCTTGACACGGTGTCCCTGGTGGAACGGCAAAGGTGAACCGAAGTTGGGAGGCAGTGTCTCGCGTCACTGTCTGCTGAGCTTTTACAACAGGAAGCCTGATTAAAACTGAAAGGAAAAATTTATCGTCAGCTTCTGCTTTGTATCATTTTTACCTGCAAAAAGAGTATTTTGTTTCATACAAAGCAGTTGATAATGGGGCCAGAGGTGCTCTTCACTTTCCTCACTATCTTCACTGCAGTGGTGCTTTGCCGGGCCGGCCATCATGCAGGGCTTCAGACAAGGCTTTGGGTGTCTGATTATCCACAGAATTCCCTCTTTCTTGCCCAGTTCTTGCTCTGAATTACAGAATCCATCGATGGTTCATTCGGGTTTGTTGCGCAGGGACTGACGAAACACGGACTGAGTAAGTCCAGGCAGGGTGTTGCTGTTACTGAGGGGTGTGTGTTCCATTGCAGTGCTTGTGTCTGCCGGCGGGCTGGGGGCTGCAGAGCAGGAAAGACAATAACTGAGAACTTCCTTGGGAGTTCAGGGATTAGGAATTAATTAGGAGTTAAAAGTAAACATGTTGAGGAGCCAGAATGACCGAAGGATGGAGCTCCCCGGACGTGTCCTTTAGGATGGGAACTAATAGCTTTGGTGAAACAGGAGCTTTCATTTGGTGCAAGGTTCAAGGGGAGGCAGTGCAGGGTGGGGTGTTTATTTTCTCCATCGAAAATGGCAAATGTGCCCTTGCAGTGAGAGCTGTGGGTGTGTGTGCCAGGGCAGCCTGGCAGGAGTGCTGCTGTTGCCCTCGGTGTGCCTCGTCCAAGGAGCTTGGGGTGGCTCCTGCACACCAGGTAGGTGAGGAGTATATGCAGCATGGATTTACTCAGTTTAGTTCTTTTCTCTGGGAAGACAGGAAAAGGATCCTGGAATGTGAGAAGCACAACTCATTTTTCAGAGTTGCCTCGGCTGTGGCATTGATGCCACGTGATGTTTCATGACTTGCTGTTTTCATTAGACACGTCCAGAACTCTGGAGATGGCGATAAAGTGTCTCTCTAACTCGTGGTTACTCCAGTAACCAGACAAACAAGAAATATTGCAAAGGTTGGGAGCTGGAGGTGCTTTATCTTTAGTGATTTCACCTGTTTGGGTATTTGTAACATTTCTGAGTGGTGGTTTTGGCAACATACTCATGACCTCTGCGTGGAAAAGCCCAAGAGATTCTGTTCAGGATTCAGTCCTGTTTAAGCTGATAATGAGAAAAGCCGAAGTGCTGTGTGGAAAGGTGCACGTCATGGCCCCAGTGCCCTGGGTGCCAGCATGCTGTGCACGTGCGGGTGACATTCGGCCACCCACGGTCTCAGCATGTGCAGAGCCAGAGGTACAGGCGATCCCAGCACTTAAAATGGAACCAGGACACACCCAGCTCTGCTGATCATGACTTCTCTTGGGGTTGATAATCTTTCCTCAGGATGTCGACAAAAATGGCATTATCTGGGTTTTACAGATGGGCAGAATGTGATGAAATCAAAGTTCATGTTAAAGAAAACAAAAATAACTGAAGTACATGGATTGACTTCATTCAGCTGCTTGTCTCAGCTCTGCACTCCGGTACCACAAGCTTTGCTGAAAGCAAACAAAATCAGTGCCCAATGAGCCCAGACTGGAATTCCAAACAATAGCAACTCCGAATCAATCTGATTTCCTCCAGGCTTTACCTTCAGTGCAAGACCTGACTTCGCAGAATCAGGACAAAACGTGAGTGATGCATGAAATGAAAATTTCCTGCCTGGTGTGTAGAATAAAAACAGCCTAAGGCGTGAGGCTGCTGCAGCATGTGGCTCACACACGGCTCACACGTGGCTCACACACAGCCAGAGGAATGAGCCAGGCCCAGGCATCTGCCTGCAGAAACCATCCTGTTGTGGAAAAGTTACGGGTTATTTTTTACCTCCTTTGGGACCTTTGGAGCAGCTCAGTGATTAGACTGATTTTATCATCTTATCTCCATGGAGGATGGTTGGAGGAGGTGGCTTTGGGGTGGCAGGACAGCCTTCACAGACCCTGTTCTGCCTTAGTGACAGTGCTGGGCTGCCTGTGTGGGGCTGGCAGAGAAACAGACAATGGCCTCGGTCCTAGTGTGGCACATGCTCCCATGGGCAGTGTCACCTCCCAACACCACGGACATGCAAACGCCTCTAGACACTCATCTCCATCCTTCTGGCAAGGAGAAGTGAAAAGCTTTCACCAACTTGCTTTTAGTTGAGAATCCTGGATAAAATGTATTTCTTGGCTAAAAATCCATGTGAACTCATTATTGCCACAAATAGGGTTAAAAAAAATCAACCCAAAGCATATGGATCTCCTGATCAGATGGAGGCCGACGGGCTCCAGTGCTGTCCCTGCTGGGGACGAGCAGCAGATGCTGAAGGAGCAGGTCACAGGTCAGGTGTGCAGGGAAGACCCTTGTGACGCCCTGCCCAAGGCTGGTGATTGTGAGCAGGGTGTCCCGAGCGGGAGGTCACCCCACCAGGGTCACAGGGCACTGCACAGGCTCTGATGGGCCCTCCTGCTGCCCCCAGTCCCGGTGTGTGCACAGCCTCCCCCTTGGCCCCACCAGCTTCTGCCTTTTCCTGTGAGACAGACAGAGAGCAGCTCAGGAGGTGATCCAGATGTGGCCACCTCTGGCTCTGCTGGCAGTGCCAAGCAAGCCCTGCTGAGGAGGATGCTCAGAGGGCCCCAACCCCAGTGTCACACCTGGGGCACCCCATCCCCTAGGGCTGGGAGAGCCCCTGTGGGCACCGGTGCCCCTTGAGCAGGAACCTCCTGCCCCATGCGGCCTCAGCCCTAAGTTTTATTATGAATTAAGAGTAAAACTCCTTCTCTGCCACAGAAAAAACTACCTCCATTTTTCAGAGAGCCTCTGTTTATATAGTTTATGGGAGAAGAGGGCTCTTAATATTTCAGTGTCATGACCATAAAATGAAAAGGTTACTGCTTGCTGCAAAGGCTTGCTTGGATCCAGCACCAATTAATTTTCAATCTGAAATATATGTCTCCTGGCCGTCTCACAACAGCCGGGAGCGGGAGGTTCCTCTTTAACACATTTGAGCCACAAACCCGGTTAAAGGATTAGCCAGCTTTTTCCATGCTGTTTTGTTCGCCCCCATTGGGGATTCCCATTATCCTTGATAGACTGTTAGCCCTGACAGTGGGATATGACAGTGTGAGTTTTCCTCCTCCTCGGCGCGGTGGCCACAAAAGGCTGCTCGGACCTCGGCTTTCATTTCCATTACGGGTACAGCGGCAGCATATGCTAAAGGCAGCATCACTGTGCTGAGTTGCTCCTGCAGAATCATCTGCAATGGTTTAATTTCTCCGTGCGTGGCAGCCCCGGAGCTGGGCAGAGCTGCCAGCCTGCCCTCCCCTGCTCCGGGTAACGTCCGGGGGCACAGTAAGGATTGGAGCTGTACCAGAGCATTGCAAACACACGCTGACTTTGTGGAGGGTGGATGAGCTTCTCTTTATCTTTATTTATTAATAAAAGACGGAATGCCTTGGGAAACAAAAGGTTTTAATGGCTGGTGCTTGGTATCCTTGACAACAATCCCCAAAGAATATTACATTAGGGCACCAGAGAACTTTTAAAAATAAGTAATGGAATTCCGTCTCTGTTATGCTTTTAGTAGTCATTTCGGCCATGGTGCAGCGAGGTCATAAGCTGAGCTCAGTGAAGGGAGCCAGAACACGAAATGATGCTGAGAGAACGTCTGGGAGATGAGAGGTACAGAATTACAAGCGAAAGTGCAGGCCTGCTGAGGCAATTACAGCTTAATGGGGTCATTTGGAAGGCAATTGCCAGGGGTTAATGTAGTATGGAGAGATGAGGTGAGATTGAAGTGAAATTTGGGGCTGGAAATGTGTTAAGATGAAAGATCAGAGTGCAGCAGATTCTGCAGTGCAGAAGGTTTATATCATGCAAAAAATTTGAGAAAAATGTAAAAGTAGTAGCCAGATGTTTCTAAATAAATAAATAAAACCTTAAGTAAATGCTTTAAAAAAGTGAAATAGCTGCATCAAAACACTCTGTGCTGGGAGGGGTGGCAGTGAGCACGGCAGGGTTTGATATCACAGAAAAGGGCTGGTTTGGAGCAAAAGTTGTGTTGCGTTTGCACATATGCCCAGACAATGTGGTTCCTTATTGACACGACAGAGTGCCTGATGAAACGCTGACTGCTCGCTCAGCTGTTGTGCCTTGTTTTGAAAAATCCATTGTTTTCAAACAAAACACGAGCAACAGTCCTCTATACACATATTTTGATATATTTGCAATGGATTCATCACATTATCTTTTCAGGCATTAAAATAATACTCATAAGATGTCAAAATATTGCAGGAATGTAAGCTAGCATTCTTTGAGAGCGGGTATTTGGGTTCTGAGAAGTATGCTTAAATATTACAGGTGTTTAAATTAAAAATGTCAAGCCATGAAGGCATAATGGAAGTAATCATTTTTACACAGTTTTAAGCCCCGGTGTTGGAGAAAGCTCTGCATTCCAGACTATTGTGAAGGAGCGAGTTCATAAGCATTCAGAGGACAAAAGAGATCATTATGCTTTGTTACCTCAGCCAGTTCATTACCTTAATTGCTGAGCGTAATCCAGTCTTGGAAGAAAACTCTGGGGCTTTAAGGAGATCAGCACTGGCACCCTGTGACACAGAAAATGGGAGCCCTTTCCTGCTCCACGGCCACTCCAGGCACGCTAAACCTTGATCAAAGGCTGAACTTCTCCGAGGGTCGGCCATGTGAAAATCCCCCGGAGCGGTGCCGGGCGCTGAACCGTGATGGAGCCGCGGGCTCGGCCGCGCTCCCGCGGCAGCGTGACCGTCCCGCATCGCTGCCCGGCCCGGCCCTGCCCCGTCTGAACGGAGCCCTCCTTGCCGGGGGCACCGCGGCTGTGCCCCCGCACCGCTCCCTGGGCAGGGCCGGGCACCGCGGCTGTGTCCCCGCACCGCTCCCTGGGCAGGGCACCGCGGCTGTGTCCCGGCACCGCGGCTGTGTCCCCGCACCGCTCCCTGGGCAGGGCACCGCGGCTGTGTCCCGGCACCGCGGCTGTGTCCCCGCACCGCTCCCTGGGCAGGGCTGGGCACCGCGGCTGTGTCCCCTCACCGTGGCTGTGCCCCCGCACCGCTCCCAGCACTGGGCTGGGCACCGCGGCTGTGCCCCCGCACCGCTCCCTGGGCAGAGCTGGCACCGCGGCTGTGCCCCCGCACCGCTCCCAGGGCTGGGCTGGGCACCGCGGCTGTGCTCCCGCACCGCTCCCTGGGCAGGGCTGGGCACCGCGGCTGTGTCCCCGCACCGCTCCCTGGGCAGGGCTGGGCACCGCGGCTGTGTCCCCGCACCGCTCCCTGGGCAGGGCTGGCACTGGCCATCCCGGCAGCCGCCGCTCCCGCATCCTGCCGGGCCCCATGCGGCGAGAGGCCTCGCAGGCCGGCGCTGGGCTCCCGAGTGATGTCGAGGCGTTGCTGGGGAAGAGCAGATTTATTGTAAATACATTAGAGCAGGGATTTTACCCATGTTTCTGTGTGTGTATGTTTGTGTGTGTGCTTTGTATCTGGTATTCCAAGCTGATGATATGGGCATTCCCCCCTGTACAGTTGCATATATTAAGGCTTTTAAGAAATATAGTAAAACAAAAAATATGACCTTTAAAAGCATGGTTGAGTTGCATTCATTTTATAACCATCAAAGCAACTCTTTACTGTTGTAAGGTAGAAAAATCAATGATGCAATCTTTTTCCTTTTGCCTCGTGCAATCCGTAATTGAAATGGAAAATCAAATGAACGGCTAACAGATAATTGTTTTATCAATATTCCCTGCCTGCCCTACAAGGGTCAGCCTAGAATGATCATGAGCCACGGATATGATGAGGACAAAATGTGAAATTGAACAGCAAGGAGGCAATAAATCAACCTTGACAAGAAAGAGTGACCAGCATGTAGCTCTTGTAGGCAGCTTTTGGGACACTTTTTGTCTCAGGTGTCTGCACTGATTTAAAAATGTGAGAATATAATATTTGAAGCTCTACCAGTGGGTAAACAACTGCAGACTATTTCTAGGTTAAGGCATCATCAAAGCAAACACGCTGCAGCTGAAAAAATGAGTATATTGGGGCATAGTGGGAAAAATACCACAGTAAAACAACAGGGGAATAGCAGAATATTCTGGGGCATGTGGCAAGAAATTCTCCCTCTTCCTATCTGGTCTAAAAAACTAAAAAAGATAGTAAATATATTAAAATGCATTTTTCAGGCTGCTCTTTTGCTGCTCCATTGGGCATGAAAAATGCTTTCCATTGTATTTCTGGTATTTTGGGAGCTCCTTGATCCCAGTGCAGGAGCAGCCTATCTCCTGCCTGGAGGCCCATTTGATAAGGGCCATTTTGGCCTCATGGTCCCAGCTCGTGGGCAGTGGAGTGGTCAGGGGGATGGAGACACGTAATGCTCCTCTTCACAGCCCCTTTGCTCATCATTCGATCCTCCAATTCTTCCACTCAAGACTGGACAGGTTTTTGCAACAATTTTGAAAAGACCTGATTTAAAAGAATGAAGTCTGGGTGCTTTTCCTCGTCATGGCACTGAAAGGCAGCTCTGATCAAACACCACCAAGGGCTTGAGCCCCAGCCGGGCCACCTCCGAACCCTCATCTGGTGCCAGTTGTGAAGCCACAATCATTCACCCCAGCTGCCAATCCTCTAGGTTTTCGTAGGTTTTGCTGTTAAACCAGGCAGATGTTTCTCTCCTGGACTACTGCCGATGTTGGTGTTGTGGCAGTGGGAAATGGTGTGAGAACAGACTCACAAAAGGTGGCAGGGCTCAGGTTAAAAGCCTGGAAAGGCTGAGGGTCCCCCTGGAGCAGGGGGAGCGTGTGCCAGAACCCACAGGGGGTGTTGGAGCCCCGGGCTGGGCTGTCCTGCGGGAGCCCCTGCGGCGGGGGAGCCTCCGGCCACCCACAGCCATCCCACGGGGCTGGGAGCCAGGTGAGGTTTAGGGAAGGCTCCTGGGTGAAGGAGCGAATCGAGATCACACATGACACATGCAGAGTTAGGAGACAAACGCCTTTTTGCTCCACAGATAAAGTCTGCCTGTGTTTGCTATGAGCAGCCCGGGCCCTGGGCAGCTCTGGGGGCTCTGCTACTGTGCCCTGCCACCCCCAGTGCAGGTCCCTCTCCCGGCCATGGGGAGTCAAGGGGTGCCTTCCCCTCCTGCAGACAATTTCTGGTGCTGGCATCCCTCTTGGTGGGCTGAGATGGCTCATGGACCAGGAGGAGATGCCTTTGTTCAGGGAGGGCTGACTTGGGGTGCAGAGGAGGACACTGTCAGGAGCCTCCAAACTCTCTTCCCACCGGGTCCTGTTCTTGGTTCAGCTGCAGGAGAGAGATGTTGGGGTGCCTCAGAGCAGCAGCTGGTCTGGCCACTGTGCTCCTGCTCCCTTCTCTGGGCACCGTGTATGGGAATCCACCTACCTGTCCCATGCCATGCCATGCCATGCCATGCCATGCCATGCCATGCCATGCCATGCCATGCCATGCCATGCCATCC
>VZRV01000136.1:1581457-1592157 GCA_013398115.1 Falcunculus frontatus
CAGAGGCTGGTTTGGGTGCAGTCTGCATCTGAAGGATGCCAGGCTGGGAAATCATCCTGAGAGCTTTATTTTTAGCCTTGGCTCTCGTGTCCTGTGGTGTCCCTGGGGAGGAGGGGGTCTGGCGTGCTCGTGGTCTTGGAAACAGCAATATCAGGAACCCAGCAAAATAGGTTGCCAGCACGGAGAATATTTTTTATTTTAAGCACAGCATTTTAAACACACCATGTCCTCCTTCCCCGGGGGCAAGGCTGAGAGACTTTAAAACTATTTTTTACAATTGGTTTTTCAAATTTATTTCTCATCAGGCCTTTTCCCACGTACAGTCAGGTGTGGTGCTGGCAGGGCACAGCCCCTGCCCTGGGGGGTTTACGCAGCCAGAGGGATGGATCCAGGGGAGGCTCACAGGGGCTGTCTCCTGCCCACAAAGGGGGACATCTCCAGAAAACTGCTGGGCCACGGGGGCACAGCCCCCCGCCCTGCATGGGGCTGTGTGCCATGGCACCATGGGGCTGGGCACCCGAGGGGCACGGGCAGGATGAGAACAGCTCTGCCCAGCCCCTCCGGCCACCTTGGGGGGACACGGGAGTCCCCTCCCGCTTGCATCTCTGATGTAATGAAGTGTCAACTGCTGCCATCACCGTCCTCCACGTCCTTGAAACCCACACGGTTTAACCAAGAGTCTCTCCAATTTATCAGCAGTTAAAAATAGCGGGAAGGCTGCGAAGGACAGTCCCTGCTCCCCAGGAGCCGGGGCCGTGTGCGGGAGCGTGACCTCTGCGCCGGGGTAGGACAGGGGACACGTCCCTCGTCCTGCTCCACAAGAGCATTTCTGTCCTGTCTGGACGTGGCTTCTGAGGGCTGGAGATCAAACCAGCCGTGTTAGGGGATGTGTGGACACACACAAAAGATCAGATCAGATCATTGCAGGCAGTAACTGCTTCCACAGCAGCCCTGCCGAGCCCACGGTGTCTCTGGGCCTTCTAATGAGCACGGCATAAATCCAGGTGTGCGGGGAGGCGCGAGCATCATCCGCTGCCGTGGAACACGCAGCCTGCAAGTGCCCTAAATACATATTTACACCGTGGAGCTACTGGCTCTGAAGAAGCTGTTCAAGCTGCCGGGCTGCTAATCCACATTTAATGCCGCTGGTCTGTCAGGTGAGAATGTTGTGTAAAATGATCCCCACTACAGTATCTGCTGCTCCGGGGCTGGGCACACTCCAGGGCGATGAGCCTTGGCACATCTCTGCCCCGGCTGGAAACACAGGAAAGCCCAGCCTGGCCAAGAGCACCTTCAGTCCCCAAAAGGCATCCCTGGGGTCTGGGTGTGGGTCAGCATGATGGGGTTTGGGCTTGGAGAGGAATGGGGATGGGGCTGGTGGAGGTCCCATCTCAGCATTCTGCTGCCTCTCCTTCCCACGGCCGTGTGGTGACAGTCTCGTCACAGCAGCACTGGGTGGACTGGGTTGTTGGGCCGAGGCTGTGGTTTGTGTTAGCAGTCCCCTGGGTTTGGGCTGGGCAGGGACCCGCCTCGTCGAGGTTGGGGTTTGGAGGGAACAGGATGGCGGCACATTTGTTTTTACTGACATTGATACAATAATTTAGTTTCCTTCATGAATTAGATTTGGGGAATTTGAAACTTAACTCTGGTAGTGCTTCTTTCCCAATTTATTGCATATGCTTAAATAAACATGTTGAATTAACTTTATAAGGCTTGTAAAAACTACAGATAAAACCGCTCTAGAAAATCAACATTCTAAATCATGCTAAGTCTCTTCCCATTCTGCTCATCCTCTAGCACGGCATTGACAAAAATATGAAATTGATTTGGTTGAAGGGTGTTAAAGAGCCGACAGCCAAATGTCACAAACAATGAATGGCTGCAGTGTTGAGAAAATCAATAGGGAGGTTAAAGCTGGGCTTGTGAAAGACTTGGCAGACTGCTCTGTTCCAGGAAGATATCTGTCTTCTGGCCTTGGTTGCATGATCAAAAGGAAAACTTGATAGGTTTAATGAAGGGAGATACTGTAAAACTGACAACAGAAATATAGACACTGTGGTAAACTGCAGTGCACATCAGCGAGTGGGGCTATTAGATACATTTTTCAGTCTGAAAAAATATTTATAGGTAAAGATGTCAAAAAAATATTAGTGCATTCCTCCATTTTTCCCCTCTTGTTCCCAATCACACCCGTGTTTGCGTGGTGCAAACAAAGCTTTGGCTCTGGGTTTAATTGTACAACATGATGGCAAACGTATAGGGCAAAATAATTAGCATGATAATTAGCAAATCGTAATGTTTTCAAATAATTGCATGATGAGATTGCTGAGCCAAAGTGAGATTGGAATCTCTTCTTTTCTCGGAGACGGTATTTCAGCAAATCATAAAAGAAAGGGAAAACGAGCCCCTGCTCTATGAATTAAAGGTGACACCATGTGACACCAACTCTCCGTCGTCCACCTGACGCCTTTCACGCGGGCGTCGTGTCTCACTCTGCCCTTGATAAATACACAGCTGGCCTTAAAATCAGTTTTGTGAATATTAGATCCGCAAATATAAATGAGGATGCCAGTCATTAAAAAAGGTTAATAATGTTAGATTCATTTCGGTTCTGAAATCAGCTTGTAAACAAAATTTGCCCTGATTTACACCTGACCTGTTAGCAGTACTCTTATGTAACGTATCACATCATTAGAGAAAAAAATTGCGTCAGGGCTGAGTTATTCTCTCCCACGTGTTTGTTTTCCAAACACTGCATCACACTTGAGCCTTAACTGTGTAGCAGTATTTGAAATAACATGGCCCCTTTGCAGAGTGTATTTCTCAGCCCTGGGTTAGGCCTGAATGTTCCCTTCCCCAGCCCGTTGGGCTTGGTGTTGCCTGTCAGTTCTGGGTATCCTGTCTCTCCTGTCTATCGAAACTCCTTCTGTTTTTTCTTCTTTTTTTTTCCTAGAAAAATGAACTCATTAGTTTAAAACTCCCAAATGCCACATTCGGCTCAAACAGCGAAGATGATAACCTGTAAAAAAAGAGGAGAAAAGAGAGAAGGAGGCTGGCAGGTTTTCTGCAAGTGGACGCTGTAATAAAAATGCCCCCTACTTTGTCGGGATGGGGTTTGGAGGGCTGCTGCCATATGTTACTTTCCTTTTTAGCTGGGATTATGCCATCATTATTGCTGATAAAAGCTGTTTACTGCCTTGGCAGAGGAGTGATGCTTGGCGCAGTTTGGGAGCCGCCATTCAGTTTACAGAGAAGTGCATTTAGTGCCAGATGCTGGGATCCAGGGGCTTTGTTATCTTTTCCCATTATTGGGATCATCCATTGTCTGGTTTTTTCTCCTTTTAACTTAGCTCTGGCTTTGTTGTTTGTGTTTTGGATTCACTTGCTCTCAGGCAGGTGACACGGCAGGTTTTAGCTCACCAGGCAGCGCTGGGTGCAGCTGGTGGCTCGCAGGGACCATGCCTCCTCCTGGCACTGCTGCATGAGGTGATGGGTTTTCGTCCCCCAGCACCCAGGGGTGGGTGCCCTGTCCTGGAAAAGGTGATGGTGGCTGTGGGGGAGCCCAGGTGAGGAGCATCCCTGCATGGGAGTCAGCATGCTTGTTCCTAGAAACCTCAGCACCCAGGGTCTGGCACAACCATGGGGCTGCAGTGAAGGACCAAGTGCAGAGAATGTCTAACTGAACGAGAACATCATATTTCAGTGTGAAGGTGGCATTAATTCATATGTAAATTCTCTGAGTGAGGACTAACAGAGCTGTTGGCCAGGCAGCAGTGCTGCTGGTGCCAGACTTTCCCTTAAAAACAGTTGTGGTGTCCACAGAGAAGGGACCATATGTGGGCTGGATCGTACTAAAAGCTGAGGGAGAAGAGGAGGAGGCCGGTAGTGCCAGGGTGGTGTCCATGCCACTGGGTACCTGCTCTGTGGGGGAGACTGGGGCACCTCAGGGTGCTGCCCTCTGGCCACACGAGCTGCCCTGGCACCAGCCCGGTGCCGTGGGATGCTGCAAACACCAGATCCGTGTCCCCAGGACCCATGCCTGGATGTGCCTGAGGCCAGCCCCCTGCAGCAGCACCAGCACCTCGGATGAAGTCCTGCCAGCCGGGGCTCTTCCCTGTGTTTCTGGGTAGAGGAGGAGCAGTCGTGGCCAGCCTGGCATGGTGGGGCTGTAACCCAGAGCTGGCACGTGGTCTGGCCCCAGTGAGCGCCTCCACACCACTGGCCTGGGTGGCCTCTTCCTGGCCATGGCCCCAAGCTTCCACCAGGCATCTTCTGGCTTCCAAGTGGGAATTGGGCTGGACGTGTCTCTAAATCTCCCCCTTGCTGAAGACGGGGCCTCGCTGTTCCCAGAAGGGCTTCCCAGGGCCCACAGCCCTTCTGTGGTGTTTGGGGCCCCTTGGGCACTCTGGGTGTGGGTCCCAGGGCTCCGGTGACCCCTGTGCCACCGCCCTTGGCACCGGTTCCATGCCGGGCGAGCCGGCACAGCTGCAGCATGGGGCTGTCGTGGAGCTCCCCTTCACCTCCTCTGCTCCCGTATTCTTTGGGGAAGAGGCTGTGACCTTATTTCTCCTGCTAAGAGAGATGCATCTGGAACCAAATGAGGGCAGTAAAGTATAATAGAAGGCTTTACAAATGAAAGTTTTGTTTCTGCTGGTGCAATACCTTGTTTCCCCCTCGTGTATCCTGGGAAATCAGGCTGATCAATAGTTCCCATTTCAGCACAACTGCAGCCGGCATTACAAATGTATAAAATTTACAACATTGTCTGCTGTAAATTTTAATTGGAAAAGCCTCGTAGCTTCACCCTCGATCTTTGCACCTTTAAATGTATTTGATTTTAAAAAAGCAAACAAATTTACAGTGTATAACATCATGTCACACGCTTTGTGTTGACAGTGCAATAGAAGTAGCGCAAACCCACCTTACTGCTGGAAGAGAAAATGGCTGTAAAATAACTGGAGAAGGTTGGGAGTGTGATGAGGATCTGTTTGGGAGCCAACAAGCCCGTGGTGCCAGGCAGGTGCCAACGCGAGGGATCCCGATCCCGGTCCTCGTGCGGTGCTGAAGCCTCGCAGCCGCCCCGAGGAGCCGCAGCAGAACACATCGCTTTCAGCACAGCTTTATTTCTGTCACAGGTCAGGCTTAAAATGCTGTGTGATACAGTTATTGACTCTAATCTGGGCATAAACACAAGTCCTCAAGCACCAGCCCAATTAATAATTTGCATAATTAACACGCATATTAAATAGGGACTGGCCCTGCATCTGTATTCTCGGTGATCGGGGTAATGAGGGCTAGCGGAGCGGCGCCTCGGGCTGGCGGGAGCAGACGTGTGGCAGTAGTAATTTTTGCTTGGATTGACAACTGCTAGACAAGCAGTCCCAGCATAAAACTAAACCCCGTTTGGCAGAATTAATCGTTGACAAACTGCTCTTAAAGCTGTAACATTGTTTCTGTCAGTTGTTCGGTTTGATGTCACTGTTAGACATAATAAATCAATAGTGTCAGAATTTGGTAATGTTTATAGCTAGCAAGGTTTATTATTTCATATGACTGTCATGTACAAATCGTGGTATCATGGCTGCCTCTAAATTATCAAAGGCACAATATTGCTGAAATAGATTTCTTAAATTCCTTCTCCAATTAATCCTGTTGATTGTTAGCAGCGATGGGGCCCACTTGTGTTTTGGGAGGGGTGAGTTTTTTCTCTGCACATTTTTTAAAGACAAGTTTGAGCCATTGTACACAGCAGGATTTATTGTTGCTGTCTCCAGCCCGGGCAGCAGCTCTCTGCTTTATGGACCTCACTTTTCCTGCTCCAGTCTCCAGGCTATCAGTGAAGCCAGCGTGGGGTGGGCACAGCCGGAATGTCCTGATCCAAGAGGGCTTGAAATCCCAGCCCCATGAGAGGGGCCCAGCCCTAGGATGGGGGGCACGGCTCCTGCTCTCCCCTGGGGACGTGCTGTGGTGTGCGGGTGTGTGCACAGGGGTGTGTGTGTGCACAGGGATGTCTGTGCACAATGGGGTTTGTGCGTGTGTGGTCTGGAGCACGAGCTGATGGTGTGAGAGCACCGTGTGGATTTGGTGGTGCTGGAGATCCCCTCCTGCGGGTCACCCCATGCTGGGCTCCCGGGCAGGACAGTCCCTCTGCTCTGTCAGGACCATGTGCCATGACCACGCACTGCCCCACAGCTCCACGTGGTGCCAGGGGTGACTCTGTGCTCGCCCTTACCCTGCTCTCCTGGCACCATCTCACCCCAAACACCGTGGTTTGACCCATCACACCTCTCTGCTTGTTGCACATCCCCTGGGACCCCCTCCTGCACCCAAAGGGATGGGACAGTCCCTGGGCTGGGCTAAAACTGTCCCCTCACCAAGGCAGTGCATGTAAATTACAACAATAAATTACTGTGGCCCCAGGGTAAAAGAAGCATCAAGTTATGACTTTTACATGAGTATTTAGTCAGCCATTCAATAAAAAATAGGTCTTCCAGTTGCACAGTACCATTTATCAGCTCCATATTTATTATTTATCATAGCTACACATGATGCAAATGTGAATTACCTCGCTGCTCCTCCGAGGAGCACTTGCTTTTATAGAAATGTAAACATATATAACACAGTTTGTGGAGTCAGAGACCCGGCTTTGAAAGGAAAGAGAAATTAGGGATGCAGATTTTATTTTTGCTTTCATTTCTATGTGATAAATTATCCTCCTAAAGGTCATTTCCAGGAGTAACTTTCCCTAACTTTGCTGCTCTGTGGGCAGCTCTGAGAAGGGATGTGTGGGAATGCTCGGTGTCCACTGGTGCCTGGACAGAGGGAGATGCTGTGGCTCTCCTGTCTGTGGCCAAGGCTCTTTTCGTAGGTGTTTGCATGGCTCCTGGCGAGGGCTGATCCTGATGCCACTGTGGGGCTGACGTTATCTTGATGCCTCCTCCAGCCACCTAGAAACAAAGACTAGACAAGAGTAAGGGAATAAAGACAGGTATTTATTTGAAGGGCCTTCAAGGTACACCCTGGGGGAGCCAAAGGCTGCTTCCAAAAATTGGACCCCAAGATGGACGACAGGTCACGAGTTCTTCACACTTTTATAGGTTTGGATCATTTGCATATCAGGGTTAATTCTCCAATTAAAGCCCCAGTTTTAGTGATGTAACGCCCCTCAGCTTGCCCCCCTTAGAATCTTTAGTTTACACATTTTGGGCCTAAAAACAGCCTGGCTGTCCTTGAAGGCAAAGCCTGGAGAGGCTTTGTTCTGTCTGCCCAGTACGAGAGAGCAGGAATTACAGGCTACAAGGAACTTCAGAGTTACACTCTGAGCAGTACAGAATTTGAAAATATAAAAGTTAAAACCTAAGGCATCAATCTGTGCCCAGAGATCCACGGGGCTCATGGTATGCGTGCCTGGTTGGCCAAAGTTGGGGGCCCAGTGGCTGGAGGGTGGGTGAGAGGGCTTTGCCCACTCTGGGAATTCCCACTCCCAGGATCAATCTTCTCACCAGGTGGCAATCATTCATAGGCAGGAAATACCTGCAGTCATTAAAATTCCTCCCACATTTATTCCAGCTCTGGTAGTCTATAGAGTGATTTCAATTCTGAAAGAGAAATTTGAAGATTTCTTCCCTGCTCCATGTTTCTAGAGTTTCTGGGGTCCTACAGGGAATTTCAGGCCTGGAAGTATTTCTCTTACATGAATTGCCTTTCAGTTTCAAAATTTTTTTTACATCTGGGAACCCCTTCCCAGTGCAGGGCTGAGGGACAGGGGCAGGCCAGGATGCTGTGCCAGGCGTGACGGGAGCTGGGACATGGGGTGACAGGGGCTGGGACACGGGGTGACAGGGGCTGGGACACGGGGTGACAGGAGCTGGGACACGGGGTGACAGGAGCTGGGACATGGGGTGACAGGAGCTGGGACACGGGGTGACAGGAGCTGGGACACGGGGTGANACAGGGTGATGGGGCTGGGACACGGGGTGACAGGGGCTGGGACACAGGGTGACAGGAGCTGGGACAAGGGGTGACAGGGGCCGGGACACAGGGTGATGGGGCTGGGACACGGGGTGACAGGGGCTGGGACACAGGGTGACAGGAGCTGGGACAAGGGGTGACAGGGGCCGGGACACAGGGTGATGGGGCTGGGACACGGGGTGACAGGGGCTGGGACACAGGGTGACAGGAGCTGGGACAAGGGGTGACAGGGGCCGGGACACAGGGTGATGGGGCTGGGACACGGGGTGACAGGGGCTGGGACACAGGGTGACAGGAGCTGGGACAAGGGGTGACAGGGGCCGGGACACAGGGTGATGGGGCTGGGACACGGGGTGACAGGGGCTGGGACACAGGGTGACAGGAGCTGGGACAAGGGGTGACAGGGGCCGGGACACAGGGTGATGGGGCTGGGACACGGGGTGACAGGGGCTGGGACACAGGGTGACAGGAGCTGGGACAAGGGGTGACAGGGGCCGGGACACAGGGTGATGGGGCTGGGACACGGGGTGACAGGGGCTGGGACATGGGGTGACAGGGGACCAGGGCATCAGCGTGGCACAGTGCCCGGAGCAGAGGCGCAGATGGGCACGGCACCACTGTGGCCTTGCGTGGGCAAGCACCAGGACGTGCTCCTCGTCTGGGGACTGTCCCCTCTCTGTTACAAGGACCCCCACATCAAGCCGGGGCAGGAGCCCCCTTGGTGCAAGGGCAGCACGTCTGTGGGTGCTCCCACTCCGTGGGTCACTCCTGCCCTTCTCCATGGGAATGGCACCTGGAGCTGGGGCGATGCGCTCCCGGACACGGCTGTGTCCCCAGCGGCAGGCAGGAGAGCTGGTGCTTCTTTGTTTGCATCAAGTGATCTAAAATGTCCTGGGAAAAGTGTAAAGGACAGGAATTAATTGCAGAAGAGCTGAAGTTGGTACAAAGCTGAAGGGTTCCAGGGGGCAGGGCGGGATCTGTGCCTCAGCCCAGGGTCTGTCTCCCAGAGCTCAGGGCTGGCATTTGTGAGGGAGAGCTGCCAAGGGGGCCAGGCAGTGTCCCCTCAGCCCGCTGGGGTGCCTGGGCACCTCTGGCAGCACCCCAGGCTCCGGGGCACCATCTGCTCCCCGCCGCAGTCGGGGCTGCGGGCACAGGGGGCAGCCCCCCGGTGCCCCGGGCTGCTCTCGGGCAGTGCCAGCAGCAGGGATGCGGGCAGCAGCCGGCCGTGCTTTGTCCAGCCACTGCCACACACGGCTCTGCTGCCAGAGGAAGGTCCTGGAGCTGGCACGGTCACTGCGGTGGCCTGGGAGCGCTCGGGCTCCTGGCGCTGCCGCTGGCACATGACAGCAGCGCGTTAGCACCAATTTTCTCGGGATGCGATGCCACGAGCTGCTCTCCCCGGGAAAAGCTTTTCCTACGGGCGGCTCCCACGTTGGGGATGGAGCAGCCGGAGCTGGCGGCCGGCTGGATTTTCTGGGGGGAGGTCATTAGTTACCGCATCGAGGGCTGCACGGGAGAATAACAGCACATCAGTTAGGATGCTAATTCACTCGACTGGCAGCGAGCGCTGGGAATGACAGCTTGGAGGGGTGCGGGGGAGGGTCTGAAAATGGCAGCAGATTGGTATTTTGAAAGGGGAGGGAAGTTTTATAATGATGAATAAGAAAGATGACATTTGGTGCTCACATTTCCCGTGCGTTGGCTGTCCGCGGGAGGGTCAGTGTGCGGAACCTCCCGCAACGAGCCCGGGGCTGCCCAGCAGCTGACTGGGAGTGCACCCTTCCAGGGAACAAAAAGAAAGGCCCAGATAATTAGGGCAAGTTGAACTGCAGGAGGTAGCCAGCTTCTCGGCTGCCTTTTGTATATTCATGACCCAGCTTGATTGATGGAAGGACAGTGTTTGGTGACACTGTCATTTGCAAGTTGAAAGGTAGAGTACAGGCTGGAGCTCTGCTCAGATGTGCCTTAAAGGGTCCTACAATAAGCTCATTTGGATGCTGATGATGTTCGCATCTGCATTTCTTTGTTTCTAACTGTTTCAGGAGGACATCTGTTAATTTGTATAGATTAGCTTGGATGCTTTCATTTAAAAACATCAAATTATGGAGCAGGACTGTTTATTATAAAAGTTTCCAGGAAAGTTTAAACTGATTTGGAAACCATGCAGAGTGTAACATTTAAAAGCAGAATTTAAAAAAAAAGAGTATTTTTTACGTTTACATTCAGCCTCCCATGCCCAGGAATTAAGACTTGCATTTCTGCTGCAATGTTATCAAGAAGTGTTAGCAAAAGTATCTGTTGAATTATAAATTTCAGGATAAATGAGGCTTGCCAAATTTCCTATATGCTGGGGAGAGGAGGCCCCCTTTGCTGGACAGTGAAAGCCTATACGTACGAAGGGGGGAAGTGAAATGTAATTAATTCAAGAGAGGAAATGCTTTTACTGTGTCATATTTAGCCACATATTTCAAGCATAATGGTGCTTCTGTCAGAGCAGTTGCAGTTTTTACAGGTACTGTTTTCAGAGGGACAGTGGGCTGGGAGCTGGGGGAGGTTTCACGCCGCAGGTCTGGCTGCCCTCGGTGCAGCAGCTGTTGGTTGACTCTGTGTGTGCCAGGTCAGGCAGCCCGTGTGGGTCCCTTCCTGCTGGAGCAGCAGCCAGCTCCCTGCTCCCAGACCCCAGCCAGCTCCCAGACCCCACCTCCCAGCTCCCAGCTCCCAGACCCCAG
>VZRV01000136.1:1592354-1609273 GCA_013398115.1 Falcunculus frontatus
CCCTGCTCCCAGGCCCCAGCCAGCTCCCATCTCCCAGACCCCAGCCAGCTCCCATCTCCCAGACCCCAGACCCCAGCCACCTCCCATCTTCCAGACCCCAGCCAGCTCCCAGACCCCAGACCCCATGGAGCTGGGCAGGCAGCGGGGACAGGGATGGCTCACTCCAGGTGCAGTCCAGCTCTCGGCCTTTGGCAGTGACCTTTCCTCGTGTGCCCCTTCCCTGGGCCCTGCCTGTGGCTGCTGTGGCTGTAAAACCCGAGCTTACTCTGGGTATTTTCAGGAACATTAACTCGCACCCAAGCGGGCTCTGCTTTGCAGTTCTGCTCAGCGCTGCATGCCTACCTCCCAAGAAAGCCCTCGCCATCCTGGGCCACGTGGCCCAGAAACATGGGAATTGGGGTCAGGGTACTGCCCCAGGCTGGGGCAGACTGGCTGCAGGGGCACTCTTCTGCCTGCTCCTCCTTGTGCCCTGCGCCCTGGTGCACGGCCATGCTGGGCTCAGGACTGCTCTGCTAAGGATCTTCCTCAATGGCGCTTGGGAATTTATAGCTGTGACTCCCATCTTTGTATTTATTCCAATTAACACATAAATCCTAATTATCCAGGTCAAGGAAGCTGCTAGGCTGTAAATGGAATGGGACATGGCAGAGCTTGGTAGATGCCTGAGTAACAAGGTGGCCAGAGAAGGGGAAACACCAATTTAGGAGGCACCAGCAGTGAGCAGACACGTGGGACCAGGGCCACAGGCAGCCTCAGGCATTGGGATGGGCTGAGACCCACTCGTACATTTGAGAGGTCTCAGCATGGGCTGGGGGAGAGTCTGGGGCCAGCCCTCACCCCTCCCAAGCCATGTCCTGGCACGTGTCCCCACCAAACAGAAATGCCCATCACCCCCATCCTGATGGGCACCTGCAGGGTCAGAGGGCACCTTCCCTGCTCCGTGCCCCGCAGCGCTGCGTCCTGGCACGCTCCAGGATCCTGGCAGCCTCCCAACACCGCGTGCGCGTCCTCCTGTCAGAGTCACGGGATGGAGATCAGTGGAGGGTTTCTAGGGCAGCCGGCGCGATGACAGTGTCCAGGAGCCGTGCTGGGGGACAGGGCAGCCCCGGGCAGGGGTCTGCCAGCACGGGCGGGCACCTGGGCACCGCGCACCGGCCACGGCCCCGCAGGGTGCTCGGGGCTGGCTCAGTCCAAGGGGAGCGGGATGGGTGCTGGCAGCGTGGTGCTGGGGAGCACAGTGTGCTGATGCAGGATGTTATGATCGCAGCATATGCTGGCTATTAGTGTGCCTTTTATTTAATTTTTTTTTAATACAATCCTACATCGCTGTTGGCGGTGCAGGCATAATTGCTACCTTGCCTGAATGCAGCTGAGTTTGTAGTTACTCAAGCAGGAGGTTTTTAAAACTGTGAAATAGTTTCTCTTCCTGCATGCCCCCAGATCAGGTAGAAAATGGGGAAAGAACTGCTAAATGATGTATTTAGAAAAAGCTGTTCTACAAGAGTATTTGAAACATTACAGATCTGCCAGAAGGTCCATTAACATAAATGTTTAACTCAGACACACAAACTTATGTACCGAAATGAAAATGTTTCATGCATTAATTTGCTGCAGAAGGTACTAACATAACAATTAGAGCAACATTCTGCCTGCGTACACTTAAATTTCCTGGGGCAGTGTTTCAGTGGTAACGCAAGCGTTGATGTAGGATCTCCTTGACTCCTGGCACAACACACCCCAGCACTGCAGTTTGTTCTGTTAAATCAAATTCGTACAGTTTCAAACCAGGCAGTGAAGGAACTGGGAGGCTGACAGAAATGCGGTTTTGGGGAAGGGGGGCCTGGCTTCGGTGCCCCTCTGGTTGCCATGTGTGGATCAGCCAGCACCGCATGCCCCCGCTGCCCACATCCCATGTTATCTTGGTGCACTTACAAAGAAGCCTGCTTCACCCTTTAGGTTGCTCTGAACACGGCTGGCAGACAGGTACACTACAGCAGAGGAACGCCCAGGGCAGCCAGGTAACGCTGGGCTCGTTCCATTGCTGCTCCTGGTTTGTTTCCATCAGATCCAGCACCTTTGCTGGGCTCTGGGTGTTTCCTGGCCCTGCCTGGCAGGATGTTCTGCTCTCTCTGAGGGTGTTTAGTGCTGAGTACTCTCACATGCAGACGCTGGTGAAGGTGGCTGGGAGCTGGGGGTTCCCATCGCAGGCCGGGCGCTGTCCTTGGCACGCGGCTCCGTCACATGGCACCGCCGCAGAGCCCCGGCAGCCGCCGTGCGGGGTGGGGGAGCGCAGCGGCCAACATTCCTCCTCCCAGCAAACGCTTGTCCTAAACTGAGCACCGTAGAATAAAAATGGAAACATAAAAATAGCAGTTGGAAAGATAAAACAGCATTTATAGTACTAATAAAACCGTTGTGGCTTCCACAGGAAAACATGCTCTGTAACCTAATGCTTACCTGGGAAGACTGTCGAGTTTCGGAGAGTTATAGCTGTTTTTGTAAGAGAAGCACAGAGATTTGCTTCAGGGCTGAGTGATAGATTCTCCTGCCTGGAGCATCCCAGTGTGTTTATACATGGCTTGTATGGCAGCTTTCATAAGACATTTACCCCATGATTTGCGATGAGCTTATGTGTGAATAATTAATGGCAATTAATCCTTAATTACAGTAATTAGGCAAGTCACAGGAAATTAAGCTGCAGCTGGAGAAGACCATGCCTGGGAAGAGAGGATTGGGGGCTGTGTGAATGTGCCATTCACTGACAACATTACGAGGATGAGCAGCATTCAGCAGCTTTGGCATTTCTATTGGCAGCCTTGGGTAGGACAAGAACGCTCAACATTAGCAGCAATCTATAGTTGTCTACAAGAGTTTTTAGTTCAAGTGCCAAAATGTTATGTTGCATATGGTGATTATCTAAGTTTATTGGTTGCCATAATTCAAATGGGTGTAATTGTTTTTGGCTTGATGGTGACATTAGAAACTGAAGCTTTTATGTGTTCGTAGGTTCTGCTGGCATCAGCCATGGTTCAACTTCTAGAAACAATCCATCCAGGTTTGCAATTATGGAAACGGATTCTACAAATGGCTGGAAATTAACAGAGAAATTTTCAATGATTGAAAAAAAGACAACAGCAAAACTGGCAGTTTCTTAGTTGAGCAGCTAATTGCTTTATTATTAGCTGCCTTTTCCATTAAAATAAGGTTTGCACGAGGTGCAGCGTGTGCAGAGGCTGCTGCCTGGTTTGGGGAGTAGGACCAAGCGGGACAGAAATGGAAATGGTGCTGGGTAAGAGTTCGCAGGGGAAAAGCCCATCTGAGGGATCTCCTGTGCTAATCCCAGCCACGCCGTTGTACTGGAAAGCGGATCTGTGCTGGAAGCCTTTTGCCCTGGGCAACCCACAGCGAGGCTCTTTGCAGCTCAAGAACTGCAGCCTTCCCCATCATTAATGTGCAAAGTTTTTAAACCTCATGATTAAACATGTTTCCGTAATTTACTGGGTTTCCAAGTGGCGATGTTTGTGCCAGCAACAATCTGGGGCAGAGCCGTGGAGGGAAGCACACATTAGTATCAATGGAACCTACAAAAAGCAATCAGTAATTTATGAGCTTGTGGAAAAATGCCCACGTGTTCTCATCAAATTATAGGGATCCTATAATTTACTCAGTGACTACAAGGTGCACGCTCCCAAACCTGCTGTGGGGTGTTAACTGAACCTCTGATTAGATTTAATCCGAACAACTAATCTGTTAAAGGGTCCTGAATAAATAGGCGATATGGCCAGAGCAGGGTGTTATTGTGGAGTAAGATGAGAACTCATGAGGAGGTCAGTTAGTTCCACCCTAGAAATTAAAGTGACCTGCTGCAGGTCGGGTGTGGCTGCAGCACCCAGCCAAAATCCTGCCTGTTCACCTCTGGCACTGCCAGAGTCGAGCAGGGGGGCAGGAGGTAGATCTCTCCTGTTTCAGAAATAAAACCCTGGAGCCAGATGTTTGCAAGCTCTGTACTTGTTTGTAATATGGAAATGTGTAAAAACTTCAGCTCCTTGCACGTGGAATCTAGATCAATTTTTAATTTACTTGTACGCATGGATGACTCATTTGAAAAAGAAAATTGTGGCATCAAAAAAAAGACATTTCAGGCTGCATAGGTTGCTGCATTTATCTGTTTCTCGTGCACTCTGGAGTGGAAATAAGTCACAGTATCTTAATAATGGTCTTGATTTTATAAATGATTTTTCCCCTTGAAATAAGCAATCCATTCATTTTAATATGTAGAATTGGTTTGCTAGCAGGGCGACAGTTTAAAAAGACTTCCAACTGTGACACAAGTGCAACCATATTGCTTCCTATTACTCGCTAAGGTAGTTGTTTAGAAGAGAGAATGTTCTCCCTGGAAATGTTTAAAGTGCTGTAATTTTATTTAGGATAATGAGGATTTATAACAGTTTTACCATATGAAAACCTGCCTTTAGACAGAGTGAAATAGGCGGTTGTGGTTACGGAGCGTGAGAGCGGCGGGGTCTGCGTGGGGAGGTGTCTGTGCCTGCCCGGGCAGCGAATCCGTCACCGGGCCCAGAACATTCCCCGCAGCCGCGTGGGATAATTCATCACCAGCATGTATGGATTTCTCTGCTTTAATCGCTCTAGACGTTAATTAAAATCCTGTTTTATAGAATATTTTAATTTTGAGATTTGCCCAGCTGTACAGCCTCAGCTCTGTTGTCAGGGTTGAGCCGTTGGATAACAAATGGCTGAATTTAAGCCTAGTCAGGAATTTGGGGGGAATTCCTGGCGGAGTTGAGGGAGTTTGGCCGCGGGTGGATCGGGACTCGGCGCTGTGCTGCTGCTGGAAGGTCATTCCTCCGTGTTTATTTTTGTTGTTAGGCCTTTAAAAATTTTTCCCTCATTAAGAACGCTTCCCGTTTATTACCAGTCTCGCTTCCTGGGCAGGATCGGCGCGGGGCCGGGCGAGGGTACTGAGCAGAACAGTAAATGCCCTGCTCATAAATAGAAAGGAGAAGGAATTGAACTGTTACAGATTTTATCAGGTTTTATCTCCTCACTGAAAATCTTAGCTCTCAAAACATTTCTAATTTCCCTTATTTGAAGGCTCAAACAGTTTCAAATTACTGCCCGTGGATTGTTCTTGACACCGAGAATGGTAAATTTGAGCTGTGGAAACGCTGGAATGTGTGGTGTGTGCTTTTCCTGAACAAGGGAATTCAACGGGTAAATTACAGTCATTTACTTGGAGTGTAATTTACTGAGAGCCTTTAGGCAAATGCAGGAGAAAGGACAGCAGGACAGGAAAAATAGCTAAAACAGGGGCTCCCCCTCCCTCTTTGCATGAAATCCACTCTGCATCCTCGTGATGGGGATAATAAAAACTTTCTTATTTAAAATACGTATAATTCTTATTATTTTTTCAATTCATAAGGCAGGCATTTGTAAGTATGACGAATTTGTGTGAAGATAAGATTTTAAATCTTGCTAAATTATATACACATCTTCTTAGGCTTGTGCATTTTGCGCCTCAGTATCTGCATGCAATCATTCCATATTTGAGGTTGATAAAACTGTTAATTTTATGCCTAATAACAGGTCAAGCATCTGCAACTGTCATCGTGCTAAGTGAAAATTGCTGTTTTCATCCTATGGAAATATTCAATATTTAATCAATTTTTTAAAAATAAAAATGTTTATCTAATGGAATCTACAATGAAGAGATGCACTTGAGGTTTTATTTGAAATGAGAGCATAGAAATAAATACCAGTGTGTGGTTTTTTTTCTTCATTTAAATGGTAGAAATATGGCAGAGAAACAGCCAAGGTCTTGTAATCTGCAGGTCCATGGCGATGCAGGATGATGCTGGGGAGGTGTTGTGGCCTGGCTCCTGCGAGGTGGGAATTGCAGAGCAAAGAGCTGTGAGCGGGTTTGTGCAGCGCGTTGTAATCTGACACTGAAGTTGTGCCCTGCATTCCCCATGTCATAATTGATGGCTAAGGAAAAGCACATGCTATGCTAATCCTTTGTTGGAATAGCTTGTTAAATTGCGGTTGCCAATTTAAAATAAACTATGGAATGCCTGTCTGTATTTGAAGGTTTGCAGTCTGCAGTTTTAAACAGTCATTTTAAAGCTGTTTTTCAACTTTATGTTGCATGCACACTGTCTGCCTGTGCACACAAGGTCAGTGTGTTCGCCGCTTTAATAGCCGACCATCAAGAACAAAATCAATGAGCTGCGTGTTTCACACCAGTATCACAAGGGATTTTCCCATTTATAGCACATTTGTGTACTGATCCTAAGTTTAAATGACAATATTGATGCCCTATTAGAGCTGTGCCGAAACGGACGTTGTGTGGTTCCTGCTCCAAGTTGTCTGAACTCGCTCCTTTCCCAGACTCCTGTTCCACTTTCTGTCCAGCTGCCGAACATAAATAAGCCCAGTGCATGTCCCCGTGCTGCGGAATGGGGCTCGGCTCCCACGTCCCTGCTTGCAGGAGGGGGAATTCCTCGGCTGCAGATTTCAGATCCAGCTCTTCCGTAGTTGCTGCGAGGAGGATTATGAGGCTGCGTCTAAATAATCATCTGCGTGCTGATTACAGAGAATAAAGTGGCATTATTGCTTATGGATGAGAGAAGGCAGCGCTGCCCTGGGAAGACACAAGTGCCAGTTCTGTGGGAATTTTATGAGTCCTGGTGCGGTGTAATCAGCCGCCGCCGGCTCTGACGGAAGGATAGCTCCCAGTCTGCGGAGGAATAGATCCTGTGCTGCCGAAAGGAAATGTTACTTGTGCAGAAGAAAATGATTTAATGTTGGTAGAAGGGTTATTCATTTATAAGGGATTAAAAATGACTTCAATATAATACCTTTAATTTGTAATAATGGTCTGCGGGGCTGTTTCCTGTCTAAAATAAACCGTTTGACTGGCATGTGCGTTTGATCCATTCAGTTCTATAGGATATTAGAGGGATAAAGGTATTATTTTCAGCTATTGTATATTCAGTTAGACGGTGAGGGCCTCGGGTGGCAGGGAGGTGCCAGGCTGTCCGTGGCCCACTCCTGACCCTGGGGCATCGAGGCTGCCCGGGGCAGGGGTAGGACTCGGGCACACGCGGCACAGCTGCTGCTGGAACTGCCTTCATGGCAGGGAAATAGGGAGAAGTCGAAGGCCGGGCTGTGCAGAATGCCTTGGGCTTGGAGGGATTGCAAACAGGAAAACCAGCACGAAGGGAACCTTTGCACTGGAGCTCTGATCAGCCGTGTCCTCCTGGGGCGCAGAGGTGGGTGGCACTCGCAGCCCCGACCCAGCGGCCGCTGTCACCAGGCTCATCCTCCTGCTGTGACAGCAGCGCCCGCAGCCCGGAGCCTCCTCTCACAAATCTCCCTTGCAGGGTCCCTCTGGGGTGGCTGCACCCATTTTGGGCACAAATCCTGGACAAAGGCACTGTGGCTGTGCTGCGTTCGGTCCAAAGGCACGTGGCAGATGGGACTCGGTAACCACCACAGCACTTGTGTGACCCCTGGCAAGGCTTGGTTTGTCTGGTCACTGGGAAGTAAACAAGTGGAGAACCAGCTTGCTCAGATTCGGCAGATGGGTGCCATCAGTTTTTAGCATTAAATAAGATTTCACTCTTTCAGTTCTTGTTTTGTGAAAGTTACAGGTTTTGGGGATCACCAGGAAATCCCCACTTTCTAGAGAAAAAAGACTTCAAGGTTGCAGCCTTTACAGACACATCAAAAAGGTGACCCAGAGTCTCCAACACGGGAGAGCAGATAACCAGAGTCCATATTTATTGCTGCTAAAATTCTTGTGCTTCTTGAATCAGCATGATGTGGGGAGAAGGAGGCAAGAGTCTGACGGGTATTTTTGTGAACTGGGTATTAGCAGCTGGATAAAGGGCAGCAGCATTCTCAGAAGGTCTGAATAGTGCTGGTGTGCCTGGGAGCAGAAGGCAATAATGAAAGACAACGAAGAAATCCTCAAATTCCAGACAGAAACATACCAGGAGGTGTGTTTCTCAGTGTAACTACAGACTTTCAGTGTAGCTAAAGAATAAGCAGCAAAGCAAATAAACATATACTGCTTGTGAATTTCCTTTTGTTCCAGATCAAAAATACAAGGCAGAGCTCTGTCTGGTAGTGAAATACAGGCAGGATTAATCTGAATAAACATTTCCAGTGTGGCTGTTGTGGAAAAAAGGCATGTTCTGCTTGCAAGGCTGGGTACAAAGTGCTGAGAATAGGGCTGGATCCTGCCCTTCTGCTTTAAATTCGCGTGTATTTAGTGCAGAACTGCTGTCTGGTTTAGTGGGAAAGAAAAAACCCAACAGAGCCAATTTTGATTGGAACAGGCAGGATTAAAATGCAGGATTATCCCTGCAAAGGCTATATCGGGTGGGCGGCTCAGTGACCTTTTTGAGGAGCGAGTGTGTGTGGAGCTGTGCTGGGATAAATCCTTGTGCTGTGGCCTTCCGAGCGCAGGGACACGCTCACGGAGCTCACCTGGCATCGGCACAGGTTCGTGTGTGCACATGTAATTCCAGTTCTCAGCCCAAACAGTGCCTTTGTACGAATGTGTGCTTGGAAATAACGTTCCTATAGGTTCAGGTGATATAAATAATGTATGTGGAGAAGCTCATAAATGTAAGCTCGAATTTTCCTCAGTAGTTTTTGTTCTCAATCACCTTGATGAAACAATCTTGAAGGCGCTCTCCTTTCCGTGGCATTTGGAATGAGTCCCTGACAGGCTGATTTTCCACCCCTGTTGTGATGCTGCTTTCTCTAGTTAATATTCCTCTGTAAGTGTCGTACCAAAGTAAACCAAAGGAGCCCGGCTCATGACACTAAGGCTGCATTTGCATTAATTATGCAGTCAGGGCTGGTGAGAAAATGCTGTCACAGAGAGAGAGGCAGTAAATGAGAACCCTCCGAGTGCGCCTGAATGAAGAGCATTAAGTTCATTTACATGGGCGCAGGCCGCGAGGCTGGCAGGGAACAATGGCTTTGCTCTTGTCGCTCGCCGCCGTATTGTTCTGCGGCTTAATGACTCCCCGGCAGAGTGGGTGCGCTCACAAAGACACAGCCGCGATCCCTCTGGTATTAATAACGGCAGTAATAATTAATAACATCCCTCTAATCGCGAAGCTCACGGCGCCCCGGGAGCGCCGAGGCCCTGCCCGGCGGGGAGGCTGCGGCCAGGCCCGGCCCGGCGCCGCCGGGGGCCCNCCCCCGAGCCCGCCCGGGGCACCCCCGAGCCCGCCCGGGGCACCCCCGAGCCCTCCCGCGGCCCCCGGCGGGGACAGGCGCTGCCTGCAGGGGCTGGGGCAGCCTCATGGTGCAGTGGGTGCCAGGGGCTGCCCGGCGGGGCCTGGAGCGCTCGGCTCAGCGGGACTGAGGGACTGCAGGGCCAGGCTCTGCCAGGGAAGAGCGGGGATCTTTAAACTGGTTTATTTACGGTGATGTTTTGTCTGTTTCCAGCATCGAGGGCTTTAGTTCTGTAGCAGGATCGCTCCTTGTGGTGCCAGGAGAAATGGGTGGAAATGGGTCGCTTGTTTTTGCCCCCTCCCTTGCCCAGAGGGGCCGTGCCCGCGGGTGGGTGACACCGGGGGTCTCCCATCGCCAGCCCATGGCCCAGAGCCGCCCTGGGATGCCAGACTCCTTTGGTTAACACCACAAATCAGGGATGGGAAGCTGCATACATGGGAAAATAATTACTGGGCATGGCACTGAGTAAACTTGAGCTGAAGGTTTCATGAGAATCCCGATGCCACCTTGATCTCACCATGCTCACGGCTATCAAAAACCTCTGAGATCCTTCTTCTGCCTCTCTGTGCATGTGGACATCATGCTTGTTAGGGAGTGAACGCAAAATGTGTGACCCATATAGAGAGGACCATCTATAAAGATGAGGAGAAATATTAATATATATGTAAAAAATTAAAAGTGAGCACCTTGATCCTTTTATAAGAAACATTAATCTCCCAATATTATATTGTGATACAGTAGTTTGGGACAATTTTCATCAAAATGTGGAGGTTTCTTTTAAAGTTTGAGACTTGTTGTCATCTCTGTTTATCTTCAAGACTTCCAGACACTTTAAACTACAGTTTAAATAAGTGACTATTTTTATTCATATGTTGGCAAAATTTTTCTTGGAATGATTTATATTTCAATAATAGCTTAAATTATGTTTTGCATTCCGTGCTTTGATGTCATGCAGGAAGTGTCATCACAAGATAAACTTTCACATCTGAGAGTCAATAAATTGTGCTTAGGTAGTCTAATGAAAATATTGTGAATGGCTATATGGAGTTATATCCAGTAGAGCCAAGCAGCACGGATACATGTAGATATTTAACAAAGGGCTATGTTTGATCTCACGGTGTCATTGGCTTTGACACCATGGCACGGTACCAGTTTACCGTGATACGAATCCTATAATACTATATCATGCTTTTATCCACTAAATAAAAACCTGCCCTATGTTTTATTACAAAGTAGGTGGCCTGGAGGAAAAATATATGTATTCTTTCCTTTTGGAATAAAATATGCATTTGGGCTTCTCATTTCATCTCCAATCTGTGTTATTCCTTAAAAATGCAGAACTGCCTGAAGTCCTCTTTAATATTTAATTCAACAACTTTTTAATCTGTCATTATGCTGTGATGAAGTAAGCATCAAGTGTCGCTGAAAAAGATTAAATTATACTTGGAAATAGGAATTGAAATGATTTAGGGTTGGAGGCTGAATATTTGCTTTGCACAAGTAATAATAGTGGGAGCTTGGGTGAGGCACGGGTTTGGATCTGGCTCTAATGCCTCTGCCGATCCCCTCTCCCTGGTGGCTGCCCCTTGATTTACTCTGGCACTGCCAAACTTGATTTGATTTAAATGGAGGTAGGAAGTGGAAATTCCACACTACAATACATTAATTACTCTCTGCTACTCCTTACACTGATTTTTCTTTTTCTCTGTAAACATCATAAACACTGATGCAGCAACCCAATGGACAGCCGCTCTGAGCTGCCTGATGATTTCTTGTTAGCAAGCTTGCCTTAAAATGGAAAAGCAGGAATATTTGATATCTACCTCTGGGAGAACGGATGATGTGAAACAGAGGAACACTTCTTCCTGTCCATTCATGAGGGGGCTTGTGCCAGCTCCATCCAATTGCTTAACTTGGGCTTTCACCCTCCCTGTTTTGACGTCACCTTTGGATTTCTCTGCCCTGTTCCGGAGGGAAAGGGAAGAGCAATATCACATCACAGCTGTGAGCCTTGAGAGGCCCAGGTTCAAAATCTGCTTTCCATGGAGCCAAACCAGCAGTGCTTGTGGTCCTGCTCTGGTCACGGTCTGTGTGTGCCAGAAGCCTCATCGGGGTCTGGCTCTGCTGGACACAGCTCCCGTCTCTGGGAGTGCTCGGTGCCCAGCAGTGTGGGATGGGCGTGAGGCATGGCAGGGCACCTGGTGACACTGGCATCTCAGCACCCTCCCACATGACAGCTAGCTCCAGTTGTAAAGAATAAAGATAGTTTTGGATTTGTGGTGAGTTTTCCAAGGAAGATTATTTTTGCAGCTCTAATGGCACCACCTGACAGAGGAGAAGCTGTCTCCAAGCACAGCTTTCTCTTAGGTCTGAGGGAGAAGTGTCAGATTGTAGGAACACTTTGGGAATTCCTTTAATGGGTACCTGAATGACATGGAAGTGATGTCTCCACTCGTACACGGTCTAGTCAGAGTTCAGTGCACTTTGCAGTCCTGCTCCAGAAATGGCCCCACAGTATTTGTTTACAGTTCTGGGCAAAACCTCGTTCTTCTACAGCAAATAGTAAAAAAGCCTCCATTCCCTCCCAGCCAATGCATTATTTATAATTATTCTCCCTTCCTTGTAGAAATGTGAATATCTATATAAATAATTGATTGCAATTATTAATTGGGGAACATGCAGTATTTTTACAGCACTCGTGTTATCTCGCAGAGTTCCGAGTGCACTGGCAGCTCCGTGTGCCTGTGCCAGGTCCTGCTCCTGCTCTCCCGTGGCAGATGCCCCGTGCCCGAGCCTGGGAACGTCTCCTGGGGGTGGAGGGGCTGTAGGAGTGTGCCCACTGGGGGCACGGCTGGGTGTCCCCCTGTGCTGGCACAGGGGCTGGCGGTGGCCGCTCTGGGCTTGCGCGAAGGTGAATTTGTCTGACAGGGACAGAAGTTTTTTCTAGTCTAGAGAGATGTATAACCTCTGTCAGAGGAGCAGCCTGCTCTGTACTGCTGTAGAGCCAAGCACCTTTTAACCTCTTCAGACTGTAAATTCTGAGCAGTTGATATTTGAGTGTAATTCCTCTCCAACTGGCATTATTATTTGATTGCAATGAATTACCTTTTTAAAAAAAATCATAAGTATAAATTCACTTGACTGATCCTGCAAATTATTTATGATGTAGTGTTTTGGTCTAGGATAACCTTTTAAAATAAATCAGTTTTTCAATAATAGTTCAATGTTTGCCCACCTAATGGTGTTCCCATTAAGATCTGCATTTGTCACCAACCTGCCTTTTCTGCCTGTGCAGGAGACAAGTCACCGCCCCTAAACCCACTCTGCTTGTAGGGTAAAGTAAATGCATGTCTTTGTAGGAGAATAAATAAAAAGAGCAAGCTGAGTCAATAAGCGGGTTCAATTCCTGCCTGCAGCCATGGCGGACAGCTCATTTGGTAGATGTGGGTGTTTTGTTTACATTTATAATGCAGCTTTATTTAATGCTGACAGATATAGCTTGTGGCAAATGATAGTCAGAATGTATGAGCAGTCATAATGCTTCTGTCTTCTTATAGTGTGCTGCTGAAAATAAGCAGTTCACCTCTGTTTTTATTGAGGAAAGGATATGAGACAGCTATAGCTTCGCGAGGCTATTTATTGAGTTGTTTTACTAGCTGTGAACATGCCGCTTTATAGCAGTTGTGAAAATGGACTTTGCTAGTGTGTGGGAAAGGAAATAACATTGCAGTATACAAGGGTAGTAAAAAAACCCTCTATAAATAATTTTTCAGACTGAAGAATATTCTCATTTAAACAGCTAGAGAGCCTGGTGATTTTTGCCAGCTGCCAGCTCTTCCCGGGATGGCATTGGGTTAAAATTGCTCCATCAAATGCTATTAATATTTTAATGTCAAAAAATAAAATTTGGATAAGCCGTTTTGAGCTGAGGTGTTCAAGAGCTTTGTAGGGAAGTTTGGTGTTGTTGCTGAGTTCTGTATACTCACACACCCATCCGTGTTTCACAGTGCAGTGTGATCCTCAGACCTGCAGGGCTGGGAGGAAAGAGCCGTGTTTGGCACAGCTTGGGAATGCAGTTTGGAGCTGGTGTGACTTTACACTCCCGTGGGGGCTGTGTGTGGTGCAGGTTTGCCCGCAGGTGAGGTTCCGTGGGGTGCTGTAGGACACCGGGGATGTGGCTCCGAGTGCAGGTGACTCCTCAGGAACAGGGTTTATCCCCAGGAACGTGAGGCGGGGCTGTGCCCCTGAGCCGCTGGTGCCACAGCCGGGTCCTGTGGCAGTGGGATCCCACGGGAATAGGGCTGCTGGTGCCCGGGGGAGCCTCGGGGTGTCTGCGCTTACCTGTGCAGGTGATCCCTGGCCGTGCACTGCTGCTGTCAGCCACTGAGCCTGTGCTGGTTTGAGTCTTAAACATGCAGCCCACGGTCTTACGGATGAGGCAGGATTTCAGATCAGTGCCTTTTCTGGTTTTATTCCCATGTTCAGCAGCAGCACTGAGGGGCACAAATCATTTTCATGTATGCAAAAATAATTTCGAAAATGGTATTAGTCTCAGCAGGTGAGGCCTTTTGTTTCTTCCATGTTTATGTACAAATTCCTAGGGAACAGTAAATATTAAATTGAAATAACCCTCCCTTATTATTACACAGCCAAAGATTCAATTTAATTCTCTTCAGATAAGGTTTTTCTGGACACATATTTGCAATTGCCTGTCCTGTAAATACAGTTCAGACTGCAGTCAGGGGCTCCTTCCCACCTGCCTTTTCTGCAGGAAAAGCACCATATTTCTGTGCTTTTGGATTTTTTGGATGCAGACACCTTCCTTCTCACTCTCATTATGTTTATGGATGACAGGAGTGCAGTAAAATGTCCCCTTTCCCCCTTAACTGGACAGAGAAATGGGTTAATCTCTCCACAGAGCCATTCCTCTACTTCACCACCTGTTTCCAAATCCCAGTTGTCAAAGGAAGAAAAATTCAGAGCCTGGTGTGGGCTTGAGAACTGGGGGGATGGCAGAGCCCTGGCCCCCACTGCACGCAGGGGTGACGTGAGGAGGGACCTGCTCTGTGTTTGGTCAGAGCTGGCAGTGTGGCAGCTCTGGGAATGGCACTGCTGTGGCTCACAGTCCATTGCTGCCCAGGCTCACACCCTGTGGAGCTGGCACAGGATGCCTTCTCCTGGAGAGCACAAGGGCATTCAAACCTGTGCTCTCCTCCTCTGATGAGATACCCAGGAGGTTATTCAGAGGTGAGATATAATCAGCCAAAATTTTACGTTTTATTCTTTACACTACAGAATTAATCTCATTTTTTATGAAAATAAATATATGGTCTAGCTCTTCTAATAAGACTATCTCTGTGGTGTTTAAGTAATAATCATTTATTGTTTAAATACAGTAGAGGCTGTAACAAAATGCTGTCAAGAGCCATCACACTCATTAACCTGCCAGCTAATTAGCCTCCTCCTGCCTGATTGCTGACAAGTTCTTCAATCTGAACCTATCACTGTTGTGTCAGCGCTGAAGCACCAAGCGAAGTGGAGGAGGGCTCCATTAGATGTTTGCGAACAAAGTCTGTGCATTAAAGGTTTGTTTTCTGCACTCCAACAAATGTTACAGCATTAATATTCTCAGCTATAATTAAATTGGCAACTCTTAATTATGGTAATTAGTGTATTAACCATGTCTTGCCCAGCGTCTCTTGCAGGCGAAGCTCAGGGATGGAAGAGGAAAGCCAAGACGCTGCCCATTTCCCGGCAGAGCTGTCATGCCAGGGGGCACAGCCTCTGCCCCCCGAGGCTCCAGTTGTCCGTAGGGCAGAGCCGAGGGAGAGGAGGAAAAGCTGGGATGTGTTGGCACTGCACACTTGTACTCAGTGTTAAGGAAACACCTCTGCAAACAGAATGAATGCAAATGTCCCCACCTGCATGGCCGGGTTGTCAGTGTTTGGTTGGGGTAGTAGTGCTTTGGAAGGGCACAGCATCATGCCCTTCCTGCCATCTCCCAGGCTCTGTAATCAGTTGCCCAAATTTTCAGTCCTAGAGAACTCAGGAAAGGAGTTTTTTCAGTCCCAGTTGGCTGCCTTTGACCTGATGTTCACGACAAAACCAACCTGTGAATCGCCATAATTTGCGTTAGTGCCCCGGAGTTTGGAGAGCTTCAGCAGCGGCTGGCAGAGGCTGCTCCTCCCCAGTACCATGCAGGTTTTGGATTTCACCAGACGTGAGTCTGGATAATTCTTGTTCTGCTGTTCTGGCCATGTTAGGAATGTTTGGAAATCACAGCAAGGTCAGTGCTAAAGGCTAAGCAGCCAGTGAGTAAAGGGCTGGTGCTCATCTGAGCTAAACTGGAGGCGTAGCAATAGATAAATGTGAGAGTAGCTCCCAGCACTGAGGGTAAATGGCCCCAGTGAGGCTGGCAGAAGGGTCTGAGGGACCTTGGTGCACCTGCAAATGGTGCTGCAGGTTCCTGCACACGCAGCCGTGCCAGGGCAGAGCCTGCAGCTCTGCTGGAGTTGTGCCGAGAGCCCTTCCAATCAGCCCTGAAACCTGGCTCCCAGCTTCTCCCCTGATTCCAGGGAGAAGGGAAGTTCTGCCTGATGTCTCTCTGCAAGGCAGCAGCTATTTAGGGGCAGCGATTCTTGCTACCTTCAAAGGGGGAAAAAGTGTTACCTTGATATGTGCTCTTTTTTTTTTCCCTAGTGCATAATAATTCCATATGTATATAGGAAAAAGGGAGATAACCCAGGGCGAATTTAATTTCAGATTGGGGTTTTGCTTAATGTATTATTCATAGTATTATTTATATCATCACTTAGACATATCCCTGGCAATAAACTGAAAACTCAACTTTAACAATATCGGGCACCTCTGTTTTGGGGGCGATGGTGGGCTGGGAGCCTTTGGCTCCTCTTCGTCACATGCGAGGGTTTAATAAAGGCTGCGGGGTGGGGGAGGGTGTTTAATGAGGGGCTTGGAGGGGGGTTGTTTGGCAGCTTTTTTTTCCCCCCAACATTTTTGCTGCATGACCTGGTTTTGCATTTTTCTGCATCTCTGTTCATCTAATTAGGATGTTCTAAAAAGACCTGGACCACTTATTGTACAGAACTGTAGCCTGTGGGTATTTAATAAGGAGCTTTCAGTGGTACATTTGCATCTTTTGCTCCGGGTCTGAATAGCGAATTACCTTAAAGATCATTAGAAGCGCTGCTGCATTGTTAAAACCAGGCCACGGTATTCTAATGACAGTTTAAAACTTGAGGCGTTCCCTCTGCCACGGCTCACCCCGGCATAATTGTGTGTTGCACGGGTGACCCTGCTGCAAACGGCTCGTATTCCCAGCGTGTCCCCCCCGGGTGCCTTCTGCGGGCAGGTGGGCTCCCACCCAAACACCCCGCACCTCCGGAGTGCGGGGCGACAGCGGTGACAACGAGCCTCTGCTCGCTGTGTGCGCTCGAGTGTGCGGCTGTGACCCAGCTCCGGGCCTGGCAGGGCAGGGAGGTGCCATGGGGGGCCAAGGGGCAGCGGGAATTGGGGTGTCCCCCCCTCCCTGTGCCGGTCACGGCCGCGCACACCAACCGTGCCGGCGGCATTGGGTGTGCCTTGGGTGTGCCTTGGCTGTGCCTTGGGTGTGCCTTGGCTGTGCCTTG
>VZRV01000136.1:1617258-1707258 GCA_013398115.1 Falcunculus frontatus
CTGGCTCGGGGTCCCTGTGCACCCCGGCACTGGCTCGGGGTCCCTGTTCACACTGGCTCTGGCTCGGGGTCCCTGTGCCCACTGGCCCTGGCTCAGGGTCCCTGTGCACACCGGCACTGACTCGTCCCTGTGCACACTGGCTCTGGCTCGGGGTCCCTCTGCACACCGGCACTGACTCGTCCCTGTGCACACTGGCTCTGGCTCGGGGTCCCTCTGCACACCGGCACTGACTCGTCCCTGTGCACACTGGCTCTGGCTCGGGGTCCCTCTGCACACCGGCACTGACTCGTCCCTGTGCACACTGGCTCTGGCTCGGGGTCCCTCTGCACACCGGCACTGACTCGTCCCTGTGCACACTGGCTCTGGCTCGGGGTCCCTCTGCACACCGGCACTGACTCGTCCCTGTGCACACTGGCTCTGGCTCGGGGTCCCTCTGCACACCGGCACTGACTCGTCCCTGTGCACACTGGCTCTGGCTCGGGGTCCCTCTGCACACCGGCACTGACTCGTCCCTGTGCACACTGGCTCTGGCTCGGGGTCCCTGTGCCCACTGGCACTGGCCCGTCCCGGTGCCTGTGGAACGGGCTCGGTACCGGTGCCTATGGAACAGGCTCCTGGGGGCTCCCTGCAGGGCACGGTGCGGGCACAGAAGCCCCTGGGGATTCTCCCACCGCGGCTGAGGCGTGCGGGGAGCTGCCGCAGGGGCCGGGGTCACTCTGGGCAGGGCCAGCACCTCTCTGGGCACCGGGATCTTCCCCCAGCCTGTGCCAGCAGAGGGCAGGGGGCACGGGAGAGGCCGTGCCCTGTGCCTCCCTTGCCTCTCCTGGGTCAGCCCTTCACCTTGCTGGCAATATTGCTCTGCTGCCGAGGACACTGCTGTACAGTTCAGGCACTGCAGGTTTCTAATCTGCTTATTTATAATTCAAAAGCTTGCCCATATATTAATGAACCCTTAATGAGCTGTTGAAAATGCCTGAATTACAGTCAGATTATTAAACTCCAACAGCCCCTGTAATCATACCATTTGAGTGGGCTTTAGGTACTTTTCATATCTGCAGCTTTGTATTGTGAAGGAGATGGGTTTATTCGAAGAAAGCTTTGTAATAATTTTGACCTGCAATTTATTTATTGGCCTCTGAATGCAGTAGTCTATGCAGATGCTCTCGTCTATTATGTGTGGGGGCAGGTGCACAGCATGTTGAAAGACAGCTAATTACGATTTGCTGAAAGATATGCTAAAACTGTGGTCTTAGAACAAAGCCAAGTTCATTGTTAAACAATGTTTTAGTGTCTGTTTATGTGGTTTGTCTAAATCACAGAGATACTGAAATGCACGGTGTAGTTATAAGCGTATCCCAAGCAGTGGCACACTTGCTTTTTGTTAACCCTCGACGTGCCGATGTCACCAGGCTGGTGGCTTTGAGTCCTGTGCAGCCCCAGGTGCCCATCAGTGAGTGGCAGTGGCCGGGTGGACGCGGTGGCCCCGGCCCCTCGTGGGTTGTTGGGTGAGGGGGTCCGTGGTGGCCGTGGGGCCGGCGCTGCCGCGAGGCCTCTCCCTTGCACCGCTCTCGGCGCCGGGAGCTCCGCTGGGAGTGATGTATTGTTGTGTTCTTTGCCGTCCGTGCTGCACCTTAATTCCTCGATGCATTGAAAGGTCAGTGAGCTAAACAGTAATAAACTCACAGGGTGATAGAGTGAGGGATAAAAGAGGGAAACAACGGCCACCGAGTGTGAGCTTATATGTCAAAAAATACATATTATTACCACTGTATTCAAATGAAGAATAATTTATAAAGGCAGGTGCTACTAGGAGCGGCTTTATTGCTGGCCTATAGCAGTATGCTCCTCTGTGCTGAGGGGCCTGGGAGATGCTCTGGCTCCTTCCCAGACAACGCTGGGAGTGTTCGACCTGCAGCCAAGGGGCTGCTGCTGACGAGCTGCATGTCTCACTGGTGACAGAGAGTTCATCAGTTTTGCAGTCCCCTGCCCCCAGGGACACCAGACACTATTAGTTGTGCTGATCTGCTTCATATAGTTCATAAGGAAAGCTCCGAATTAACACACAGCTTAATTCTTGTTAGAATTAGTTAATCAACTCGTGGCTTTGCCATTCAAATGAATGATGCATCTCACTCAGGGGCAGGATAAATGTTGTCCCCACACACTCTGTCATCCCTTTGTCTGTGGGTGTCTGCGGGCCCCTGGGCTCTGGATGGGATGCTCTGGACGTGGGAGCATTGCGTAGGATGAAGATGAACACAGTTTGCCACCCCTCTGCCACCAGCCCCCAGACACGTCAGGTTGTGTGCAAAACACCTGAGTGCCTTCGTCATTGTCCTCATCAGCTGAGTTCCTTCCTGTCGTGCTTCAGGGCCCCTCACTGGCTCCTGCAGCCCCAGTGCAGCATCAGCTCCTGCTGTTAAATCTTTGGGCCCCTCACTTTCTGTGTCAGGTTTATACAGAAGGGTTGGGGGTCTGGAATATTAATTTGAGTCTGGGTAGGTCATGTCACTTTGGCCAAAGCCCTCTCACTTTGGCCTGTTGATGGAAGTACGTGATGCAGAAATCACTGCAATCGTACCAAATTATTTTGCTGCAGGTTTTGGCTAGGCATCTGTATTTGGGAGCAGAGTGGGACTGTGATGGAATACTGGGAGGGAGATGAGTTCCATAGCAAAAGCAGAAATGCAGCTGAGGAAAAACAGCTGGAATAGAGCACAGTAAACATGGACTGAGAAAGGATCCAGAAGCTACAAGAAAAAACAACAGTAGAAATCATTGATGGGAAGGGAAGGAGAGCTGGAGTGGATTAAAACCAGGATGTTATTGAGCATGCTGACAGCAGAGCAGAGGAGGAGTGTGACAAACAGGGGAACAGCTCACCAAGGAAATCACCCCAGTGCTGCAGCACTGCGGGCCAGGAGCTGTGCAGGAGCCAGGGCAGCGGGGCCTGGCAGAGCAGGGAATGAGGGATGGGCACAGCACTCCCTTGGCCAGGGACCACCCCCCCTGCTGCTGCAGGGACTCTCCAGGTGCAGCATCACCCTCCCTGGCCACAGCATAGGTGGCCTGAGCCGTGCCAGGGCTGTCCCCCCATGTGTGTGCCAGCTCAGGCACACGCTGGGACCGTGTGTGGTATCGTCCGCCTGGGCCTGTGGACCTCTGAACAGGCAACAGAAATAATTTAAAGAGATGATGAGACATTTTTATTATTCCCGTGAAATTATATGGAATTACAGTTTTAAATGAAGGTGACAGGTTTAGAAGGTGTATTTTAGAGCAAAATTAATGCTGTGCTTTCTTGAGTTGGGAGGTTGGCCAGTGGGGGGTCGTCTCCCACCGCGTGCCCTCCTTGGGACAGTCAGTGTGGAATCCTTTGCTGTTCCCAGAGTGCACGGAGCACATGGCTGGTGCCCAGGCCCATTCCTGGCAGCTGTGTGGTGCTGGCACATCTGGCACAGCCTGCCTGGAGCTGCCAGGAGCGGGGACCAGCACAGGCACCTGTGTGAACCCGTGAGGTGCCAGTGGCAGCACCCAGGACCCGCTGTGGCTGCAGCACAAATACCTGCCCTGGGACAGAGCTAAAGAGGTTAATTGGGCTGGGAGGCACGTGGTGCCTTAAGCCTCTGATGGAAATGTTGATTCAAGAAGCTGTGGCTGGTGGGTTTCTATGACTGTAATTATTTCTAAACTTCCTTTTTGGGGCAGCTGGCACCAGCCTGGCCTGACCTGATTCACTTAAAAATTGTCAGCCCTGATCTGTAGGGCACAGAGAAGGTGCTGACTGAGCAGCGTGTTGGAAATCCACAATTTAAAACAAAAATCAGATTTTAAATGTTGTTGCCAACAATCCAGTGTGAGACCACTGGAGATTTAAACACTTGCTTCAGTATCCTGGCATCATGACAGCATCCCAGTCCCTGCACAGCCAAGGGGAACTCTGATCCCTTCTTGTCCTGCCCTGGCCTGTGAGCAGCCGTTGTGGAGCATCTGGAGCCTCCACAGCCTCTCCCACTGTGGCCATTCCTGAGGGGATGCTCCCAGCTCTGTCACCCCCATTTCCCTCCACCTGTGTGGTGCCAGAGACCACAAGCACACTTGGAAGTGAATGCATCCATGGTATTTGTGCCGATGGAAAAGCATCTTCCAGCTTTTCCCCTGCAGCCTGATGTAGCTGAGGACCAAGCATCAGCTTCTTTCCAGGCATTTTAAACCAACACTTGGGCCTCATGAAGGGATGGAATCCAATGGGAGAGGTCTCCCTAAAAATGATGTGATGCTTAGATGCATTTGGAAAGAAAAGAGAAGAAAACCAATTATTTTCAAATAGATAATGCCCTTACTTTTACCACACAGCATTGCATCAAAGTGATACAACCCACAGGGTAGTTCAGTCCTGCACAGGCTTCGCTGGCTCTTGGAAAACAAGTGGAAGGTCAATGTCCCTGTCCTCATGTGAACACCCCTCTGCTTCTTACAATGATGTTTAAAATTCTTCAGGGTCCTTTAAAAGCCTTGCAAAGATGTTCCTGCTGTGTGTGGGAGCAGAGAGGGTCCCATGGCACTGCCAGCCCCCTGTGGCACCGGCCGGGCTGTGTCTGATGGGACCAGCTGGGGAGGGGGTGCCAGCTGGGGAGCTGGGGCCGTGCCAGGGGCAGGGCTGGGGCAGGGCCGTGCCCCTGGGGTGCTGTGGGCAGGGCTGGGGCAGGGATGTGCCCCTGGGCAGGCGGGTGTCACAGAGGGCTCGTGGCAGGCGGGCAGTGAGCGGGCAATGAGCGGGCAGCGAGCGGGCAGCGAGCGGGCAGATGCAGAAGTACTGACTGTGTTTTCTCTTGTTCTCTCTTTTCTGCCCAAGGTTTGAGCATCCGAGGAGCCCAGGAGGAAGACCCTCCCGATCCTCAGCTAATGAGACTAGACAATATGCTTCTGGCAGAAGGAGTCTCAGGTCCGGAGAAAGGTGGGGGATCGGCGGCAGCAGCTGCAGCCGCAGCAGCCTCTGGAGGGTCTTCAGATAACTCTATTGAACACTCAGATTACAGAGCCAAATTGACCCAGATCAGACAAATCTATCACACAGAGCTGGAGAAATATGAACAGGTCAGACATCAGCCTCTCAGTTGTTCGTGTACCTGATGCTGCTCTCCTCTGCTTGCCAGTGACCACCACTGCCCGCTCTGGACCACATCCCTTCCTCCCCTTCCCCGCCCCTCTGCCCATGGAGAGCCATGATAGGAGTCTGTTGGGCTCCGAGGGGCTGCTGGCTGGAGCCAGGACGCATGTCTTGCATGCCTGAGTATTTTCTGTTGTCCGTAACTGCACAAGAGCAACACCCAAGGCCATGTTTCTCCCCTTTGCCCAGCCCATAGAGGCAGAGAGGAGGAAAGGTGTCTGTCACTCAGTGCCACCCTCTGCCCTGTGATGAGGTCTCACACAGCTGGGTCTGGCAAGCTGGGGAGCACAGGCAGACAAGGGCTGCGTTGGCCATCTCAGCCGACAGCTCCTGGAGCAGGTGGCCCGAGACTCTGGCACAAGGCTCAGCCACGGCAGGTCGGCTGGAGCAGGCTGGAGGGGAGTGGGCAATGAGGCGCCAGCAGAGCACCTGGCCCAGGCTTTGGGACAGGAACTGGGGAAATCCTGGTTCAGGCAGATGCCAGCACACGGTGTCTTTGTTTGGAGTGAAGAGCATGCTGCAGAGACCTGTAGGCTTGCGTTCACCCCTGGGACCTGGTGACCCAACACGTTTGCCATGCTGGTGGCACTGAGAACGTTTGCCACGTGCTGCCAGGTGCCAGCAGCACTGTGTGTCTCGGGTGCCAGTGGCACTGCCTCGTCCGTGCTGTCTCTTTCACTGTGTTGTTCAAGTGGTGAACAAATAACTGAGCAAACACCTGTCAGGGTCTTTGTGCAAATCTGCTGTTCTCCCCTGACTCCCCAAGGCCCTGGTAGTCCTGTGTGGAGCCCCAAGCTCTCCTTGCCCTGCCGGGTGCGGCCGTGGCACTGGGGTGGCTGTCAGATTAACGAGCCCCATGCAGCAGCAGTGTGTCTCACACAGGCACAGGGACACGGGCTGCAGGCAGATCTGGGCCACAGCGGCAGCAGGTCGGTGCTTGCAGCCGGCTCCTGGCAAACATCCTTGGACTCTAATAAGTTTAATGACGTGGGGGAAGCAGGAGCGTTTTTTGCCCTGTAGCTCCATTTACAAAGGTTTCGGCTGAAATGTCACAGCCATCCGTCCACACCACAGGAAATTTTGGAGGATGCTCAAATGCTGCTGGAGCAGGAGAGAGAGGAAGAGCTGAGGATGAGCTATGCATGCTTCCCCACGGATCCTGACACCCAGCCATGTCTGCTCAACAGACATATGATGATTTCCCCAGCCTGGCAGCAAACTGTCTCCTGCTGGTTTGTCTCACCACAGTGCCCGAGAGGCAGCCAGGGCTTGGCATCTCAGCCTCTGGCGCCACAGGTTCCGGGAGGCAGGAGCCCTCCTGCAGCGGGGAGCCCGTGCCGGGCACCTGCCCGCGCCGCAGAGCCGCTCCTGCCATCCCTGCCCGGCGCAGGCACTCCCCCCATCCCATGGCAGCTGGAACCAGAGCGCCTTCCTGGAGACGCTTTCCAGGCAGAGTTTGATCCTGATATTTGTTGCCAGTCAGGGGAATGCGCTCATGAAAAAAAAAAAAAGGGAAAGAGAAATGGAAAGTGTGTCACGCCATCACCCAACGCTCCCTTGCCGGGCGCTGGGAGAAATGGCCATGCACAGGCAGCGCCTTCCATAATTTACAGCTCCTATAACAGAGATGACATATTGAAAGCTATCTGCTGTAATTACACTGAAATACATTTTTTGCTGTAGGCAAAAGTACTGTAAGGGTCCCAAGCCTCCTGGAGCAGCTGGGAACCCACTTCCCAAGTTCACAGATGTCTCCTGAATTCACCCTGAATTGGGGTGAAGTGTGGCAGCTCAGAAGCCACCACCAGCCTCAGAGCACTGGCTGCCACCCTGCCCCTCAACATTGTTTTGGGCCATTTCCTCTCTTTTTCCTGAGCAGTCGTGATGAAGCACTGAGGCAGCAGGAGCATCCCTGCTCCTACAAGGTTTCTGAGCAGGTTAACAAGGCCATCACTTATAACCTGACATTATTAATAATGTCTCGGGCACCAAGCAGAGGCCTGAAAAATAGTCCTGGAAAAGGGATCAAGTAGCTCGGACGCTATAAATAAACAAGAGAAACAAGACAAAGCATCAGAGTCTTCTGAGCTTCCTCCCACTGTGCTGTGTGAGGCAGCTCTGCAGAGGGGAGGTGCTGGTGGAGATGAATTAAACCCAGGCTCTCCAAGCAGTCGTAGCCAAACCAAGTCTCATCAGGCGAGTTAAGTAAAGTCAGGGAAAGATTTTTGCTTCTTGAAAGCAAGAAACTGATTTTTGCTTTTAAATGTCCAGTTGTTGATATTATATCTCTTATAGAAAAACATACCTGAAAATATTTCTAATGCAACAGTTGCCAATTTTATTTTACTTTGAAATTGAATTCCCGAGATATGAAAAGAAGGGGGCTTGCAGCAAAGTATGTGCCTGGAATGTCCATCCAGTGCCAAATTCTTAGGTTCAGCTGTATTTTGGAACAATCAGAGCTGCTGCATGATCTCAGGGGGAGAGCTGCTGCATTTTGGTGCCTGTGTCTCCTTCCCTTCCGTGCAACATTTCCCGGGTGAGCCAAAGCTGGTGCTCCTGCCGTCGGTCGGAGGGATGGACCTGAACTTGTGCATGCTGGGGCTGTCCCCTGGTGAAAGAAAGAGAATGTGCCAGTGGGAAGTGAGGGTGAGACGTGTCGAACTCCTTCACCTGGAGCTCGGAGAGTTGTGCCAAACCCGGGGGTGGCAGGTGGTGGATGAGCCGTGGTGGCCGCGCTGGCACCACGAGCACTGGGCTCTGCACCAGGGCTCGCCGAGTGCTGCCTCCAACGGGTGCTGCAAGGATGTAAATTAGCCTGTAATTTACTTTCAGTAGTGTAAAGAAAAAAAATCACTTTGCCTGAAGTGTATGCATCTTTCTTAAGGGTGTACCCAGATTTTAATTATCTAAATGTAAATACTTAACGAATTTTACTTAGAGTAATGAGCTAAAGTGCACACTACATAAATGAGATGTTCTAATTAATCATGTATGAACTACTGGTTTAAAGAAAAGCTATGTGAATTCTGCGAATGTTGGGCTATTGCCAAATTGCTAATCAGCATTTGCATTCATAGATGGCTTCACTTAATAAGTTGTGAGACATTCAGCAAATGTTATAGGAAATTATGAGTTTTTAGATGCATAAACTTTTCACTTTTAACTCTTTCCCTCACATAATCTATTGAAATGTTGGAGAATCCTTGAAAATGTGGTTGTCAGACATACTATGTACATATTTTGCAGTCTGGCTTTAGAGGGAAGAGAGGAGCTAGCAGAGTTTTTTGCAGGTTCCAGCCTGCACGGGGAAGGCAGGACAACAGTGTGATGGCTGCTTGGGTGTGCGAAGGCTCAGACCAGGGGGTTCCTGGTGATGGTGTAGCCTGAAGTTTATTGAAGTTTATATCAACGTGCCACAGTCTGGGAGTGATAATCGAGGGCTCCCTGTGCCTTCCCTCAGCGCCTCGGCCACACAGCACAGGCCAGGCTGGGCACAGTGTCACTGAAACCACCACTGAGGGGACACACGGTGCCTCAGGAAGCTCTCAGGCTCCTTGGTGCTGCAGGGGGGTACCAGGCACAGGGCTCGGGGCTGCCCTGCCCAGGCATCGCCCCCCTGGCTGTGAGGTGTGTGGGTCCCCTCTCACACCCTGCCCCTGCCTGCAGCTGGTACAGGGGCTGCTCCTCTCCACTGGGGTCTGCCTGGGGACACGGGGAAAGGGATGAGCGTGGTGGGAGCAGTGCCGTGGTCACTCGGCTCCCCTGGCTGCCCCAGGATGGCTGCAGGTCTCCTGGACAGGCTGTGTGGGATCCTGTGGCCACACGCCACATGTGGAGGGGACAGGGCCATGGGAGGGTCCCCCGGCCCCCAGTGCTGCCTTCCCCCAACAGCCGCGTCCGAGCTCGTGTCCTTGTGGGACAGCACAAACCCATGTCTGAGCCTCTTCTTCCTCCACAGGCATGTAATGAATTTACCACACATGTAATGAACCTCCTCAGAGAACAGAGCCGGACACGTCCCATTTCTCCCAAGGAGATTGAAAGGATGGTGGGCATCATTCATCGAAAATTCAGCTCCATCCAGATGCAGCTCAAACAAAGCACTTGTGAAGCAGTAATGATTTTAAGATCAAGGTTCCTTGATGCCAGGTAAGGCAGAGGCAAGTGCCCCTGTCTCTTCTGGGGGGGAAGCAGCAATTTCTGGGCAGCCCAGGAGAGCCTGGCCATGCTGGGAGGGGTGTCCTGTGTCAGCAGGGATGGCTGGGAGAGGCTGCTCTGACCCAGTAAAAGCCTTCATCCACAGCTGCTGTGAAAGGGACCCCCTGCACAATAGGCTTTCAGAAGCAGCAAGGTCTTTTCTGCATATTTTAGTGCAAAGACTGGGTTTGTTTGCCCCACCTCAGACACCTGCATTACTTAGATGGAGCTTGGAGCCTGTCCCCAGGGCCCACAGCTGCCTGAACGGGCTGCTTGCTCCGCAGGCTGCCGGGAGGCAGGCAGACAGGGATTAGGAGGGGGATTTAGGCACAGTCTGATTTGTTTTGAAGCCTGATGAGGTGGGGTAGGGATCCCCGGCCCCATCCCCTTCACAGGGCTCCTGCCTGCAGAGCAGGGCCCTGGCAGCTGATGGGGCCTGGCAGAGCAGGAGCGAAGCTGGGCAGAATAGGGAGGAGCAGCAGGCGCCACGCGGAGCCTCCCTCCTCCAACAGCTCAGGCTTCACACCTGAAAGCTGTGAGGAGCTAAACAAGACCAAAATAATGTTATTAACAAGGAGGTCACTGGCAGGTGTGGGAAATCAGGGTAATTGCAGGCAGTTGGAGGAGATGTCTATGGAGAGCTCCAGGAACGCAAAGGTAGAGCCTGCAGATGTACATTTTAAAGTGATTTCTTTAAAAAGGAGGAAGGTAAATAAGGCAAAATGAGCGGAAGCATAGTAATGAGATAAACATAGCTCTAGGGAGGGAGCCTGGCTGCTCCAGGATACAGTGCAGTTAGCAGCACCGTGATACTCTGGAAGAGCGCGCTGGGGATTGCGCTCGGCTGCCGGCTGGCCTGGGGCGCCGGCAGTGATTGCAACAGCCCTGGGGGAAGCAGCTCCGAGGAAATGTTTAACGGGAGCCTTCCAGAGGATGTTCTGCAGAAGGAGAGCAGCGGTTGGCACGGAGGGCTGGCGCTGCAGCTGTGCAGGCGCTGCCACTGTAACGCCCCTTGGCTGCCACCGTGGCGAGGGCTGGTGGCTCCTGTTGGCCGGGCGCACTCTGCAAGACTCTGGGCTCCAGCGAGGTGACACTCCTTGGGGCCTGTCCCGTGCGGGGCCAGAGCCTGGGCCCCGTGCAGCCCATGGCAGGAGGGGGCACAGATGGGTCTCTCTCACAAAGCCCTGAAATCCACTTGCTGTCGGAAGCCAATTAGCTCAGGGAGGGCCATGTGAGGACACACCAGCGCAGCTGCCCCATCCTGTTCTACCATGCTCACCCCAGGGAGCTGTGCAGCGGCCCCAGCTGACCTGTGCTAAAGGGAAGTAGGGGAAGGAGGTCTGTCTCACTGCTGCTGGCACAGAGGGGCTCCGTGGCCGGGAGCTTTGGGCCGGGCTGTGTGCCTGAGTGTGGAGGAGCCACAGGGAGGTTGCTGGCTCAGCACCTGCCTTGCCTTTTCTGCCACAGCACATGAATGTGGCCTGTTCCCCCATGGGATGAACCCTGTGGGGAGGTTGGGGTGTGCAGCCAGAGGCAGAGTGCAGAGCCCTGCAGGGCTGGGTGCAGGACGTGGTGTTGCTGCCTGCTGCTCCCTCCCATGGTGTCAGGGAGCCCAAGGGGATCAGGGTGCCAGGGTGGCTCTGCTGTGTTGCTCTGTGCTGCAGCACAGGCTGTGAAATGTAGGCTGCTGCCCCCCATCCGACCCTGCCAGGGACCTGCTGGCATCTGGAGGAACAGTTGTGTTTTCCTTTTCTAATTTCAGACGGAAAAGGCGTAACTTCAGTAAACAAGCCACGGAAATCTTGAACGAGTATTTTTACTCCCACCTCAGTAACCCCTACCCCAGTGAAGAAGCCAAAGAAGAGCTGGCAAAGAAATGCAGCATCACGGTATCGCAGGTGAGCAGCAGGGAGGACCCCCTCCTGCACCCACAGTGTGTCCATCTCCTGGTTCCCCTTGCAATGCTGCCATCTCCCTCCGGGCTCTGGGAGGTGGTTCCAGTGGAGGGAAGTGGTTCGGAGCCAGGCCTGCCCAAAGCACCTCTGTCACCCTTTCATATTTGTGTGTTGACCATGATGAGGTTTGCAGGGCGATGGGACATGGCTGAGCTCTGCAGGAAAGGCAGCGTGCCCGTGGTGGCTGGGGCTGTGCTGGGGTACAAAGGGGTTATGCACAGAGAAGAAGATAAAAAGGCAGCAAAGTCTGCACTTCACATCAGCCTTCTCTCTGCACAGCAGTGAGGCTCCTGGCTGAGCCTTGCTCTGCTCTGAATTTGTTACAGCTGACCAGGATTTCGGGGAAAGGACGGTTTATTGACAAATTTAGGATCTATGTTTATAGATCCAAATTTCTTTAATTGCTCAAAGTTGTTTTTCTAAGCCAATCAGAAATTCAGCCTCTAGCTACGCTGAAGTGACACGAGTGGCTTCTCTGTGGCAAAACTGCATTAGGCAGATTTTCTCCTTTTACCACATCTAACAGCTGTTACTGTGAAGTTAATGCAAGAAACCCAGCATCTCCCTAGTCAGGGCTGTGCTGTCCTTGGCTGCAGCTGCTTTCTGTGTGGGCCAAAGTACCTGTACAGCTCGGACTGGTGTCTCACAGCCGTGCTCAGGCTGATGACACCATTGAGTTTTCCTTCACCAGACAGTTCAGAAAGCAAAACTCCACTTGGCATTCCATGTGACCTGTATGTTTGCTAGAAACCCCAATTATTCCCACACGAATCTGGCTTGTACAGCGTGGGGAAGAACTTGAACTTGGGTGGCAGGGAAGTGCCCTGGCAGTTTCCAAGTTCTCCAGCCACCTACTCCTGTCGCGAGGGCCGGCGTGCCAGCTCCTCCCTGCTCCCTCAGCTCCCTTATCAATATTTCAGGTCCTTGAAAAGAACAGTGCCTGCAGCACATGTGTTAACTATTAATGATTGCAGGCTGCAGTATTGGCATTATTAGCAACGCAACCTTTAGCTTTATAATTAAGACCTGAGTTGAGATTTACTTTATAGGTCTTCATTGAATGCATGAAAAATTCAGGCACTTTATTGAAGACTTTCAAATGAAAGGCTGCCCAGCTTCTCCAGATTTGGAATTAGTTGACTTTGGATGCACCCACAGTACTGGCCCTGGCAGAAGTGCCCCAGGACACGTGTGTGAGCCTCGCTGTCTCCTTGCCTGTTCCTTGGCACTCAGCACGTACCCCACTCTGACTGGGGTGGGAAGTGCCTGTGCTCAGTGCCAGGGGAAGGGATGGGATGGAGGCAGTTTCTCCCAGTCCATTTACAAATAGCTGTGGTGATGGGCAGGAAGTTTTTGAGGGAAATTGAGCACACAGATGTTCCCTCTCACATTGCTCCTTCCCCGCTCTTAGCCTCACACAAGGGGCTGCAGCCCTGCTGGGTGCAGGGCAGCCGTGGTGGCTCTGGGCTGCTCCCCGTGCCCTCAGGCATCCCCACAGCTGCTGTGGATGCCTGGAAGCAGCCACACAGTCTGAGAGCACACGAGTGCCAGGGCACTGTGGTCTGCAGCCTTAATCTGGCTGCTGGTTTCAGTCCTTGGCATGAAATGGTTTGTGGCAATTCCTTCAGTAAGTGGTATCCAGAAATCTTTCACGTGGTCCAAGGCAGCCTGCTGTATAGTTAGGAGAGGCCATGCCACCAACACCAACTCAAAGAACCCAAAAGATCTTCAGTTTTGGATAATGTAATTAGGGGAGGTAACATGGGAAAGAGCCCACCAGACCTGCTGAAGAGCTGTTCCCTCTGCACCCAGTGGTGAGTTGTGCCTGACAGGGAGGGGCTTAGTGATCCCACTGTGTGGACAGATAAAAAGACACATCTAGATAAGGCTGAAGTGACTGTAGGAAATGAGCTGGAACATTTGAGAAGCCATAACTGATTGCTTCTAGTGCTAATAGATCTGATTTCATTCTTAATTGGTTGTTTGATAAGATTTAATGTATATGCTATGTAGAATGAAATAAAAGGCAGGCAGATGATCCAACAACCCAGCAGTGGCAGAGAGCCTGTGACAGGAATATAGGTTTGTCTTTTTAATATTTGATACAGACATGAATTAGTTGTTTCTGGAATCCATTAGGAAGTCTGAGTGAGCGATGGGAGTCGCTGCATTGTGTCCTCCTTAGCGCCGTGTCCAGCAGCCTCAGCCTTGCTGGGTGACATTGCCAGCCTGGTGCAAGGGCAGTGCTGCCCACCCAGCCTGGCACCAGGGATGCAGGGCTGGGCCCTTGGCCATGGCTGGAGCTGTGCTCTGGCAAGGTGTTATAAATGACTTGGAGAACCTCGGGGTGATATGGTGAAGCCTGAAAATGGGGCTGTGTATCATGTGATGGGAGAGGGGCAGGTATGAGAGAGAGGGAGTGCCTGTGATCAGCTGAGCTCCTGATGGATCTGCTGTCACAGCTAGAGAACATGAATACCATGGGTATTCTAATCTTTGATTTCCAAAGGTACTTCCAAAGGCTGCATGGCAGTACTGCAGGGTCAGTTGGTATTTTCTAGGTGAAACCGAGCTGGAGTTGCCTTTCTTTGTGAAAAGGGTATATATTTTTGAGGCCATGTAGTAGAAGATCTCTGAGCAGGCACTGTGGAGCAGCCCCACACACACCGCTCTGGTGACTGACAGCAGAACTCAGAGGATGCAATCCAGAACTCGGAGTGAATTGAGCAGTCATTGAAACCCTGGCAGGAGCAGCATCGCAGGGGACAGGCAATGGCATCCGAGGAAGTGACTGAGCTGCACCTCGCTCAGGGCTTTCGTGGAAGATCTCTAAGTATGTGTATTTTCAGCCTTGACCAAGTGTCCCTTGGACCTTGCCATGCCTGTCACCATGCCCCATTTACCTCCTGTGCTGCAAACACCCTGGGGGGGCAAAGAGCTGGAAGAAGGAATAAATAACATTAGGGGATGGCTTTCCAAACTCCAGAGCTTTGGCTTGTCTTTGATGAAGAGGCTTTGTCCTTTCCCTGGCTGAGCCAGGCTCCTCTGTAGCCTCCTCTCCTAACGATGATCCCAAGTGTTTCTCTCTTGTACTGTCAGTGCCTCGTACATGCTGAGGGCAGATTCATGGCAAAACATTTTCTCCCTCAAACACTTAATTAGTGAGTGTTTTGGGTCATCCTCCCCCCAGATTAAGCCGCTGACTGGAAATCCTGCTGCCATGGCACTTTACTGAGCTGCAAAGAAAATTGTCTCCCAGAATCGTTTCATTGCAGGTGGGAGATCGATGGTTTCAGTTTTGATATCGGTGTTTAAAATAATATGTAGAGAAGGTTTTTCAAGAAAAGCATAAAGACAAACTATTTATTAAGATGAACACCGCACACAATTTCATTTTTAAGCGTGCGGAAAAGGTAATTCTGGGGAAAAAAATGTCCTTAGCAGAGAACATTGTCGGCTGTAATTTAGAGCCACCCCATCAGCACACGTTGGAGGGAGATAAACTGTATCGTCTGTTCTCCCCTACCATGGCTGCGAGGCTGATGTTTTATACTTTTGCAGATGAGCCTCTTTCAGGGTGTCACAAACGACCATCAGTCCATCACAGGGCTGGAGAGAGGGCACAGCCAGTGCTGAGAGCGGGGCAGTGGAGTACAGCAATAACATCTTTCACTGCTTCAGACAAAAGAAGGATGTGGTTGACAAGGGAATATATTTAACATTGTTTTAAAGAAAGGATGCAGGAGCTGGTTTCCAGCAGCCCTCCGGCCCCAGCTGCTTCTGAGTGTTTCTGTGGGCAGGCAGACAAGGAAAACTGTGGATGGAGGGGCTCTTAGCCCTGGACTTCATGTGGAAAGCAAGGAAAAAAGCTGCAGCATAATGAAATAGTTCTGGAGGTAAAATTCTTGGGTTTAGATTGTAGACTATAATTGTGCAACATTGATTTTTTACATCTTCTGGTTTGTACCATGTTTTAGGTGTGGAACATAGACTGTGTGCTACAAACATGGAAACAGAATGGAAAGATTTCCATGATCCATGAATCTGTAGCTCCCTAATTCAGCAGCAATGCTCTTGCGTCAGCTGTGTCTTTGCCGAATGAGCACCGATTTATCCCAGGAAATCACCCACTCAGGAGACACAAGGCAGGCCTGCCCCATCCCAAATCCCACATTAGGCATCTTGATGATTTCAGTAATAATTTATTGTCTTTTTATTTAACATTGCAATTAACATGATAAATAAGTGCAACAGTATTGTTTGAAATGTAATATACAATTAAGCCCAATTAATTAATTGGCCTTCAATGATCAGGAGGAGAAAGATGTTCATTGTTTTTTTAATGTGAAGACATAGTTTGTTTTAATGAAAAATGTGTTGTGAGGCAGCTGGCAACGGAGACAACTTCCATGTTTAGGGTGAGCATGGGGCTGGGCGAGGAGCCGGGTCCCGGTGCTGATGGGGGAGCCCAGCACCTGCTCCCTGGTCTTCCCTGGGACGGTGGCAGTGCCAGCAGCACAGCCCAGGTGAGGTGTGCTCCAGGTGGGCAGGGATCCTAAATCCTGCCTGGCACGGCCTGCTGGAGCAGTGCCCTGGCCGTGTCCTGGCCAGGTCCAGCTGCCCATGTCTGCTGTGCTCGCCCAGCTGCGGCCGCAGCCCCCGCGTGTCCCTGGGTGTCCCTGGATGTGCCCACGTTCCCCAGGCTGGGGCACACTGTGCCCTGCGCTGGCGTGTCATGGGAGCACACAGAGTCCTTGGGCAGAGGGAGCAGGGCAGTGCCTGTGGCACCCCCGGGCTGCTGTGGCTCCTGGGGCAGCCCCGGTGCCGCGCAGGGCGCGCCGCGGTCTCGGGAAGAGTTTAACATTTCTGGGTATTCATTTAGATGTGGTGCGCGGGTTAAACATAACGTACGAGCACTGCTCCTCTCATTGCTTCCAATTAAACCTTGCTTGTTAGTTTAACCTCTAGGTAATCCCATCAAACAATTGATGTCAAGGAAACACTGCCCACAGTGGCTCTGGATGAGTGGCCATTAATTTTAATTGCCTTGATATTAAAGATTAAGAAGTATTGGGACTAGCAGAATGGAAACGATCTGATGTCAAGCAAATCCACTCGTTGAGGCTTCCCCAGGCTGCTGGTGATATTAAAATTTTACTGTGAGAATTAAATAAACCTTTATTAGTGATGGCTGTTGTTTGATTGGTCCAGGGGTGTGCATAAACAGAGGGGTCTCGTGCACATCCGTGGACAATACGGTTGATGTGCAGAGATTCCTCAATTATGATACTGTTAATAAAGCATAATCTGATTGTACACAATAATTATTTGCTGGGTTTCATTAATGTATTATTGCTTCTCTGACTGACAAGGTGATATTAAGTGCAATATATAGAATATGGCGGAGTATTATCAGGGGAGCAGGGTGTATAAGGTGCCTTCCATATTACTGGTAAAGGCCAGAGGTTTTCCATTAATTGTGGTTAAACAAAAGCTGTGCTGCACCAAATACAGCAGGATTTGACTCCTGCGTCAGCAGGGTCCTGAGCCAGGTGCTGTGATAGGACCCCAGCCCCTGCCATGCCCTGTGGCTGCCTGATAACCTGGGCTGACACTGGTCCCTTCCCCTTTACCCCGCTGGGTTGTTGCAGTTGTTTTTTTGTCTCTGCCGTGTTGGCCATTGTCCGTGTTCCAAACTGGGTTTGTTATTTAGGAGCTCTGTTACAGCAGCTGAACTTAAACAAAGCCCCTAAGCAAGACTGTACAAACTTCCCTGAGTGGCTCCAGGCGTGACCCCTGTGTGGGTTAATAGCTGGTGCCCTGGGAGCCACCTTGGCTTCTGTACAGCATCTTCAAAGGGAGATGACAAAGTGACTTTTCAGCCATTATTGATTTATATGATTCCTTTCATTTTCAGCCAACCAAACACGATTCTGTGAGTGGGCTGCCAAGGTTGTTCCAGCCCAAAAATAAAGAACAATTGCTCTCACTGCCTGCTCGCCCTCAGTCAACTGGACCTTGGTTCCCCCTCAGCAGCTTTCGGGGTCTTGCACCACCATTGTTGACAAATGGTCCATGGTGACAGGGGACAATGCTGAGCTCAGTGGTACAGCAAACTCCAGGATACGTGTGGTCATCAGTCACTTGTGCCTCAAGTTTGCCAAGAGAGCAGCAGAGCCAGGTCTTGCTCAGCTCCACGGTGATGTTTAACTGATCCGGGTTAGTGCTCAGTTACCTGGTGCAGGTACGGGTTGTGTTTCTGGCATCTCAAAATGACATCTCAAAGGGTTCCTGCTTTGCCCAGCCAAGCACTTCGTGCCCCTCACCCTTCCCACCTCTCTCCACTGCAGGTGTCCAACTGGTTTGGCAATAAGAGAATCAGGTACAAGAAGAACATCGGGAAGTTCCAGGAGGAAGCCAATCTCTATGCGGCAAAGACGGCTGTGACTGCAGCGCACGCCGTGGCCGCGGCCGTCCAGAACAACCAGACCAACTCCCCCACCACACCAAATTCTGGTACGTACCCAGCTGGTGCGTTCGAGCGTCCTGAAGGGCCGTGTGTGCCCCGCTGGTGCCCTAGCGAGCTCAGTCGGGATGAGGAGGATGCAGCTCCTCAGCAGCCCTGGCCATGGCACAGGGAGTAGTGCTGAGCCCAAGGATGTCCAGGTTGGACCACGAGGGCCAAGCACTGCCGTGGGTGGTCCCAGCAGCTCCACAGCAAAGCTCCCACGGCCGTACGGGAGAGCGGAGTGGGGCCCATGTAATTCCCGCAGTGCTAACAGCTGCCTGGCTCAGGCTTCTGGCACCTTCTTTGTTTCTGTAGTTACTTTAAGCTTTTTCTCATTCACTGAAAAGAATGTAAAATGGGGCAGAGGTCCAAGTCTGGTTTTGTAGAACTGTTAAATTTATTGTCAAGATAACAACAAAATAGACAAATATTTTAGCATGCTCTAATTAGAGTTTAAACTCTGGATGGCTTGAAATGGAGTTGATGTTATAAATAGAAATCTGAGGATGGAACTTTAATTTGGAGTTACTCTGCGACGTGTTCTGCTGCAGGTCTCACTGGTGTGTTGATGATATTTTGCAAGTCTGAGCACTGCATTAGTCAGGGACTGTGTGAGGGGGGCGTTGCTCTTTTGGGCTCCAGGGGCAAAGGTTGCCACAAGCACAAACACTATTTGCAGTCAAGTTTTGCTGTGACTTAGTTGTGGACAGCTTTTAAGGAGGATAGAGAACCATGGGGAAAAGAAGAACTTAACTGAAAGGGAGTAAGAAAAAGGTTCCTTCTTTGACAGTAATAAACCACATAATTGGGAACTGCCAACAATTTCCTTCGGAAGGAGGCACAAAGCACAGGCTCAAAATGAGTGTTTGGTGATGGCATCTCATGATGGAGTGATCATACAGCTTTGATAGGGAAACTTATTGTTGTACAGGCTGCTCTTCCAGAGGGAAGAGCTGCCCTGGGTTGCAGGGAGCTTCCAGGCTTGCCTAGCTCCGTGCTCTGGTGCGGGGGCAAGAGCCAGGGTGTGGTGGCCGGCGTGGGGGGCCGGTGGCCACACTCGCCCCATGCCAGGGCAGCAACTTCCCCTCCACTGAGCCCTGCCTGTCCTCTCCTCTCCTGCTGCTTCTCCTTCCCCTGCCCTCAGGTCTCGGGGTTATGTTTTTGCAGCTCTCTGTTATTCAGCTACCTAACTCTTTCCTTTCCAGGTTCTTCTGGTTCTTTTAACCTCCCAAATTCTGGGGACATGTTCATGAACATGCAGAGTCTGAATGGGGATTCTTACCAGGGGTCCCAAGTCGGAGCCAATGTGCAGTCACAGGTAGGAGAAATGCCCCCAGCAGGGCCTTTCTGGCAGGGTAGGGTTTGGGCTAAAAATTCCACCTTACTCTGGCTCTATTAACTGGTCTGGGCCTCGCTGCAGAGTGGAGGCTGCATATTTCTGGATGTGGCCTATTCTTACCCCGGCATTGAATTTCACAAATATAAAGGAAAGAATGATTTTTTTCTGATTGAAATTTTAAGCTTTGTGAATGCATTCGGCTCTGGCTTGAGCTCATGGAATGGGATTGGGTGCATCTGACTTCCATGGACACTGTAAATCCAGTGAAATTTTCTTTCTTTTTTTTCCTTTCTTCCCTCCTCCCCCTGCCCTTTAAAAAAAAATAACGACTCTCCCATCTCTCTTTCATTTATTGGACAAACTTTTATTTATTAATTCATTCATCTATTTATTTATTTACTTAAATGTCAGAACACATCTGACTGAGCTATTGTAACACACCTCACTGTCGGTCACTGTTCCAGTCCTCTCCGAAGGGCTGACTCCATGGTTTATGTGCTGTGTACACACCATCATCTCCTCCATACATGCCAGCACACACAGGCGGGTGAATATTCCCAGCACTTTGCTGCAGACACTTGGGAAGGAGCTGCGGGCCATGGTGCTGGGAGGAAGTTGTGTTTGGTGGTGTGAGAAGCAGAGATGTATGGGCTCTAACGGGCACGGATTGGTTGAAATTCTGCCAGTCAGTCTTGATTGATAAATTTGCCTTTCATAGAAGATGCTAAACCCTTTTGGCTCACATAATTCAAAATGTTGCCTATTGTAAGTGATGATGTTTTAATAGATTTGGAATGATGAATCCTGTCTCCCCTCGCTTTAAGGTGGATACCCTGCGTCATGTTATCAATCAGACGGGAGGATACAATGATGGCTTGGGAGGAAATTCACTGTACAGTCCACATAATTTAAATGTGAGTACCCGGGGGAACAGTGGTTTGGAGAGCCATAAGCGCAGTGGCAGGTAAATGCAGTCATTAATACCTGTATTAATTGCTCGTGCAAAAGTGTTGTTTAATATCACATCTTTGGGGATGAACCACAGAACAGCCCTTGGTGCAGCTATAAGGCTTGTTAATGTAAGAAGAGAGAAATTCCAGATCTGTGACTATAAATGGTTCGAATTTTTATTTGTTTCAGCCGTATGAGTTAAAAGGTAAGAGCCTCCGAGAGGCTCCTGTGGCTGCACAGCCAGGCAGGGAGCTCTGCTGGGCTGTTGCTGCCTGTGCCAGGCGCCGGCTCTGACGGACTTTGGTACACCTTGGGCCATTTCAAGGGTGCCCATTCTCCCTGTGTTTGAGAGGCACCTTTGGCCCTGTTCCTCCGAACGGCAGCGAGCAGTCAGTGTGGCTAACAGATGCCAGTAAATTGAGGGATTATGGGCTTGACGGTGAGAGGTGCTAAATGTCCTCCCGCTGGCCGTAAGCGATGGGATGTGACAGTGGCCGGGCTGGGCCCGCGGCTGCGCGCGAGGCGCCGGGATGAATCCATGTGGAGATGCGTTCTTCCTTCGGCGTGGGAGCCCGGGATGGAACACCCCCGCGGCAGCGGCGAGGGCTGCACGGCACTGCTCATCCCTCATCCCCAGCTTGTTTCTCCCACTTACAGCTGCAACAATTAGTGCCTTTTTTTTTTTTAATGTTTCATATTTGCCTGAGAGGTGATTTTTCTTTGTTTTCCTTCATACTCATGGACTCTAAAATTACTGTGGAGAATTCCCAGTCTAGTGACCCTCTCCCCCCTCACAGGGTTTACCCCGGGGGTTCCCAACCGATGTGGATTGGGGTACAGGTGCTGAGCAGCTCCAGAAACCCACAGAGACAGGGAGTGGGGAGACCCAGGGTGAGCTGCTGCAGACACGGGGAAGGGGAGGTTTTCCCCCCGTTTTGAGTTGCCACTTGCCATGAGAGTAAATATTAATGATTTAAAATGTGATTGAAGATGTTCAATTGTAAGGGGAAAAAAGTACCATTAAATACTCAAATCTTTTACATTTGAAATGTCAAATCTTTCTTTTTGGGTTTATAAATAACTCATAATAACCCACAACAAACCATATAAAAAGCCTTTTAGTTGCATTTCTCCTTTTTCATTTAAGTGTTTTGAAATGCTTCAGAGAATTTGCGATATCCTTATCAACATGATAAAATATGAAACTGTGATTGCCTGCAGCATTTTACAGACATGAATTCCATCTTCACTGATGAGGCCTGATAAGGCGCTGTTGTATAATACAGTGCATAATCTCAAACCACCAGAGTAAGGATTAATTTATTTGAAAAAAAGAATGCTTGCTGACAACCTCTCCTCCAGCTGCCAAGCTGAGTAAAAATATTGTACATTTGTTGTTTATAAATTTGGATAAAAGAGGAATGATGTTTACTTCAGATGGAATATCTTTAGACTCATATCTGCACAAGAGTTTTTCTTTCTCTAAGTAGATTCTCGTATCTTTACAAAATAAAAACTCGCGGTGCTTCCGCATTCGAGCAGGGTTTGTGCCTGTTCAGTCTGTCTGAGCAGCGGACGGGTGTCGGCGGGGGCTCAGCCTTGGCGTGGTGCAGATTGGTGCTGCCGTTAATTTCACTGAAGGGAAAACCCAAACCCCTGGGTTTGTCAGGATCAAGCTGCGCTGTTTGCCGTTTCATCTGCAGAGCAGATAATTACCGCGGCTCCTCTCCCCTGGTGGAGCCGCTCAGCGCTCTCTTGTCGTGACAGATGAACGCAGAGCCAGGCCGGGTGTGGGGTTCGAGGGCGGCGGCCGGGGGTCCCCCGCGACACCGGCGCTCCCTGTGCGCGTCCCCGCGGTGTCCCCCGGCCCAGGGCGCCGGTCCGGCCGCGGAGGGTTTGGGTGGCCGAGCAGCAGGAGCACATTTCCCTGCTAACCTTTCCCTGCCAGGGCCGGGGGCAGCGGCGGCGCGGCCGGGGCGGCTCTCGCGGGCGCTGCGCTGAGGCCTCCCCGTCACTTCCACTCAGCGTCCCCCAACTCACGAGCCCCGCGCCTCCCTCTTCTTGACTGACATAAAAATATGTAGCGACAAGCTGTCTGCCACAGCCGAAATCCGATCAGACATTGATTCCAGCAATTGCCTCGATTGGCCGAGACATAAGGCAAATTTGTTCCTGCGCTGCTCGTGCTGAGGCAGGTCTGAGGCGGGAGGGCCGCAGCCGAGGCACGGAGCGGGGCCGGAGCGGGGCTGCCGCTGGAGATAATTGGAAAAGCGATCCGAGCAGCCCCTTTCTGCCTTTCACGGGGGAGCTGGGGCAGCATGTGCAGGGAACCGGGTGGGGCAGCTCTGCCGAGGGTCCTGCAGTGGGGAAAGGCCATTCCCAGCTTCGCGTAGTGAGGGGAAAAGCAGGAGTTAAACACGGATAGCCCCAGGCTTGTCTTCTCAGGGGAAAAAGCTGAAGTGCCGGTGAAGGGATGCTCCTCATTAGAGCAAGGATGGTCTCTGCAGACATCCCACAGTCCTGATTGCAGCCAACATCTGGCTGAAGGGCTCCTGGTTTCCCTGCTCGCCCGCATCCCGCTCCTCGCTCCGGCACGGCCCCTGCAGCCCGAGCAGTGAGGGAAAATCCCCTTCCCAGAGCATCTCCCCTCAGCCCCGGCCCCACACTCCGCCTGTGCTCTAATTAATATGCGCAATGGTATCAATTGACTTGTTTTTGCCTTTGCAGGCTAATGGAGGCTGGCAGGACGCAACCACTCCATCTTCTGTGACTTCCCCTACAGAAGGGCCGGGAAGTGTGCACTCGGATACCTCTAACTAATCTCCTAGCAACACTTTTTCCCTGAGCTGAGATGCCTTGATTAGCGCATTCAGAGTTGCAGGAGAAAAAGGAAAGAGTTTTTTGTAGCCAACCACCTACAGCTTTACTGTAAAACCTTGTCTTATTAGAAAACTTGGTAAATCTGTTTTTTAAAGGTATCATAATCATTTGTATTTATACTTAAAACACACAATGTTAAAAAGCACTTTATCCAATTAGGCCAAGATTTAGCATTGTTTATAGCCCTGTAACTATTTTATCATAATTTATTATCAGCAGTTTTAACGATGTTGGTCTAACAGTTGCCAATTACTTGGCCTTAAGGGTAAAAGTACAGGACAAGCTTAACCTCAGTAGCAAGAGCAGACACAAAGAACCGCCTCACCCAAATTTAATTGTGTGCATATTTCCATGGAAAGTCGACAGGAATCACAGACTTTGATTGTGTTTCATCTTTTCATATCTCTCACAGAGCTGGAATAAAAAGAGCTGTTCAGTTATTTCGGTTAACAATGGTCGTGTTTAAGAATCCTTATTCGTCACATTTTTGTTGAGATCTATTGTCTTACAAATTAGATTGGAAACCAGGAGCATCTTTTCTTGCTAAAGCCCCCCCGGAGCCCGAGTCTCCTCTCCGTATCCTGACACGGACACAGGTTGTTCTTGGGAGATGACGACTCTTGCTGCTGGTCTCTGTGCACGCCACGACCCGGGGTTTTACAGTACGAGCTGGGTGCTACCCACGCCTGCCAAGGGCTGGTGCCTCTGCTTGGCAGCAAACCACAAACAAAGGAAAAGAAAAAGCACCGTGATATGGAGTGTTGTACATAGTGTAGCAAAAGAGTATTTATACATCTCACCAATCAAACACAGCTTTATTACCTCATGCGAACTCATACAAACCAATAGACTTTCAACATGTTCTGTAGCTTAGAGTGCTCACTTACTACCTCTGAACGATACTCACGCTGTAGTTTGTCTCTTTCTTATCTTTTTGCATCTTGTAATTAACTCTTTGTTTCCCCACGAAATGTAATGTACATTGTAATCTCCTACAAATCAGGGTTGCCTTGGCAACTGCTAAAGAAGCGGAAGTGGAAACATGGGGTCTTAGGTTGGACACAAAACAGTGCAACTGTTGTAAATACTGAGAAGCATTTTGAATGTTCTTCATCTTGTTACTAATACACGCAAAAACCAACAACTAATTGTAATGCATACAGACTTCAGTATTCAGTACTGTACATCCCCCTGGATTGCAGGGGCCCTTTCTCTCTCTCTTTTGTATTGTATGCGATTCTGAAACTGATTGAGTCATGAAAATAATTTGTGGCAGTGATTCTAATGTATTAAACCGTTTCGTGTTACTTTCTAACTGGATTACACCCTGGATTGAAAAGTCTTCCTCGTGGTAGTTATATGTAGTTTCAAACATGAATAAACTTTTTGCTTTCATGATCAAATGTTGACGTAATTTCTTCCTGCTCAGTTCAAGTCAACCTGAGGAGATGCGTTGGTCTCCGGAAGAGCGAGCTGGCATGGAGCAGGAGCTGAGCATCTCTTTAAACACCAGCAGGTCCTTGTGCCCTCTTGCCAGGAGAGGATTGGAAATCCTGGGAGAGGCATGTCCTGGGCAGAGGCTTCCACCTCCCAGCCCCTGCCTCTGCTGCCACCCTGCTCTGCTTGGGAGCCACAGATCAAGTGGAGGTAAAGGAAGGGGTCAGGCCTTTAGATGAGTTTAAAAACCATCATCATATTCACTCTTAATTACCATTTTTATTTAACATTAACTTCGGAGCTATAGCCTCAGCTAGCAAGTCTAATGTGATTATAAAAATATTTTTCTTTATTAAAAAAACTTTTTTGGAAGGACGTATATATATAAATGCTAATTTTAAGTCTTTTTAATAAAGTAAAGGTCAATAACAGGTAATAGCCTATTTACCATATCTCAAGGAAATTGACTCACAGGAAATCAAATTAACGTTAATCACTTGCAGCAAATGGTCTTTGATAAATATAACTACTCACTACTCGGGTTAGTGCAGCTAGGCAGGAGGAGGCCGAGCGCTCACCAGCACCAGCCCCTGCTGGGCTCTGAGGAGCTGCTGGTCCATCACCTTCCCTTCCCTTTGGCTGTTCAAGCCTTCAGGTGTTGTTTCGGTGGCTGAACAATTATCTGCATGATTCAATGAGCTTGTGGTTCAGCTTTTCTTAACAATTCTTGTATCAGGTTATTTTGTAAAATACCTTTGTTCTCCCACTCTTCCCCCGGGCCGTGGCAACACTGCATCCCACGCTCTCATGCACCAGTGACTGCTGCTGCTCTCGTTCACAGAGCAGACTCACCTCGATCAGGTTTGGGATTGAGCAGTGGTTCTTCTTCTACAGGTGGTGCATTTAAATAAACAAGTAAATAACTAGACATGCATTGCAAAGCCTTTGTTATCAGTTAACGGGAGCTGGGGCAGGTGGGGACTGTGGACTGCCGAAGACTTCTGCATGCTGAGGACAGAGCACCCAACAATTTGCATTTGCTAATGGAGCTCCCCAAGTCCACACGCTCAGTGTTCGTGCTACAGCTCAGTGGAAACGGTATTTTATATTTTAAATGTAAAGTGTGTCAGCGGAGGCGTAGTAGGCAGCGTAATGAACACTCAGACGTCCCTCATCTTGATCACATCTCTGCTGGCCACAGGCAAGGACCTGTCACACACTGAGGAGGTTCATAGGAAGGCCATCAACAACCTTTGGGCCGCCCTTGCGTGCCCCGCGCCCGCTGGGCATCATTAGCTGCTGCTTTACAGCATTAAGGCTTTGGGTCCCTTTGAATTACAAGTGCAATTTGGCTTTTCCTTACGTTGGAGAGCAGCCACGTGGTTCCATGGCAAATAATAAACATCTTATCCTTGAGGCCTGATCACGCATCAGGGAGGTTTACTGCCAGCACCAGTACTAGGATGAAGCTGCTGATGGTATATTGTGTTTCACCCAGTAGCTACACCCTGAGGGGCCGTCGGAGCCTCGCGCGGGAACAGCGGCTCACACGAGGGGAGGAGACCCTCAGCCCTCCCACCCTGCGAGCTCAGCAGCACCATCTCGATTCCCTGCACCAAAGTTTGAGCTTTTGGCCCACGAGAACCCTGCAGCCGGAGCCCACCAGCCATGGGAAGTGCCAGCCCTGAGACCCCGTGTGGAGCACAGCTGGACCAAATGGAGGATTTGCAGCAGGTCCCAGGAATCGCCATCTCCTGTGCCCGATGCTGACCTGACTAAGGCACCCGTCACTGGGACAGGCATGAGGGTGTCTGGAGGAGAGACCCACAGTGCTCCCCTGGGCACAGCTCCACCAGCTTCTTCTGGGACCAGCCCCAGCTCCACCTCACCTGCTGTGCCGGGGGCACCATGGCACAGCCTCTGCTCCGGGGTGTCCTGCGGGAGGAGCCACGAGAAGCCCTGCGGCTGGGGAGACACGATGCCTCTGGCAGATGCACCAGGTTTGTGACCCAGCGAGCCGTGGGAGCAGCCCCACGGCCTCACGGCCCCCCAGAGAACAGCAAACCTTCATCTGCTGACAGTGGAGCAGGTGACGAGCTCCTCCTGTGTCCGGCTCCCTGTGTGTCCAGCCTCGGATGCAACGAGGGATCCTCAGCCCAGGAAGGGAAGAGCTGGGGAGACTGTGACCTTGGGGCATGGCAGGATCCGTGTCCCTGGGGTCTGGGTCAGTGGGGACAGCTCTGCTGGCTTGGCACCACATGTGTGAGGCTGAGCAGCGCCGTGTGATCCCGCAGCAACGTCCTGACCACACGCGAGCCGATGTGCAATGCCCCTGCCGATATCTGTGCCATGTATTTCCAATGTGATAAAAGTAACTGTGAGTAACTGAAGATGTTTCCAGTTTGTGTTAATAAAATACATCTTTTTAAAGAATGGAATTCTTCAAAGATTGGCAAATTTTATTTTATTTCATTAGCTTTAATGTCACTGCCATATGGACTGTGAAGAAAAGTGAACCATTAGATCAGAGGGACTGAGTTATCAGTGTGACATAGAAAGCTCTGATACAATTGTTAAGGATAAGCCCTGGAGTGATTTATTGCCTGCATTGTATTAGCCACAGAGGAGTTATGATATGCTCCCCATTCCTGTATCATATTAGGATTTTATTAGTCTAATATGACATGGTAATATAATATATGATTAGGATTCCCATCCAGTGATCCTTTCCTTGGTTGCAGGGGCTGGAGGTTTTATGTGCACCAGCTCCTGGGCCATCATGCCCAGGGAGGATGGGGGATAGCTGGGATGGCACAGTAGCTGAACCCATCTCCTGGCCTTCCCAGGTGGGACAGGGGGGCCCTCGCCTTCTGTGGGCACCCCGGGCCTCCTGTCTGCCACCGAATTTGTTTCCCATGAATTACAAAGCTGCTGGCTCCTTGCTGCAGCTGGGACAGCGGAAAGATGGAGCTGGCATTACGATCCTTGCTGACAGCCGAGCCCCAGGTCTGGGCTGTGTCCCTGCGGTACCTGGGAAATCATCCCTGACATGCGAGAGCACAGGCGCCGGCTGTGCCAGGTGTCCTGCAGCACCAGCAGAGCCCATTTCCCCTGCGCTCAGCTCGCTGGGAGGAACCATTCGCGATTCGCGCTTCGCTCCGGGGTCCGGGCAAGGGCTCCGTGTGCCCCAGCGCCGAGGGGAGCCGGGGCTGTGCTCGCGGTTCAGCTCAGCCTCCGGATGCGCTGGCACGACGCGCTAATTGCTGTGCCTCATCACCGTGCCCCGCTACTCCCACACCTCTCCTCACGTCACCCTACCCTCTGGAAACTCAACTTACCCAACAAATCCTGAAGACAAACTTTTCTTCAAAGTTTCCCCGGCGTCCCCGTCCATGTGTCTCCAAGCCCCCCGTTCCGCCTGGGAACAGCTCGGAAGCAGACGCTGTTTGTAGCCTCATTCTTGCCTCCAGCAGCAGCAGCAGGAGGAAGAAGTTCAAGCATGTCAGAGCGCTACTAGGTGCTAAATCCCAAAATCTATATCAAAGCCTATTTGATCATCTTCCTGTCATTGATATAATAAAAAGGATTAATTTATTGGAGACTGCCAAAACCCTCATGTGGCAACAAATTTAAGGATGGTGTTTACACAGGCTAATTAAACTCAATTACTTTCATTCCTCTCTGCGGTGCTAACGCGGGTGCTGACGTGTGCGCTGGAGCCCCTACGTGAGGACCCAGAGGCATCCCCGAGGAGCACATCCCCAGGCCAGTGACCCCCAGAGGGGAAGGGACCCTCCTCCTCCTGCCCCTCCATGCTCAGCTCTCTGGGAGTGGTGCCTCGGAGAAGGGGGATGTGGCACCCGGCCACCCCTGGCTGCGGGGGAGCCCGGCTGAGGCTCTGGGAGAGCAGACGGGGCCATTGCCCGTGGTGGGAGATCACCTATTAACGCCTGCTATTTGTATAATAAAAGGTTGCATTTCTTGTGGTAAAATTCAGCATAAAGAGCACGCGTCATTAAGTATGGAAATCCAGAATTTTATTAGCAATCTGCTAGATCTGAACTGACGCCAATTAAACAAAAAAGATATCATTTATAAAAAGGCAGAGTTCAAGTTGTATTAAATATGAAATGCAATTTTCTGCTGGTTGTGATTTATTACCATTGGTACATTGTTCAAAGAAGCATGTTATATTTCAATAGAGAAATATTGTTTATTCATTAATATTTTAAAACTTGCTTATTGCTGTGTATGACTCTCCTGCAGAATGAAACTTATGATTTAAAACATGAATTAATAAACACATTTGAAAGTGTTAGACAATATCATAACCGCTCATTTTTCATTTTACTGAGAGCATATTAAACTTTTATAATTCTGTACTATTATTTTCCAAATAAAGGTATGGGCTCTAAATTGCTAATTTCAGGTGCAGATGAGAGAAAGCAATAACAGATGTTGGGAATCAGTCACTATGTCCTGCTAATATGGCTCAATACTTTCGTTCTTACGTTATTCACAAATCTCCTGTTCAGTGCCACAGCCCCCTCAGAGAGTCCGGGGTGCCCCGGGTGCCTCTCCCAGTGGGACATGAGGGTTCCAGGTACAGCAGCCTGGGGGAGGACAGTGGAGGTGCCAGGTGTGCTGGGCCAGGAGAGGACGGCGAGGTTCCAGGTACGCTGGAGCCGCGGGGCTGCGTCGCGCTCCTAACGCCAGGAAACGTTTGATAGAGGCTGACATCCTAAATGAGGCCGAAAATATTTTATACAAAATGTGATAAAGCGGTAATGATCCCAGAGGCCTCGGGTTATCTTGGTGATTACCTGCACCCACCACTTGAATCAGCAGCATTAAGGGGTCCAGACCCGATACGTGGATCCCTCGGAACTCATTAGTCCTGAGTACTTTATACAGACTCACCTCTCAGCTGCTTGATTCAAACTAACCTTTTTTGTATCTTAAAATCTCTGCTGCCACAGCCTCGCTGTATTACCATAACAATAACCAGTATTTCAATTTTAAGAACTCATTTTTCCTCAAATAGAAAGTGCCAATCAATTTAAGGAGCAGGGGAGGCACGCTGGAGCACAGGCAGGGCACGTGCGCCGGGGCCTCGCCCTCCTGCTCCAGCCCGTTCTGCATGGGAAGCATTTTCCTGCGCTGCACTCTTCCTCCTCACTGGCCACTGCTCCTGGCTCTGCAGCACGCGCTGAGCTGAGGAGATCCACCTCAGAACCTCGAATCTTTAGGGGGGAAGTGATGGAAGGGGATTGGGAACTGACGTTTGGAATGCTTCCCCAGTCACTGTGAGGAAAGGCCAGGGGTGGGGTGTGACATAGGACTGGAAGGAAAATCCCTGTCCCATCACTGTGCCCACAGCTGGGCAGTGGCTGGAGGGGCACAGGGGGTCCCCAGGGGTCCCCGGGGGGCAGAGGCAGTGCCCCATTGCAGGTGGCTGAGCGCTCCAGCTTTGCTGCTTCCAGTGGCTCCAGCCAAGGATCTGGGGTTATGGGGAGGGGTCCAGGACATGTCGGAGTGTGGGAGCTGGGGAAGGGCCCAGGCAGTGCCCGGGCCTGTGCCTCGTCTGATCGATGGTGGGGTTTGTGCCATGGTGGCACTCACACCTGACACCTGATGGGAATTAACTATTCACCTCTTCGTTGAGCAAAGCAAATCGGCACAACTTATTACTGCAAGCCAGTCAATTAATTAAAGTTCAGTGCTTAATCAAGTTCCAGTGGTCATAAATGGGACACAGGGATTTCTCTCTCCTGAGCACCGTGCTCAGAGGTTACATGAAGCAGTGCACAGCGTCCAGCACTCCCTGTGCCATTCCTCCTCACACTGGCCCCTGCTTGTCCCCACTGGTGCCAGGGCAGCCACCTGGGAGCTGGTTCCTCTCAGTGGGCTCTGTGGTGGGCTCCAGACTGGGGACTTTGTCCTGCCACATCTAGGGCAGTGTTGGGAGGGGTGGGAGGTGCTTCTGGGCACTGTGGGGTGCAGGGGCTGGGAAATGTCTGTGCCACCCCTGAGAGCACCCAGTGACCACAGCTCCTCCCTGGAGGGGGCACACAAGAGGCTTCACTTGCAAACTCATCTTCCCCTACCTTGGCTGGACAGAGAGCCACGACAAAACCTGCTCTGGGGGCAGAGGGAATGTCTGTGGGCCAGGAAGGCTGGGCACCACAGCACTGAGCTGGTGGGCACCAGGAGAGCAGGGACAGGAAGGGACAGCGTGGAACTGCAGGCACCCAGCAGAAAAATGCCTTTCCAATAGGCCTGCCCATGTGTTTCAGAGACTCTCCAGCCCATCCATAACTGGGAAGGAGATGCTGTCCAGCCACATGGGCAGCAGATTCAATTAGGTTTCTCTCTCCCAGAATGTGGCACGAAAAGCAATCTCTCTTTTTTGAAGAATGTAATAACAGAGTGCAATGGAAATGCGTCGAAGAGACTCCAAGAACAGGATCCCTGCCTTAAATCTTGAAAGCAGTCAAGAAAAAGATGTTGTTTACCTGAATTTGTTTTTCATAAGGTCTCCCAGAGGATTAATAAACTAACCTTTCGTCTGTGAACACCTGGTCCTACACGCCATCAATAACCAGCTGCACCCTCAGTGGGAGAGGCAGATTGCAGGAGCCTCAACAGGAGTCACCAAAACCCCCGTGACAGAGAGGACACCCAGGACTCTGCCTGTCCCCAGGGCCCTCTGGCTCCACAGACATGGAGCTGGGTTGGGCCCATATCCCACATGTGGCCTTCAATGTAAGGCTGTGGCTCCCCAGCCAGGGCAGGGCTCTGCCTCGGGACCACTGCCATGGTGGGGGGAGGCCCTGGCACGGCCCTGCCTCTGGGGGGTCCAGGGGGTGTGAGAGGAGCCAGGTGCCCTGCCAGCAGCGCCCTACCCCTGAGCGGGTCTGCGGGCTCAGGCCTGGCATCCCTTAATTGATTGATCGGCTCGGACTGTCAGCGCTTACAGAGATAATTCAATTTATAAAATCCTATTAAGTAGTGAAAGATTTTTTGATTGTTGAATTGTTTCCTATGTTATGCAAGTCATTTTGGTTCCTCTCACTTGGAAATCCGCTTCCCATTTGTGAGAGCTGGCGATGGAGCCATTCCCCTCCTCTGGCTGATGCTCAGATGCTCCAAGGGTGGGAGAGCACGGGACAGAGGCAGATGGGGCAAAGGAGACCCCCCAAAATCGTGGCCTCCCAGTGTCCTGTGGTGTCTCAGTGCCCTGTAGCATCCCAGTGTCCTGTAGCATCCCAGTGCCCTGGTATGTGGGACCATCCCTGCAACTTTCCTGCAGCTCTCACCTTGGGCACAGGCAGGGGTCTGGCAGCAGATTTCCCCTGGCACCCCTGTGCTGCTGTGTTCCTGTGCCAGAGCAGCACCAGGAGCCAGGTGGCTGCCTCAGGGTGTACCCAGAGCCGGGGTACCCGTGTGCCCCCCACCCCGGTGACCCCAGATGCAGAGCTGGGCACAGGCAGGAGGACCCGGGGCTGCCATGTGGCAGCTGAAGTTTGGTTCCCATTTTCAGCTCTTTGTTTCCATCCCCCACCCCCACCCTGATGCAAACTCCCCTCTCCGGTTTGTTTCCATAGAAATCCTCAGCTGTAAATCCTTAAGTAACTTTTTTTTTTATTTATAGTGTGCTATTAATGTCCTTTCAAGCCGAGGACTCCAGGAAATGAAATAATAGAAAAGGCACCACTTTGAAATGCATCCAGGCATTTATTGTTAGTAAGTGAAAAAGTAACATGAGCATTTAAAGAAAATATTGGCAGATAAATTGGGTTTTTAAGAAAATATAATTGGATATAATTTCTCCTTCATTCAGTTAAATATTTATTGTTTTATTGACTTATTTTCTTTTATTTATAATAAGAACCTTAAGCTGAAATTTAATTTTCTTGATATAAATATACGTTTTCATAGAAAATTTGGCATTTAAAAATGTTATCTCAGACATTAATGGCTTTGATAAAAGCACGTGGCTTGTGCAGGGGTTTGCTTTAGATATTTCCAACCTCAGTAAATATGAAGTAGTCTCTATAATCATCATTATCGTAACAATTACTATTATTCTAATTAATGCGTAAGGCTAATGGCAATGCATCCACATGGAAAATCAGTGCTCGCTGCATATTTGAGTTCTTACCACAGTTTTAGCTGAGATCTGCAGAATTTGAGCTCCTCAGAGGAGCCCTGCCCTGGGCAGGGGCAGCTGAGTTCCCGCCCCGTTGGGGTGAGGACGGAGCCTCCTCCCTGCCCGGGCTGGGCACAGAGGGCTCGTTTTATCAGCAGACAGACGGACGGACAGACAGACAGACAGACAGACAGACAGACGGACAGACAGACAGAGACAGACAGACAGACAGACAGACGGACAGACAGACGGACAGAGACAGACAGACAGAGACAGACAGACAGACAGAGACAGACAGACAGACAGAGACAGACGGACAGACAGACAGACAGACAGACGGACAGACGGACAGACAGAGACAGACGGACAGACAGACAGACAGACGGACAGACAGACAGACAGAGACAGACAGACAGACAGACAGATGGAACCGGGCAGCAGATGCTTCCCGCTGACCCCGGTGGCGAGGGTCAGCCGCCAGGACATTGTCACCGGAGGCTGCAGTGCCCGGGGTGCCGGGGCCGGAGGTGGCCGCCCGGGCGGTCACAGGTGCCAGGGCAGGTGAGCTCCAGACACGGTGCCGAGGGCCCTGCCCCCGGCTCGGGCTCTCAGCTCTCAGGGGTCCCTGTTTTCCGCTGCCAGGCGGCTGGCACCGCGTCCCCGGTGCTCGCGGGCATTGCCACAGCTTTCCTGCAGGTCTGCAATTCCCACCTGCTGCAGCCTCGGCGCTGCAGCCTCTGCCTGAGGGGCAGCTGCCCTGTGCTGCCGGTGCTGGGCTGGCCGGACACGTCCCTCTTCCCGCCCCGGGTGTTTTGGTGTCGTGCCTCCCTCCGGCCAGCGGTGTCCCCGCTGGGGTGGCAGTGCCTGAGCCCTTCCCGCAGCACACAGAGCTATTTCCATGGCAGTGGGCTTTCCAAAACGCTCCTCCAGTGATGAGGTCCCTGGCCAGGTGCTGGCCCGCACTGATGGACTCCCCTGGGGCAGGAACAGCAGTGCCCGCTGGAGCTGCCACCCTGCCACCGCCTGTTCCCGGGATGGCCACTCCAGTGTCGGGGGGACTTGCTGGTTCTCGGGGTGTTTTGAACCCTCCCGTCCCTGCGGGACACAGCAGTGTGGGCTGTGCTTGTCCTGGGGCTCCCAAAAGTGGAAGGGAGAGCCCGAGCCCCTTCCCCTGCCCTCCTGACCCCTCCGATGGGACAACCAGGCACTGTGCCAGTGGGGGGACCTTTTGACCTTTTCTCCACAAGAGCACTTGGTCATGAGGACAGAGAACAGCCCCGCTCATAACAGGGATGCAGCTAAAGCACCTGCAGACAGAAACGGGTGCTATGGAGGTGAAAGGCTCTGGGCTTCGTTACCAGCCCCTGGAGTCACCCTGTCCCCCTGAAATATGTCATGCACACTTCGAACCTTTCCATTTTTATGGGCAGGTTTAACTGCTGCACAAAGCAGCTTATATCAACAGTGAAAAAAAAGTCTGGCAAGAAAGGGCCTGAAATGGTAAATATTTAACAGGTCCTTTCTGTCCTCTCCTTCTATGTATTAAAATAATTAGTTTAACAAAGAGGACTCTGTTCCCCTGTGTCTGAGCACGACGTGTCTGGTGCAACAGCGCAGCTGTAATTCAGTCTCGGGTTCTGCTGGCATTTACACTCGCTGCTCCACGCTGCTCTCCCGGTTTATAGTGTCAGCAGAACACCTTGATTGAATTACAGCTCTGGATTCGGTTAGGAGCCAGGGATTATTCCAGATGTAGTTGAGTTGTAGGTATCTGTCTGTGCTTATCTGGGGAGATAGACGCTCAGGAAAATCAGGAGACCAGATTTTGGGCTGGTGCTCCCGGCGCCGGTGCCGCAGGGCACGGAGCCCTGGCACGCCTGCCTTGTCTGCAGCAGCTCTGGGCTCCTGCCCCCTGCCCACACCCTCGGGCACAGGGGACCCTTCTGGCCCTTCTCATTCTGAGAAGCGAGAGGAAATCCCGTCCTGCAGCACCATTGGCACATGTGGCCAGAGATGGGCGCTGGCAAAGGGACACGTCAGTTCAGCTCATCCCTGAGTGCCATTACAACTCCAACCAGACTCTGGAAAACAGGATGGGAGGGATGAGGCGCCGGGAGGGCTCCGGGGTGTGCCGGCGGGAGGGGAGGCCCCTGGGGACAGCGCTGACCGCTCGGTGCCCGCTGCTGGGAGGGGACAGGGCTGTGCCGAGCGTCACCTGCAGCACCCGCTGGCCTCTGCCGGGCTGGGGGCGGCGGCTTCCCCTCGAGCCTGGCATTTCCCACCCACCCCGCCGGGTGCTCGAGCAGGGGGCACGGGCTGAGGGACCACTTTCTGGAAGCGGTGACAACTGGGGCTCCGCTGCCCTGGAAGGAGGGAGGAGCCCAGGGGTGTCCCACGGGCTGCATCCTGCCTTTGTCCGCACCCTCGGGCAGCGGCAGCGAGGGCCTTCCCCTAATTTGTCTTGTTAATCAGAGACAGCACATTGATCAGTCATGGTGAGAGCTGGAATAATTGCAGGCTCAAAATAGCACCGATTTAAATCTTTCAGATGATAATCTCTTGCCTCGGAAATGCCCGTGCTGGCTTAGCAGCAGGAGCGGGTTCCTGGCAAACTTCTTCCCGGGAATGCCATGCAGGAAGGGAGGGCAGGTGAGCGAGGCAGGCTGGCATTCCCAGCCGGGGTGGGGGCTCCAAAGCCCCTCGCCCCACAGAGACCCGGGTGGGACAGACAGCCCTGAGCTGCCCACGGGGGCTCTTGGGGACGCCGTGCTGGAGCAGATGCCCTGGGAAGGAGCTCTGAGGGCTCCTGGCTCCATTTGTGCCCAACTCTGCCAGCATCAGGGCACGGGTACCCTCACCAGCGCTGCCTCCGTAATGGGCCTCCTCTCCCATCTGCAGTGCCAACACTTCCAGCAGGATCTACATCTTTCCATAGGCAGTTTGTTTCATCACAGTAACATAATAATGTGCTGAGAAGAGCTCATAGTTGTGAATTAATGTTTAAAAGCTCTCACTTTTGGGTTGTTGAAATGAATGTTAATTTGACAAATGGCAGCCATTGGGATCGAGGCAGCATTAACATGGAAATCAGAGTTAACCTCCAGCGGGGCAGGCGCAAGGTGAGAGGAGCAGCCGCCGCAGCCGCTGTAGTTTTTCACCTGATGCTCACACTGTAAATACTGCCAGTGCCCGATCTATTTATAGAACTGTAATTTAAAGGCTAGTTCAGGGAAATCTGAATGACATCTCCTTAAGAGAGGCAATCGTGGGGTATCTTGGAATATGTCAGGCTGCTCTCTTGCTTTCTCTCTCAAAAATACTCATATGTCCACTAAATCAATTTGCTTTTCTCTTGTAACTGCATTTGCAGGGCCATTCTTTTCCATTTTCTGTCACTGTCACACGCTAATTCATGTCACTCTGCTGAGCAGGAGGGCCAGTGCTGCCCTCTGCACAGCACCAGCACAGCTCCCCCGTCCCTCCTAGACCTGTACCCAGCAGCTGGGCTGGAGGGGTTAGGGAGGCTCGGGCTTCTCACTGGGGCTGAGGGACACACCCCATGGTGCTGCTCTGCTCCTCTGGGTCTGGCAATGAACCTTTGCAGAAGCTGACTTCATGTGCCAGTGCACCTCCAGGTTATCTTCTGTGGGGAGAGGGGATCCTAAGGATTTCCACAAATTTATTTTTTCTAATTTACGTTGTTTTCCTTCAGTTTTCACTTAGGAGAAAGGACGAGAATTTTCAAATGGACCAAAAAATGCAATGCCAAAGCCCTGTTTCCTGGGAACAAATAGAGCAGAAAATCCAGGGGAAAAAATTCTGAGCTTAGGGCAGTGGCTCTTGAGTGAAGAGAAGTCTCCTAACACAACCCATACCTGAGTCACCCCTGTGCAGGTGCATTTGACTTGCTGGGTTACTGACCATGGGAACAGGGCTCCAGCAGTCACTGACCCACTGACCCCTTCCAGGAGGGAGCATTTAATGGGGCCCTGACCAAACAAGGAGAGCTGTCCTCCTCAGTCCTCTCCACCTCTGGATTCTTCAGCTGGTGTTTTTAAAAGTGAGGTGGAGAGGAGGCTGCAGACAAGAGGATTTCAACCCAAACCCAGCAGCTTTGGTTTTGCAAATTAGTTAATGTTTTGAAATGTTCCATACATCTCCAGACATAAATATTCAGACTTGCAGCTGGGAAACTTCTTTCCATGTTGTTTTATCAGGTTCAAGTACAAATTTTTGGTTACAAACCCTCTTTCCTTGACTCTTAATCGTTCCTGGCCAACAAATGGAAAAGAGGAAAAGGGAGTGAATTACATGACCTGTCTCTTTTTGTTTATTAAGAACTTCTTTCCAGTGTCTGATTCTTACGGAAATATGGTTTCAATTTTCTCTTTGAATTGTGGATCAAGAGATGTTGCCAATACATATTTTTCTCTGTCAAAATTTCATTTAATCTGGGGTCTGTAGACGTCTTGAGAGCCATGTCTCCTCACTGGGTTATTACTGTGTGTGCCTCTTGTCGTGTTAGTTTTCCATTGGAACCACGTTTGTTCTGGAAAGGCAGTGGTGCCAGCGTGTCAGCAGGGCTGCCGAGGGGCAGGATGCCCCACACCGTGTCCCCACCAGCACCTTGCCCCTGCCCCAGGGTCTGGGGCTCAGGGCTGCTGCTGCTTTGGGCTCCCGTGGGTCCCTTCCTGTGTGGGGACCTGGTGTCCTGCATCCAGTGAAACACCGCGGGCACCGGGGGCACCCACCAAAACCTGGGAATGTGGGTGAGCCCAGCGGGGAGGGCATCGCTGCTGGGCTCCTGCCAGCCGTGCCCCAGAGGGTCACGGATCCTGGATGTGACACTGGGCTGCAGGACCCACGCTCAGCTCTCCCAGGAAGCTGCTGGGATGGACTCTCCACACCCTTCGGGTTCAGCTCCGTGCTGTGGGTGAATGGCACTGCCCCTGCCAGGGCTCTGTGGCCCTGTGCCCATCATCAGTCCCAACACGATCCCAATGATCTTTCCCTGTTTTCTGGTGACTGCACAAATTCCTCTGCCAAGGTGTCAGTGACCTCATGGAGACACGTTGGCACTTGATGTTACAGCAACTTGGAGTTTATCCAGAGCAGGGCTTTTTTGAGGAGTTTGATGAAAAAACATAAATTTAAGAAGTGACCAGCATTCCTGGGCTCAGATTGTCATTCCGGGTGCCTTGGAGGGACTTGGGTCCATGAGAGGTTGACGTCCACCTTGCTGAGGTGAGTGTCCTGCAGCAGGAGGGGGCCCCTTGTAGCCCAGCCGGAGCTGCAGCTCACACAACCCTGGCACACACACCAAGTGCAGCTCCAGCCACGACTGTTCCCTGTGCTGGTAGGGTTCTCCTGCAGGGTTGCAGGTTCTCAGAAGTCCCAGCACTTCTTTGGCACTGTGAAATGACACACTCCATCGCAGTTAGCTGTGCTCGTGTCAGACTTTCAAAGGATTAACTTTCACCATCTAAATGAGAAGAAAAGGGAAGAAATGCCTCACAGCCTCTCCCCATCCCCTGAAAAGAGTTGTTTCTGATGGAACTGGAATGCTGGAAATAATCCAGAGGAATTCAGAAAATGAACCTGTCAGAAGAATATTTTAATAAACCCCCTTTTTCAACCGTGGTATCCACAGCTCACACCCCTCCTCTGCCAGCTGCGGGCAGCCCAAGCACTCATCAGGGAGCAGAGCCAGAGGAGGGGCTCTGAGGGTCCTGGAGGAGCTGGACCTCTGTCCCTGTCCCCTGAGGGCTGGAGGTTCCAGCTCATTGTTGGCTGCTGAACTGAGGGGGGCTCTGCCTGCAGACCTTCAGGGGGCACCTTTCAGGGCTGCCCCAAGGGCATCCTCCCGGTGTGTGCAATTGTCCTTCTACAGCTCCCTGAGAGAAGGTTGGAGCAAGGTGGGTGAGCGGACAAAGGATGGACTCGATGACCTTGGAGGTCTTTTCCAGCCTTTATGGTTGTGTGACTCTGTGACTCAGTGTGGAAGGTGTGGGGACACAGCTGGAGTTCCCCTGGAAGCACATCACAGGCAGCTGAGCTGCTCTGGGTGGCTGCAAGAGCAGCCACGATGCTGCTCCCTCCCAACACCTCCTCACCTGTGCCTGGTCAGCCCTGTGCCATAAATTAAAGGGGAGCAGCTTGAAGGAGGCTTTAATCAAAAGTTAGGAGTTGCAGGCAGCATGTCACAGTTCCTCATCAGGTTGCCATTATAATGCTCTGTAATTGGAAAGACGTTAATATTGACAGTGTTGTGAAGAATGTCCTGCTTCTCCCTGCATGCAGGGATTTGATAGAGTTGAATAATGGAGCAGATATGATGGATTAGAAAAATTCCCCAGCTAAGGTCCCTAATTATAGAGCTTTACCTGCCCAATTAAGGTGGAGTACTTGAGACAAAACTAGACACCAACTCTCCCCAGGCACCCGAATGCTCTGGGAAGCATGAGCAGTTATGACAGTGCTGGAGGATTACTGGAATTTTATCCTCCTTGAAACATTGCCTTGCTGATGTCTGTGCAGTATGGAGCTGCAGAGGCTGAGCAGCACCTGTAAATCCTGCTGATCCACAGGCTCTGAGCTGCGTGGCATTGCTGCCCTGCCTGGCTGGGGATTCCAGAGCAGGAGTCAGCCCAGTCCCCACCATGCCCACAGTGCAATGTCCTCTGCCTGTTTAACAAACCTGAGCCCCCTCAGCTCCTGTGGCTCCCCGCTGCCCATCCCTCTGTGCACTGAACCCTCAGCAAGGCAGCCAGAGCCGTGCCCACTCCCCTGGGGACGTGGGGCTTTGGGGCTGCAGTGCAGACCCTGAGCCAGCCCAAAGTCTTGGAAATCCAGGCCAATGGGACAGAGAATTTTTTGAAGTAAATAATAATTTGGCTGTCTGCAGCCTAAGGATGAATCATGATGGTTTTCCTTTGACCATCTTAAAAACAAAGGCAGTGTTGGTCCCGGAGAGGCCGACGGGTGACACCCGTGGTGTCTGTGGTGACACCCGTGGTGTCTCTGGTGACACCCATGGTATCTCTGGTGACACCTGTCACCACGAAAGGGCACGTAGGGTGGCACAGAGCCCGCTCACCCCTCCCAGGAGGAACAGCCAGCTTCCCACTGCTGAGAACATTTTAGCATCCAAGTCTCCCTCTAACCCCTCCCTGTAGCGGTGGGACAATTATCTCATAAATTATGAAATAAATATTCTGCTCGGGCTCTGGAGTCTGTTTACCCGAGGTGTGCTTTCTTCTCCAGAGATATTCCCGCTGGCTGCTGAGGGATGGAGACGTGCTGGTGCTTTTTTCTTTGCCCCTGCCTCCCTTTCATCTGCTCCCGTGATGAATTGTAGGGGAGAACTACCCAAGCCTGTCTGTTTTGGCTTAGATCAGCTTTTCTTCTCATTATAATTTAAGTCTTTAAGGGTCTTCAGCAGAGCCTGTAAAAGTCAGATCACTCATTGCTGTTGACGCCGTGTGTTTCATGGCCACTCGGGCCGTGATTCATGCGCGGGGCCGGGACGCGTCTCCTTTGTGCCGCCAGAACAATGGCTTTGTGCGGGGCTGCGCCCGCGCCGGCCCACAGGGGGTTAACCACAAAATCCTGCAAGGGCTGAAAACTATGGATTGAGCAAAATCTCCCTGTCAGCTCTCTGTGATTTTGCTGAGAGCACTTGGACATGCTGGCATTGGATTTACAAATTGAAAATCATTAATAATTCTAACCAGGCTGTGATAAATCTGAGATCAGTCTCGATGAACCTGGACACCATTTCATAAATCAAAAAGATTACTTAGGAATTTTTTAAAATCTGACGTCAAAATGTCATGGTTACTAATGGTTTTTGTAGATCTCTTACAGTGATATATCATTTATCTACGCTACATCTAAAATGTGACACCGGGGCAGAAATGTGATGTCTTTAATATCATGAATACATTTTATCCCATAATAAAGGTATTAACAACTTCTTGCTGTGAATTGTACTTGAAGTTCTGTGCCTGATTTAGTGCTATTGTTACATTAACTGGTTTTCCCCCAAATATGTGCAGACAAACTGTTGCTCACTTTGTGTGGTGACGGGCTGAGGACTCCCTGAAGCAGAGGAGGTGATGGCTTGGTCCTGGCTGTGCACCCCCAGCTCCCCTCCTCCCTGCTGCCCAGGCAACAAGGGTGAGCAAATGCCAGAGCCAGAATGGAGCCAACACACACATGGCTCACAGCACAGGGGTTTGGTTCACAGTGGTTCTTACAGAATTTTCTCACTTATTTTAGACAGACCAGTCTGAGAAAAGTTTACAAGACTTATGGAATAAAACCCCATCAAAAGACCTCCAGAAAATACCCTTCGAACCACTCCTTTAACTGTTTGATGAAGTTAATGCTAAAAAATATCACTGAAGATGAAGGCAAGGTCTAAGCCAAGGGAAGAAAATGCCTCCGTGGCACTGCTCTGGCTGTGGAATCAAGCACAGGTTGTTTAGCACAGACTGGTTTGGATGCTCTCCTCGGTGAAGGGTGGTTTGTGCTCTGGGATGGTTTGTGTTCCATGCCACATGTTGGGTCAGCTCCAACTCCGGGGACCAACCCAAAACCTTGGGCCTGAGCACACGTGAACCTGGGGTGGCACCTCACAAACCATTGGAACAGCAGCACTCAGTGTCCAAAGGAGGCCTGACAAACACTGAGGACGTGTGTCTCACTTTGGATCAGCTCTCTCTGTGCTCCCATTGCAGACAGAGTGGGTGTCAGAGGATCCTCACCCCGGGCTGGCTCCGCTCCTGGCTGTGTTTCCTCTCACATGGAATCTCCAGTGCTTGCTGGCACAGGAAACACACGTGCCAGGGATGCTGTGGCACGGCACAATGCAGCTTCCTACAAAGGATTCTTGTATTATAAATGACTTTTGTAGATTTTGCTATAAAATGTTACATGGCTTTGGTGCATCCTTTTTAAAAATGAATGGTTCAGCTGTTAAAATTTAAAGCGTTGTTCCCAGTCTCCTCCCAGAGAGTTGGGAACGTGCTGCAGGAGCTCAGCGCTGGCACTGCTCTGGCAGAGCTAAGGAGCTATCAGAGCTGAACAGGGAGTGGAGGAATTTAGAGTGAAGCTTTATGGGGAGAGATTACATTCAGAGGTGAACAAATGGTGGTACCAAGTCTATGCAAAGCAAGTGACAAAATGTAAAAATCCTCCCTGCATTTTGAAGGAAAATATATCTTTCTTTCTGCGTGGTTCCCATGAAAAATAGGCTTTTTTATTTCCTTTTTTCATGCTAGGAAATTAATATTTGCCTTTCAAAAAGATTTGGTGAAGGTTTGCGTGAAGGTCATTAGCAATCTCGCTGGGGAATAAAGAAGGGAGTGATTGAGATCTGCATGGGCTTGGGACTCATTTGTGGCTTTGCTTTACACATAACATTTTTATTAAGAAAATAATACTTTGGGGCTGGTAATTGTGTTGCCAGCTGGGCCGGGGAGGGGAGAGGAGGAAAGCAGAGCACTGAAACCTACTATTTATGTCCCTGCTAGGTACAATTCCAGGCAGGTGTATGTATGGTAAATCTCCTTGAGCTGTCCCCAAAGTCACCCTGAAGTGCCGCAACTCTTCCTGGTGTTGAGCTCGCTCCTCCAGGGCTGCAGGGACGTGGCAGGGACGAGGTGGCACAGATGGTCCCTCTGTGGCCCAGGGTGAGCGGGGGCACCGCAGTGCCCGGGCAGCCCAGGTGCCACCTCGTACAACAGCTGGGGACAGCCCCACCAACCTCCCTCCTCTGGAGGGGACAAATGGCTCCAGCACCTCCTGGAGACACCAGGCACTTTCTCAGCAGCCTTTGTCTATCAGGTAGGGAGGTCACCTGCTCCTGGCACATTTAACTCCCAAAGCCCACAGTTAGGATTCAAGCTGTAAGCCCCTGGTGTTCCTTCCCAGGCTTCCTAAAAATTAGCATAGCACAGAGCAGATAGAATCTGAAGTTGGCTTGTAAAATCTTTTGGAAGGATCATTAAGGGTATTTCATTATCTCCATATTGCCAAGGTCAGGCTGCCCATATTTCCTCTTTAGTGCTGCGATGGGAATATGCTGCGACTGTGGTATAATAGACCAGAAAATGTCCACACTGGGAATGATGGTAAATCAATAAAAACTCATCAATATAACTCCCACTTTCCCAGGGTACTGCAAACAGCCTCAAGTTTGTAATTTACTTACGTATTTTCACCTTTTTCCCAACATTTTTTACACCAACTTCTGAACTTTTTGTCTGTGTAAAATCTTTATGAGAGACAATATATATAAGGGATAAAATGCTTTATTGAAAAGATTATTGATTTTTTCAGCCAAGCTGCTTGTACAGCAGTTCCAGGCTGCTGTCCCAGCAGGGAGAGCTCGGTCTGAGAGGGGCTGAGGTGGGAAGTGAGCAGGTGTGGACATGGCTCCCTGTGGTGCTGCTGGGGCTCACCGGTGTGCCTCAGATCCAAACTGCACTTTGGCTCTTGAGGAGCCTCGGTAAAACTTCAAGCAAATGGAAGCTGAAGGGTGGTTGCTCCTTCTATCCCCAGAACACCTTGCTTATACCCTTCTGTCTTTCTTCCTCCATTTCTCAGTCTTTTTGCTCACCTACTTACCTCCCTTTTTTTCTACTCTCCACTTATCTCGGAGGAAACAACCTAAAAAAGCATAAATACACGATGCATTTTTAGGCTGACAAAGGGACAACCTCATCCTGCCCCGACAGCTGGAAAATGGCTCCTGCCCCCTCCCCAGTGCCCCCAGAGCCACGATCCCCATGGACACGGGCTCGGGGCTCGCAGAGTGCCGGTGTCTCAGCTGGAGACAGGGGAGGCTGCAGCAGCACACACCATCCATTCTGGTTTGGAGAATGCTGAATCCTTTATTATGAGCCAACCACTGAAATAAAACCAATCCCATTTTATTAAAAGCCCAAAGACACAATTAGATCTCGCAGATTATGCAAATGATGTGCAGCCCTCTGACTGCTGGCAATTTTCTGCACAGCCCTCTGTGCTGCAGTGCCCGGGAGCCCTGGCTGAGCCCCTGCCAGGGACCCTCACCCTGCTTAGGGACCCTGACCCCCTTGTGCAGCTCCAGAGCCTGCAGCCCTGATAAATATTCCACAAAATATGAACAGCCTATTTTCTCTTGCCACTCTGACCTTTTCCCCAAGACATTAGAATGCGCTTTTTGCCAGGTGCTGTGCTCGTATCCCCGGGGGTCAGGGACCTACAGGGCTCCATTAACTGTCAGTGGGGTTTTTTTCCCTGATGTCAGAGTTTACCCCTAGCTAAGCTAATGCATTGAAGAGAGTCTTGGTAGGGGCAATAGACATCGTGTCACCAAGGGCATAAAGGCCAAGGAGTGGATGGAAAAACCTGGTGGTGGAGCTTAATCAGCAAGTAAAGACCTAAAGCCAGACTGTGTTTGATCAGAGGGACCCCACAGACACCTTGTGCAAAGAGCAGCGGCTGCTTCCCCTCCCCTCCTTGGCCCTGTCACCCAGAGATGATGGCCAGAGAGCAGAGGGTGCCACTGACAGTCCTTGCCCAGGATGGGGAGAGCACCCAGAGCAGCCACACCCAGAGCCACATCCACGAGAGCTCCCAGCTTTGGGGCTGCTTGCAGTGCTCAGGCACTCGTCGGGGGGGATAAGTGCCTTCTCTCATTCTGTCCTCTATTTTCTCATTTTTGACTTTTATGGTTTTTCATTTACAAGTCTAATCAGAGAGAGGCAGCAGGATGGAATAGCGCAATCATTCAACATAGATTAACAATTGCGTCAATGGCCTACAAGTGTTTGCAGCATCCCCCAGCGCCAGCTCCTGCAGCCAGGAGAGCCTCTGGGAGGCAGGAGCAGGAAGGAGCTGGGAATACAAAGCTGTGGTGACCCCAGGTGAGCACACCTGCCTTCCCCTGGACCAGCATCCTCCCAGGAGTTCCCCTTGCAGGAAGCTCTCAGCAGAGGCAAGGGAAGCATCTCATTTCATTTGCTTTTCAAGGAGTTGAAGTGCTGCCACCACTGTGACCCCAGCCCAGCTCACGGGGTGCCACCAGCCCAGATCCACCGTGTGTGGGCACCCTGGCGCTTTGCTCACCCGAGCAGGCACAGCCCTGGTCTGGCTGCACAGGCTGTGCCCTGGGCTGGGGGTGCTCCTGCAGGGAGCCCCAGATACACCCTCGGGATACACCCTTGGGAATGCTCTTCACAGCTCTGCAGCTACAACCCAGGCCTTAACCTCCAGAGCCAGTTTTGTGGGAAAGAAATAATCAGGGTAAATATATAGATAAGAACACACATCACCATTTGAGTGTGCAAATCCCCATCAGTGAGAACATCCCACCCAAGGGAGGGGGTGATTTCAACCCACTGCAAAAGTAATTAAGGCCACAATTAAGGAAAGCATGAAAAAGCTGGGTTTTTTTTATTTTAAGCACTTGTGTGAGCACCGCATTGAATCAAGGCTGGACGCTGGTGTCACCCCTCCCCTCAGGGCTGGCACAGCACAAGGGGAGCTCCCAGCACAGCACTGGGCCCTGGGATGCACCAGAGCTGGCACACTGGGGCTCTGCCCATCCTGCCAGCTCACCCCTCTCTGCCCCTGACACAAACTGGCTTTTGAGCCTCAGAGGCTACAACCGCGTTTTTAAGAGCAGTCTGAAGTTAAAAATAGTTGACATTTTGGAAGTGACTGCAAGGTAAAATTCAGGCTTCCAGTAGGTTTATAGCCATCAGAAAGGGTTTTGACTACAGAAGTGTGCAAAACATGATTGCTGCTAAAGACCACAGCTGAAAAAATGCCACATGTTTATAACTGCTGTATACCCGATCAAATACAATAGATTTACCATCAGGTGAAGAATAGATTGGCAAACACGGTAAATCACATTCTCCCATGAAGCTGATTAAGCTTCAAGGCAGTCTGGGAGACAGAAGGCTGAAGTGAGCAGAAATTCTGAACCTTCCACCTTTGTCTTCCGTGTCATTTTAAACTTTTGTCACCCCAAAAGGGGCAGGTGATGGTACCTGAATGCCCAGAGACGTGCAGCTCCATGACACAACTCCCTGCACCCAGCCCATAACTCAGCAGCTTTAACCCTCCTCTGAAATGACATCTATATAAATATTGTTAATAGCACTAACATAATGTTAAGTCAGGTTTTACTGGACTCCCTCATACACCCTTTGGATTTATTAGCTATAGGATTTGAAGTAAATTTTTATTAGCCCAAGTTAAACCCAGCTACCATGGGCTTGGCTTTTGGGCTTTCTTTACCCCATCTTTCTTCCTTTATTTGAGCTTGGGCCCCCTTTTCACAGCCCAGTGCTTCCTCCCTCAGACCGAGACGTCCTCGGATAAATCTTACCAATGAAATATTTATTAATTTTCCTAACCAATGTTGATCTCATAAATTACCAAGACTTTTTCATGAAATGGTTATTAACATCCATGGCTGTATGTTAATGGCTTATTGACCAAATATGGGATAATTAGACCCTAGGAGCACTGGCCACTGTGATCTATGAGAAGCAAATTTGGCCCTTATTACACCAATGACCTATTTAATATCTACTGATGAATTTAAGGTAGAATCACAGGCGGAATTTGTTTCAAGGAGCTGCCCTCCAACTAACGAGCAGAAAGATTCTTGTATAAAATCTATTGATCCTGAAAAAAATGTGAACAAAAATCATTTTTTGTAACTGATGATTAATTGGCTAAGTTCATCTTAGACTGAGATGCACCAAGAAAACACCAGTAGCCAGATATCTCCTGGGATTAACTGAACGAGTCCATTTGACTAGAGGGCCCTGTCTTCTCTCCCAGCTTTGAGGGATTTAGGTCCTAATTTAAACTGTGAAGATTTATACTAATGTTTGTAAAATTTAAACATTTGTCCACGCTGCAGTGCCAGAAACAGCTGTTTAGACCTGCAAATAAGTGACTTGTGCCTGGTTTCAGTTCTAAGCTGCCTGCTGCTCAAGGAGCCCCCTTCCCCATCATCTCGTAATATTTAAAATCAAATTAAAGATAAGATAAAAGGGATCAAAACAAAGCTAGAAAGGAAGGAATGCAATTTGAAGCACTCAAGCTATAGCCTCCTTGTAGGCAGGATGCACAGGTCTGAATGCAGTTCAGAAATTAATCTGGTGATGTTTTTGTGAACACAAAAACCTCCTCAGCTGATCCAGCAAACTGCCTGGCACCACGGTCCTTGGGCCTGGAAATGCTTCCCTGGAAATGTACCTGGAACAGTTACAGACACAGCTCAGGCGTGGTGGGGACTGAATTAAAGGCATTAATGCTTTTGATCCAAAGAAATGCAGTGAAGTGAGGGCAGAGGTTTGGGTGGAGAGGCTGACTGGGTGCTCCCACCGCACTCCCCTTCCCCAGCTGTGGTTCCAGCTGCTCCCAGACCCTGCTCTGGTCGCTCCTCCCTGCTCTGGCAGCTCCTTTCCCAGCCTGGAGTGGCACAAATGAGGAGAGACTGGCTTGGCAGGTCACAGCAGAGATCCTCTAACACAACTGATGAGGGAGAGGAAACAATTTATTGCCCCAAATAAATGCTATAGTACCAATATCAGGCAGCCACCACTTCTTCTCCCACTCACTTTAACTTTTAGGTTCTGCACAACTGCTAACAGTGATTTTAAACCCTTTCTCCTGCCAGATTCAGCTTCTCTGTGAGCAGGAGTAAACTGGAGAATGGATGAACTGACTGCTGCAAGCAGGAGAGCTGCAGGTTCTCACAATTCACACCGTGCCAAGCCCCAGAACACTACAACAAGGAATGTTAGGAACCTCTACTGCATTTTTAAAAATTAAAAAAAAATCCCAAAACAATCTTCCACAGCAGTTTCACCACCAAGGTGGCACAAAGCAAATCCTCCTGGGGTCAGGCCAGGCTCAGGCTCCTGGCTAAGGCTGGGCTGGGCTCAGTGTGCCCCTGGGACCCCCACAGACCCCAGGCCATGAGCCCCTGGAGCTCGGACACACAGGTTACTGCGGCAGCACATCACTGCAGATAAAATAAATCCAGGAATAAATATGGAGTGCAGGAGTTGACTGCAAGGAGTAATTCACAACAGCTCTTGTACCTCTCCAACTCACTGTATGGGAGAGACTGCCTGGAGGGATAGAGGGGAGATATTAGCAGGTGAAATGAGAAGGAAGTTTCCCAAACTGAGTTGAGGAAAAGTCTTGGAGGTGAATGAAGGGACAGATGAGAGGGACAAAGGAAGAACACCACCAGAACTAAAAGGGAAGAATTAACATATGAAAAATGAAAGCAAGCAGATTAAAAACCAGAGAGCTACCAGCACTCCCCTTGCTCACATATTATTCCCTAATTACAGAGAAGGACCCAGGGGCTGCAGTCACACTCTGATCTAATCATTTCTATACCTTTGCTGCTGCTTCTGCCCTCTCTCAAGGAATCCAACAGCTACTGCCAGAGAGGGACCAACAGGCAACCCACCCCAGGCTGCAGGCAACACCCACAGGCATCACCCCTGCCCAGGGAAGCTGCCACTGCTGCTCTTCCTCCCTCCTCCTCCTCCTCAGCTGCAGGAGGAGCACAGCCAGCCCCCTCCACTGATGGACTGTCAACAACTCCCCCTCTCCCAGACTGCTGACCCAAGTCAGGAGAAGGTGCAGGAACAGGGATGACACTCTCTGGGGAGGAGAAGAAAGAGGAGGAAGAGGAAGAAGAGGTGGTGGCAGAGGAGGAGATGGCAACAGCTGCTGAGTCGAGCCCAGGTACAACCACAACAGCAAACACGATGAGAGCACAACCTGTGGGCTTGCTGCAGCCCCGGTCTGAGTCTTCCAATGCCAAGGTCAATGAGGACTAAAAGTGTTGAAACCTGCTCCCCAGAGCAGCACGAGGCCATCCCAGGGCCAGTCCTGCAGCCTCATCCTCACACCTCCAGCTGAGCACCCACCTCACGCTCAGGTTCCTGCCTGGAGCGCTATCACCAGCCAGCAAACACCTGGAGTTAAAAATTAAATACAAAGAAAAGAGAAACAGCTTCCTTTCCACTATCTATTGAGTTCAAAAGGAAAATGCTGTAGATCTTCCCTGTTTCTCACAAAAATGGTGTCACTTCTGAAATGAATCACCTGGCTGTGCCGGGTGCTGCATTCCAGAGAAATTCTCTCTCCCTGCCTCTCCCTGCTGCCTGCCTCCTCTCCCACCCGAAATCCACTCTTGCCTCTCATGGGTGTAAGAAAGAATAGGTGCAGATTTTAACCTCTATAACAGACACTAAATCACATATATTTGTTTTCCTCTGTGCTGGGAAAATGTCCCCAAGGAAGCATGTTAAATTTGGGCTTTAAAAGCACCAATTTAGCTATTATGAGTTTTCTATGCTTTTTCTATTCAGGGAATGTTTGGCTTGAATACAGTACAGAGAAGAAATAAGATCAGCTCAACTGTTTTAAAGCTGATTGACACCTTGGGTTTTTTCCCTTGCAATCTGAAGCGAAAGAAAAAAATATAAAGGGAACCAGACACTCATTTAAAAGAAATTATTTCCTTGCCTACAGTCCCTGATCAGGGCTGCCTGTGCAGGGAGAATGAGATCTCATAAAAACCCTTTTGTGGGTTCTTTTTCACATCATTTTGGTTCAGGTTTTGGTGGCAGACGAACTGTATTTCATCAGAGTTTAAAGGAAATTCAAAGTGAAGTTAAGGAAGTTGCTGTAAATGAGAAAAAAAATTCCCAACAAACCCTTTCATTCTAGCTTAACATATCAGCCAAACCAGGAAACAGCTGTAGCAGAAATATTGTTTTTAATAATCGGAGAGAGCAGCGGAGCCGCAGCTTTTGTTGGAACAGTGACCCCCAATGGTGAGAGCGACGCGGCCGTGAGGAGACCCCGGCTGGGGATGAGGAGACCCCGGCTGGGGATGAGGAGACCCCGGCTGGGGATGAGGAGACCCTGGATGGGGATGAGGAGACCCTGGCTGGGGATGAGGAGACCCTGGCTGGGGATGAGGAGACCCCGGCTGGGGATGAGGAGATCCTGGTTGGGGATGAGGAGACCCTGGATGGGGATGAGGAGATCCCGGTTGGGGATGAGGAGACCCTGGATGGGAATGAGGAGACCCCGGCTGGGGATGAGGAGACCCTGGCTGGGGATGAGGAGACCCTGGATGGGGATGAGGAGACCCTGGCTGGGGATGAGGAGACCCTGGCTGGGGATGAGGAGACCCTGGATGGGGATGAGGAGACCCTGGCTGGGAATGAGGAGACCCTGACTGGGGATGAGGAGACCCGGGATGGGAATGAGGAGACCCTGACTGGGGATGAGGAGACCCGGGATGGGAATGAGGAGACCCTGACTGGGGATGAGGAGACCCGGGATGGGAATGAGGAGACCCTGACTGGGGATGAGGAGACCCGGGATGGGAATGAGGAGACCCTGACTGGGGATGAGGAGACCCTGACCGGGGCCGCGGTGGTTCGTGGCCAGTGTGGGGTGGCTCTGGGGAGGGCTCTGGGGGTCTCCCAGCACAGAGGCTCTACAGGAGGCAACCCCAGCCTGGGGTCCCAGCCTTGCCCAGGGGGCAGGTCTCCTGCTGATGGGAGGGAGCACCCGCTCCTGGGGGCACAGAAATGCCCCCGTTGCTTCTCCAGCCCCAAGTCCACGCCAGAAGCGCTCTGCACTGTCACAGCACGTGTTGGCTGTCCGGCCAGGGTGGCCTGCAAGGGCAGGGACAAGGAACGGGGTGTCACCTGCCAGGGAATAGAACAGGGCCCCAGAGCTGCCACGGCTGTGCCAGGGAGCCACGGGCCTCTGGGTCTGTCTGTCTGTGCTCCGCAGCACTGCAGGCGCCTGATGCGCTAGGTGCAAGATATTCCTTTTCTTTCTGGTCAGTACTCATGGTCTCGTGGTTGAACGGTTTGTTTGTCCTGACAGAATGTCATCCAGCTTGGCTTTGATTTCGCAAATAATCCACCTCCAGCTATGAATGCTCTCACTCCAAGATAGCCGTAACTTCCGCACCGCCGCGGGGCATGGCATGATTTCATGATGGTTAAGGGGAGATGAAAGGATTTTTGCCCTTGTCCTCCTCCCTCGTTTCGAGAAGTAAACAATAAAGTTTAAGCCTTCCCAGAGAAAATTTGTAAAAATGTGAGAAGACAGTAGAGACCAAATAATTATCCATAATCAATACAGTTAAAAGTCAATGGACTCTGCGTGTCCTCTTCTAATAGACTTTGTTCTGGGCTGTACCTTGACAGTTTATTTAGAAATATGAACTTGGTAAGGAATGGCTATTTGACTATGTAATCTTGTTAAACTCATAAATTCAGTTGGTCTGAAGTCTGTATCATTGAAGTCAGCTGGAACTAAATGTTTTGATAGCTAAAAAATGGTTCGTTGAAGAAAATTCTGAAATAATGGGACTAATAAGTTGCCAAAAGAACTGTTTACAAGGGCCTAAGTGAAATTATCATAAGGCAAGGGGAAAAATTTTTGACCCACATCTTAAATTCTTGCTTAGTCAAGTTATGCAGGCAAATAGATTGTAAAATGGGACATGTTTATAAAATAAAGCTGATTAGTGATGTTGGTGTCTTATACAACCTACATCCAGCATTAAATCAGATTAATTTATAGGTGATTTTGTTGATGAGCACACACTGATGCTCCCATGGTGTGAATTTCAATAACTTGCTTTCCTCTTTGGAATCCATAATTCTATTATTTGAGACACTTCATTGTTATAGATAACACATTTTAAGTGATATTATTTATGCTGTTTCATCTTGTCACTTAGGTTCTTGCTCAAGTTCATTAATGTATTGTGCTCCTCTCTGTACAAGAGGGTGCAGGGAGAGCAATTGATTTTAAGTCCCTGTAATGACTGATGATATCACGCGTGTTTACCACGGTGACACCGCGGACGAGATGCTAATGCTGCAGAGATAAACATGATGTCATTTTATGCAATTAAACACTTAATATACAGCAGGTAATGATTTGGTAAGCTTGGCACATGCAAGCAGTGGCTTTTAATCTTATTAACAGGGGTAGGATGACGCCACAAGTGAAATACACACACCCAGTCTGTATCAATAAAAACCTCCTTTACAGGCTTGGGTCATTCTGCTGTGATAGGATGAAGGTGCCAAAAATATGTCCTGAGCAGCTCTCGTAGGATCTGGGAAGAGATGTCAGATTCAGCCCAGCCTGAAAGCAAACGAGTGAAGTGTTCCTCACGTGCCCTGAGCTCTTCCCCTGGGCTGCAGTGGCAGCAGAGGGGAGGTCACTCAGGGCTGGCACAGGCTGTGCTCTGGGGCGGCTGAGCACTGGGGTTCTCAGCACACCAGCGTCCCACGGCCTTCTCTGGACCTCTCTGGCCCTTCCTGTGGCCAGTGAGCACCTGTCTGTGGTCACTGCTGGATGACCACCACAGCCACGCTGTTGATTAAGGATGAGCGTGTCCCACTCTTTGGGGCAGCGTGTCCCAAAACTGCCCTCTGCTCTGCTGGCCCCGCTGCAGTCCTTCCCCGGAGCCACGCAGCCTCTGCCCCTCTCTGTAGCTCTGCTCTCCCTCCTTGCAGATGCTTTCCATGGCCAGGAGCACTCGGCGTTCGCCTCAGCTCTGCAGATGCGGCAGCAAATGGTATCCTTCCACAATAGTCAATATTTCCCAGCTTTGACAGATTAGCCAGAGTAATCACAGATTTTATGTGGCACAATTAACATATCTTTTCTTTACAGCTATTGCAGATGAATTTGTCTGTGCTAAGCAAGGTCACGCTGTGCACCAGGCCAGCAGCATCCTGAGGGCAGGTCCCAGACCCACGGCTGGTGGCAGCCTCTGGCCAGTGGCTGCTCACTGAGAGGCAGCAGCAGCTCCACGGTGAGCTGACTGTGGCACCAGCTCCCCCAGCACCTGCACAAGGGCCATCTCTTCCCCAGGTTTTGTGATTTGGAGGAGACAGGTGAGGATTTTAATGCCTGATCATTATACCACCAGAAAACTGGGAATTTCAATAGTCAGAAAGAGAATGGGCTGGGCACTGGGGAAGGCCCAAGGCACCATCACAATGGGCATGCTGTGACTGGGACTTGTGTTAACCAGCACGTGACATCACAGAGCAAAGCTCTAGGAGCACAGAGGACAAGATTTCCAAAGCCATCCCCAGATGCTGAAATAAAAGAGTTGGCTTTGTAAAGGGAACAAAACAACACAGTGATTTTGTCCAGATTTCTGGAGTCTTATAATTTTTGGAGAAGTGCTCGCTGCTGGAGGTGTTCCGGGTGAAGGTGGAGGTGAGGGAGCGGAGCAGAAGGCACTGCACAGAGCCCATTTTGGGGAGCCCATTTTGGGGAGCCCCTGTGCTGGGTCTCTGCAGGCACCCGACCCCCTCTCCCTCCTGCGGGCGAGGCAGCTGCTCTCCCGTGCTGCCCTTTCGGAGAGATCCCTCTGTCCCGCTGACCTCTGTCAGCCCTTCCCGCTCCCCTGAAATCAATTATCTGCTCTGCACTGCTCCATATTCATGAGGGCTCCAACCATTTGACCTGCTGCCCCTGCTCCAGCCCGAGCGCTGCTTCCAGGCTCTGCTGAGGGATGGCTCTGCCTTCGCTAATCCTGCACGGAGGGGTCAGCCTGGCAGGGGTGCTGGGGCCCCTGGGCACCGCTCCTGCTCTCTGCTGAGCTGCTCCAGTGTGGGAGCAGAGGGGCTGCCTGTGAGCCCAGGTGTGACTGGACACGGTGGGGAGAGGGGGCTGGAGAAGGAGCCAAGGGAGCTGAGTCCATCAGGGAGCACTGACAGAGCCAAGGACAGCAGCCCAGTCACACCACCCTGGCACGGGGACACCTGAGGGCAGGAGGCAGCCCTGGCACCGGGCTGGGTGCTGGCATCACCAAACGAGCTGGACACGCCTTGGCCATGCAAGAACCGAGCCCCTGAGCCCTGCAGAGCCTGGTGCTGCCCTGGACAGTGCCCCAGAGCCCGGCTGAACCAGCACATGGCCCTGTGCCGCAGCAGAGCTGAGCCTGGGCCTCTGTCCCTCTCTGGATTCCTTTCCAAACAGCAGCACCAGGGCTCATGTTTGGATTTCATTTTGTCTCCTTTCCAAAGTCTCTGGGACATGCCTGGGTTAATATTATAGTTTATCAACAATCAGTGCTTAAGAAATAGGTTCTCTTTGGGTGATATTTAATGAGCTTGGAAATGAGAATATGGCTGGGCTGTTGTAGGAGACAGGAATGAGAATTTTAATGAGGGTATATGTTTAATAAAAGGTTAATAAATTTTAATTAAATTAAACCAATAGAATTCAATATTTGCTCAGCATATCAAAGTTCTGTTTGGCATGGTGGTGTGTGAAATGCTGGCTCACACTCTGCTAACACAGGGGTCTGCCTCCCACTTCCACCAGCATCGCCAGCCCCGGCATCTCAGGCATAGGAAATCCTCTGGTTATGGGAAGGGACTATGGGAGATCTGAATTTGGGTCAGCACCAGAGGTATCAGAGTCTCCTCCCTGGCTCACAGACCCCTGGGTGTGCTGGCAGCTGGTGCTCACCCCCTCCACTGTGCCAGAGCGACCTGGTGGCACCCTGGTGTGGCTCTCGGGCTCCAAGTTCCCCCTGTGTCAGGGAAGGTGTTTGCTGCTCATCTGCTCCCTTGGAATCCTTGGGTTTCACATACACCAAACCTTTCTATAGTTTCACGGAGCCCTGGCCTGAGTGGCCCAGGTGGCTGAAGTCTCCTGGTGCCATGGCTGGACAGAGGGACAGCCTCAGCCCTGTGCCCTCAGCTCCTGGCAGGGACCCAGTGGCCTCACACAGGGCCCTCCTGAGAGCTCCTGAGCACAGTTCTGCCCAGAACAGCTGGCACGAAACATGATGGGATTGTTTACAGGGCCCTGGGCCAGATGTGGTGTGTGCCCCCTGCGCCGGGTCACAGCTAACCAGCCTGGGGAGGGATGGGACAGGCAGGATGGTACAGGCAGAGCCTGGCACAGCCTCCAGCACGGGCAGGGGGAGCAGCTGGTGCAGCACAGCATGGCGTGGCACAGCATGGAGTGACTCAGACTGAAGGAGGAGGTTTAGATTTCGTCTTGTGAAGAAGTTCCTCCCTGGGAGGGCGGGGAGGCCCTGGCACAGGGGGCCCAGAGAAGCTGTGGCTGCCCCTGGATCCCTGGCAGTGCCCAAGGCCAGGCTGGATGGGGCTTGGAGCACCCTGGGACAGTGGAAGGTGTCTCTGCCCATGGCAGGGGTGGCACTGGATGATCTTTAAGGTCCCTTCCAGCCTGAACCATTCCCTGGCTGTGATTCTGTGACTCAGCACAGCCCCACTGCAGCGCTGTGCAGCCCCTGGCCTTTGTGGTGGCCCTGGGCAGCCAGGACAGAGTGGCACAGACCCCGTGGGCGTGGTGCTCATGGCAGGTGCTCATGGCATGGGTGACACCACTGGGGCCATGAGGGGTTCCCCCTTCCTGGGGGCTGTCAGGGGCTCCCCCCGGCACACAGCACCTCTGCTCCCGATTCACTGTTGTGGGAACACATGCTGGCACAAAATCTGAACCCCAGTGGATTTGCAGGAGATGGAAAAGCTCAGGGTTTATTTCAGAGTGATGTGTGAGGATAAAGCCACAGCTTTGTGCCCACTGCCAGTGCTGCTGAGGGACCCCCTTGCAGCTCTGCAGACTCCAGAGGAGAGTTTGGGCTTCCACTCCTGGTGGCCACTGCCCTCTCCCAGCACGGTGACGGGACATGACAGGCAGGGAACCAGTTAAGAAATGTTATTAGAAGGCCTCACAGGCAATAAATGTATTTCTTCTAAAAGAACTGGAGGAATATTTGGATTATTACATTTATTAGACTGCTCAGCAAATGTGTTACACCCATATGACAAATAAATGTGATGGTTTCAGATTTCATTAGGCAGCCCCGGGCAGCGGCGCTTTGTCCCAGCCACAAATGAGCAGGGCCCTGTCACCATTCCTTAATGGTCATTTTTGCATCAGTAGTAATGAATGTGCCCAGCGTGGCTGTGACGGCCCCGAGCCCTCGCCCAGCGCCGCGGTGCCGGGGCTCCCACGTCCAGGCACAGCTGGTGGAGGCAGCAGCCCCTCTGTCTGCAGGGGCTGGTTTGGGGGATGAGGAGGTGCCATAGCCCCATCTCAGGACGGGAGCCAAGAGGAAGGAGCTGTGGGCACCCAGTGTCACCCTTGCCAGCCTCGCCAGGGCTTGGGGACAGATCCTCAGTGATGACAGTCCCCGTGCCGAGCCCTGGCTGAGCACTGCACTGTCTGCAGGGGAAGGAGCGTGGTGCAGAGGGACAATAATTGCTTTCTTTTTTTGTTGTTGTTGTTGTTGGGGTTTTTTTTGGTTTTTTTTTAACCAGTGTCAAAACCAATCTGAGCAGCGGATGCATATATTTAAATTAAAAGTAATTAAAAATGTGCTGCCAGAAAAACGCATGATGGATTCAATGTAAGAAAATGAAGTAATAAAATACTTTATGGATTAACTCATATCAGACTGTTTTGCAAATTTATTTTTCATTATGATACATCCATATCAGATAATGTCTGAATTTATTATGCTGCCTTCAGGCAGGCTGTGTCGGAAACCTCCCCAGCCCCATTTGGGCCTGGTGACTGGTGAGCAAGGTTTCTGTCATCATTTCTTAGTGGTCACTTCACCTCCGTAATAATGAACGAGTCAAGCAGGGCTGTTATTTTCTTTAATCTCTTTCCTCATATTAAAAAAATACAGCCAGCCACATCATTATTGCAGCAGGCCCAGAGGACTATTTCCAGGTCATTACTCCAGTTCGTCTGAGCGTCTCAAGGTCCTAAAGGGTTTGGGGTTATATGCAATAAGGCGTTCGTCGACAACATTTCCCCTGAGCCCTAGGTGTTAATGAGAAAGATTTTCCATGTGGCTGTTAACACTGTGTGGTTTAAAAAGTCACAAAGAAAAATGGGATTTCCTCCTCCAGCTTCTGTCTTATTGTGGATCTCCATGTTTGCAGACACGGGAGGACAGTTACCTCTCCAATTGCATAAATTCTAGAGGGGAAATCTTAACTCTCCGTAGGGTAGAATTCCACAAACCAAGTTTGAAATGTTTTTGGTTTATTTACTTTTAATTTTCACTATATTATTCTGACAGAATATTTTTTCCTCTCTGTGGACAGAAGAAATGCAAACTGCAAAGCCACAGACAGGCTAATGCCATCAAAAAATCCATTTTTTGCCCAAGACTGTCCTGACTCTCTAATCCCACTTTTGAAGAATATTTTTGTCTGCTCAGCATCTTCAGCTTTTTACCAAACCAGAGCCCACTACACTCGTGCTGTGCTCTTAGAGCTGCTATGAATTTTAAAATGTGTAAAAATGACAGAGTATTAACAAAACCATTGATTTTCCTATTTATTTTTATGCATTTTATTAACTAGACCACTTTCAAGTGTAACCACTGTGTATTAAATTTACTCTGCAATGTTGGATATGAATCGCAAACAATAAACCAAATTGAATTCTTTACAAAACAGAAACTTAGAAAAAATACAATTAAAATGCTGCCTGTGCTGTCAGGCAATGGCTACAACCCCCAGCCCTGCAGCCATTCCTGGGCAGGGCTGGCTGGAGCTTGCCCCACCTAAGGCCTTTACAGAGCCCTGAAAAAGCCGATAATGCACCGAAAGCCAGAGAGATAATTTTAGGAATTCCATGTCTGCGGACAGGTTCGGAGCAGACATGTGCTGTTATGTCAGCAATTTTTATAACAACCTACTCAAAGCACCTACTGTGCTCCTTCATATTCCAGTTGAAAGGCTTGAAAGTGTCTCGCCCAGTCCTCCAAAAGGACATTTCACAAATTCTCTGAAAACCTGCTGGAGTTCAGTGGGAACTGCTTTCAGGCTGTCTTTGCTCATACTCCAGTACGTTTTGCAGTGAAACTAATTCCAGCTGTGGAGAGATGTTGGTGGATGGAGGCATCCCACAGATCTCGCAGCCATTTGATCATTAATTTTTTAAAATCCTTTGGAATAGCCATATAATCCACCAGGAAAGCAATGGAGAGGAGCCCATGCCTGGAACATGTGCAAGGCTATGGAAATGCTGGGAGCTCTGGGTGGGAAAAAGCACCTTAATCCAGGTACTTGGCATTCCTGAATACAGATCAATTTTTGCCTTAACCTGTTCTTTTAAAGCTGTGCCACGGCATAAATCTAGTCATTAGCGAAACTCAGATGTAAGATGAGTGCAGAGGCATAAAAATATCTCGGTTCCCCGACGGGGATATTAGCACGTCCCTGCAGCAAGAGCATGCAGGTGGTTTAACCTGCATTTGTGAAGCTCTGGTGTTACACTGCTGAGGAAATTCATAATTCTGCTCCCAGTGCTGGATGTGCCTGATCCAGGGTCACCCACTGCCTGCTGGCTGGAAGGAAAATCTTTGAGCAGATACAGAGCCCTGAGGCTGAGCCCTCAGAGCCCCAGGCGAGGCTCTGTGTTTATACTGAATCACTGAATTATCAAATCACAGACTGGTTTGGACTGGAAGGACCTTAAATCTGATCTCATCCCATGGGCAGGGACACCTTCCACTAGCCCGGGTTGCTCCAAGCCCCATCCAACCCGGCCTTGAACAATTCCAGGGATGGGGCAGCCACAGCTGCCCTGGGCACCTGTGCCAGGGCCTCCCCACTATTGCCCCAAAACCCCACAGGTGCCGTGCACACCTGGCCCCGGCTGTGGCAGGTGCTGATGCGGGACCCAGGGCTTGCGGGATTTTAAAGTCTTCTCGACTCGGGGGCTGAGGTGACACCGGCGATGTGCAGCTTTTCTGGGAAGCGTTGGCATCCCAGCCAGAGCCGTGGGATGGGGGCAGCGGGGCCCCAGCGGCAGTTCGGGTGCCTCTGTGGGGACGCCGAAGGGACAGGGAGTGCCACACACCCGCGGCTGCCCCCCAGGAACCCTCTGTGGCCGCACTGGGGGCAGCAGCCCCCGCCCCTCGGCTCGCTCCCGAGCAAACCCCATCCCCAGCGGCTCCCGCAGGCGCGGGCACGGGCACGGGCACAGCCCGCACGCCGCTGCACAAAAGCGATAGATAGATCCCCGTGTCCTCCCGCCTCTAAATAGGCTGCACCGGAGCTGTTTTGGGAGGAGGCGGTGTGCGGGGACCCTGCCCGGCGAGGAGCTGAGGGAACACGCCAGGCAGCGCCCTGAGGAGCCCGGCCTCTTCGGGGAAGATTTAGAAGGACTCTGTAATCTGCAAATTCTAAAGAGCTGACGGGGACAGTTATTAAGGGCTGGTGGGTGATGGCGGCTTGCAGTGTTATTAAAGTGCTAAAAGATTATGTCTCTGATAGCTCTGTGCTTACAGTGTCCTTCATGGCCACTTCCACAGGGACGGAGGCAAGGAGAAAGGCAGAGGATCGATAAAAGGATATTACCACTGGGCCAATCCCAATAATAAGAGAGGTGATATATACACACCATTTAAATTGTCCAACACATTTAATGTTCATTAACACTAATTTTCACAGTGCTGGTGTTTAATGTATTATTGCAATGAAATTAATAAAAAAATACCCCACAGGAAATATAATTTAACTGTTTATAAACTTACCTTTTGATTGCCAATTTCCTGCCGAGCTCTGCTCCTGCATCAGCGTTTGCAGGAAACTGCAGCCACAACAGCTGGGGACCAGGGCTGGGGGGTCCCTGGAGCCCTGCACCCACAGCCTGGGCACGGCACAGACCCCCACGACCTGGCAGAAATAACTGGTAGAACCAGGGGCCCTTATGCCATTTTTCCTCCTTTTATCTTTCCACCCTTTTTAGCAACCTCCTTCAGAATCCTCCCTTCTTCTCCTTCTGAACTTCCTCAGGATCACATGGATGAATGTTCATTATCCTTGTGAAAAATCTTGACTTGAAATGGGTTTGGTGTATGGGCATTTTTCACATAAAAGGGAAAAAATCACCATGCAATAGTTTTGTTATTCTGCAGTAACTACTGGGGAATTACGTATTTATTTATCTCTTACGAAGCACAGGGAAATTGTATTTGGCCACAGTGTATAAATTGTGGCATAATTACCGTAGAATTTATAGTTTTTATACTTCCAACAAGTTAGCTTTTAAATCACACAACCCCATGTAAATACTTTAAAATTATTCAGTAATTACTTATTTACATTGTAATTAAAATAAGTAATTAGCATACATTTACAGAGGATTTACATACTTATTTGTGAAAATAGTTCCTTGGCAGATGCAAAAAGAAATCTTCAGCTGATCATAAAAAAAAATAGAAAATATACGTGTGTGTGAAAGGAGCCGTGGTGTGGCAGCAGGGGCTCCAGCCCCGTACCCCGCCCGGTGTCCCCGTCGGGGTGGGCTCTGAGCGAGGCCGCCGGCATCGGGGCAGAGCGGGATGAGGATGGATTAAAGGAGTAAGTGCCCGGGGCGAGCAGGGCCCGCTGTCCCAAGGGGTGTCCTGAGCAGCCAGCCCCAGCAGGGACCGTCCCCAGCCCCTCTGACCGCGCTCGGCCCCGCTGAGCCCCGGGCGGGCAGCGGGCACCGTGCGGGCTGTGCCAGCGCAGCCTGCTCGGGCTGGGCTCTGCTGGCACGTCCCCTGCTCCTGGAAATGCCTGGATCTGCTCGGAAGCAGCAGCCGTGTTCTTAGAAAGCTCTGCTCTGGCGTGGAGCTGCCCTCGAGCCAAACCCGGCCCTTTAAAACCCGGGCAGGGTCGGGGAGTGCTCGGAGTGCGGGATTAGCAAGCCATCCACGGAGGATCCGCAGGGCTGTGTAGTTACTGTGTGTGCATTTCAGCTAAACAAGACAAATCTGGCTGATGATTGTGTCTAACTAGGAAGAATGATTGAAGGTCCGTGCCCTCGGCTGTAAGGATAACATAAATGATGATTGGTTTGAGGCAGGAGCTCCCAGGCCAAAGCCAGCAGGCAGCGTGCTCTGGCACAGCCGCCCTCAGAGGGGACCCCGGGGTGGCCGCCCGCAGGAGGGACCCCAGAGCGGCCACCCTCCAAAGGGGGGACCCCTGGGTGGCTGCCCCCCGCCTGGCACTGCTGCCAGGCACTTTGCTGAGGGGAGCAGGGGCAGCCTGTGGCACAGCCCCGATGGGTCCCCTGACTAACACGAGCCTGAGCAAACACTTGTCCCAGCACTGCAGGTTTTTTGTACAGATTTGCACCTGCTGGAGTTCCCACTGGGAAAAGGTGCCAATCCCCAGGGAGGCTTTTCCATTAGACGGAGTTTGGGCCGCTGTGCATGTGGGTGTCTGATGCTGCTGCTCCTGACACTGGCACGGGAGGGCAACGAGCTCTCCTGGGCCAGGAGCAGCTGCAGATGGACACTGAGAAGCACGGAGGTGCCAGTGAACACGCTCCTGCCACAACAAGCTGACACATCTGCATCCAGGTGCTTCCCGGTCCCTTCCGTGCCAGGACCAGGATGACAGTGGGTCAAGGCACACGCAGCTGCAGAGCTTTGACTGACGGGGTGGGTGCTCGGAGTTCCTGGGGATGCCCGGGGCTCTGGGCAGTGGCCTCTTTCTGGGCACTCCAGTGCATCCTGGCACTTGTGATTTCTGGCTTCTGCTCTCCATCGTGTGCTCTGCTTTCCCAGACTTGCCATTGTTTTCGCACGTTTTTGCCACCCCTTTTGTCTTTAAAAAAGAAAGCCCTTATCTGTACCTGGCGAGTGCTGGTGGGAAGAGCTGGGAACTCTACAGGCATCTGGTGTTTTGTGTAAGAGCAAGATACTGCTCAGGGAATGAAGGGTTCCAGTGGGCAGACTAATGCTCCATAATGAGCAAGACCTCACCGCTGGAATTGTGTTTGCCACATTCAGCCAGTGCAGAAATCCCTTCCTGGGGAGATGAGATGGGCACAAAGGAGCAGCCACAGCCGCAGCTCCACTGTGGAATTCACTCCCTCCCCAGAGCACTTGGCTGGGCTGTTATCACATGTGCTGTATTATTGAATTTCTCCAAAGTCTCCCTTTATCCTTATTAATGCTGTGAAAGTTGTAGCAAGGAGTGATATGATCTAACATTGGATAAAATCACAATTTGTCCTTCTTCTTGGTGTAAATGTAACAGGGCTTAACTGTACAAACAAATAAGCCTAAATAGAAACATTTGTGATGATAAATGGGCAAGGAGAGCGCTCGCTGCAAGGTGAGAGATGACAGTGCCTGTGAACAGAATGGAGAATCTCGCTGCTTCAGGGTCAATCTCAGGCAGCCTCAAGGTCAGCTCTGCCGGCTCTCCCTTCTCCTCCTCCTCCTCCTCCTCCCTGTGGTGATGGCAGACGTCCCCACATCTCTTGCTCCCAGCTGCAGCAGCTCCTGGGGTGCCGCAGTGAGCAGGGCTGGGGTGGTTGGGCCGTGCCATGTTCTGGGCACGGTTCAGTCCCAGCAGCTGCCTGACTAAGGTGGGACTAAGCCCTGGTGGGACTGAGCCCCCTCTCCATCCAGAGGGCTGAGCCTCAGCCGGAGAGGGAAGAGCGAGTGCCCTGAGTGTATTGCTGAGCGGGGTGCCGGGCAGTGCCCGCTGGCAGGGCGGGCAGCGTGTCCTGGGTGGGCTCGGCCGCAGCCTCCAGCGCGGTGCTGACCCCGTGCTCCCTCCAGGGCACGGGAGCTGTGTGTAATGAGGCCCCGTGCGGATATTGATATGACAGAACAAAAGGCCAAGGTGCAGTAAGGACAGCAATCCGCAGGTCTCAGTCCATTTGTTTTTCACACCAAATCCATCACGGTAATGGGTCACCTTTCTGTGGCAGCTCATGATTACCTGCTTACCGGGGAGCGCGGCAGGTGGGCGGCTGGCCGGGGCCAGGAGGGACTGGGTGTGGGCACTGCTCCCGCCACCCCGGGATTTATGGCAGGTCAGCACCACACGTTTCCCTGATAGATCAAGTGGATTGGAGTTTATTTGGGTCACGGTGACCGGTGGTGTTTGCTGTGACAAAAGACTGATGGGGAGAGCTCTGGGGAGCTGCCTGGGCAGCAGTGGAGGGACACCTGAGGTGCAGGAAGAGAGGGAGCTGGGCTGCCCCTGTTGCCACTGCCCCATGGCCCTCCCTCACTGACCCTCCTGGGGCACCTTGTGCAGGGAAGGTGTGGAGGGTTCTGCCACGGCATACTCTCCCAAATACCCTTCATTCCAGGACTGCAGCCCTCACACTGTCCACCCTCCTCCTCTGCCAGCAGCTGGGGCACAGTGAACATCTGCCTGTGGGCAGCAGCTCTGGGGCCATTGCCCCAGCACTGTGGGAGGCAGGGCTGACCCCCAGGACGTCAGTCCGGCCGTGACGGCAGCTGCGTCGAGTGCTGCCGAGAGGAAAAATGTTCTTTCTGCAGCGTCCTGCTCACACATGTTCCTGTTTAATATTCATGCACCAAAATGAGACAAGTGCTTAATGAGATCAGCCATGAGTTTCATTTGAACTCCGCCAGCAAAAGAGTCCTAAAAATTGCTCTGCAGTGGATGTGCTAAAAAGTTTAATACTCGCAGGCTGATGACCTCCACGGGGGCCTCGGCGAGGCTGCTCCCGGCTGGGGAGGAGAGGGAGCTGGAAATTAGAGCTTATTAAAAACTGTCCCCCCATGTGCTTCCGTGGAGGTGTGAGCAGGTTCAGTGGGATCGTGGGGAAGGCACAGGCTGCTCTGCAGGTTGCCATGCTCTCCTTTCAGGTGGATGCTATCAGGGAACACAGCAGATATACAACGCTCATTATTTCCATGCATAGGCAAACCCAGCCTCAGAAGACAGAGCTAAATCTCCCAACATCTTAAGGGATAGAAGCCATCTGTGATAAGGAGGGTTGCCTTTCAAAGATAAGGAAAAAAAATTGAAACATATTATACATAAATGGCTTCGGGCAATGAATCATTCCGCAGCGTCCTCACCGTCGGACTGTGGTCATCACGAAGAAAATAGTAATAATGATAGTAGCAATAATTAATACTGTGGGTGCTTTGTGCTGCTGCTGGCTGGAGGGCCCTCAGCCAGATCCCAGACACTAGGCCAGGAACAGTAAACATACATTTATGGTAATTTTATTTGAACTCTTGAGAATACGTCCCACACCACTATGATTTGATGGCTTATTAAACCCTGCAGGGTACCTTCTCAGGATGGGAGTGCTAGGAGCAGTCGGAGGGAGAGAGAGAGAGCCATCATCAGGGACCAGCATCATTTCCCTCCTAATTAAAAGTCAAAATGTCATCTAGGTTTTTGTATTGTAATTGCAATGGTCATTGCAAAGACACCATGAAATCTGACTGCATTAGCACTTCTTTGGGGGGAGGTCTGCTGGATGAAGATGTATTGAAGGCTTCGTTCTGGCATTCTTCTTGTACAAGTCCAGGCTTTAAGTGCAGTAAATGAGCCCCCCGCCAAGAGCTCACCTCACCTCTGGGCCCCCCCTCCCCCAACTATATCAGGGGACTTGAATGGAAAAAAAAAATCATACATTCCAACCCTAAATGATACCAGTAAGTTTGTGCAAGCTTATGTAAATCACACAAAAAGTGACAAGTTTTCCTATTAAAAGATAATTGTAATCAGGGTGCTGGACGTGCGGTGCACTGATGATTGGAGATAGACGGGCAGCGTGAAAAGATGGATCGTTTTAATTTGCACCAATTAAATTGAAGTTCATGGGATCATCTTCTTCAATCTTCATGAATACTTTATTTTCTGGCTGCTATGGAGCTATTAAAAAGAATGATTGAGCCAAGAGCTAGGCATAGTATATTTTATGAAATATCACCTTTAAAGAATTTGAGTGCGCCATTTTCATAATGAGTTTTCTAGTACCTAATACCCTTCTATATTACTACATTTTTAAAGTGGATTGATCTGGAAAGTGCAGAAAGTGCAGGTAATGATACATTTTGCTAGGATAAGGTGGCTGATAATGTATCATGTTACTGCTCTGAGAATAATAGATTGCCTTGTGTTTGAGATGTGGCATTCTTATTTTGGTGCTTGCCTCGTGCAGACAAGGGGAGTCCTCTCTGTCTCTGGAAAAAAAATGTTTAATTGTTTGTGCAATTTCCTTCTTGTTTCTTCTTTGTCTTTTCTGTATAGTTGGTGACCTCAGAAACAGATTTCTGAGGTTTGAGGGAGGCTGTTCTCAGGTATGCATTTGTCTTGATGGATGTTGTTAGAACAGAACAGCATGTAGGAGACAACACACTATGGGAGATAAAGAAATACACAACCCTATATTATTTACCAGTGCCTCACATTCTCTTCCCAAGAGAAATGAGTGATGATAGCTTCAAAGGGATAAGTCAATGAGAAGGGTGGTCATCTCTCACTCACAACTGCCAAAAAGACCCCAAGTCTCACTATTTCATGCACAGACAAATCAAAACCTTAATGGGAAATGGGAGATGCTCAGCTGTGTGCCAGATTGGAGCCTGCCCCGTGGTTCTCAGCCAGCTTTTGTGACTGTGAAGCTGAGGAATCCCTCCCGAGCAGCCCCTGGCCCCGTGGCTGCGCTGCCCTTGCCCAGCACTCTCCGATGGAGCTGGAGCTGCCTGGGAAAACTGGCCAGAACCTCCTGAGCACAGGGAAAGCCCAGAGTATCTGTAGAGTGATAGCTCTCATACAGGTAAAGAGCTCACTTTCCAGTCACACTGGGTAAAATGTGAACAAACCCACAGGAGACCACAGCCCCTTCAGTTCCTGCAGGACCAGCTGCTGGGCTTCTGTTCCCGAAGGAAGTGGAGGTGCCACCCCCGAAGGACTCGGTAACTGGGCCAGCAGGGACGTGGCTGCCCGGCTCGGAGTGCAGCAGGAGCCGATGAGCGCATCCCGCCGGGGTGGCTGCTGCTCACACCCGCTCGTCCCAATTCCCAGGAGGGCGTCCCCAGCTCTGCAAGTCACAGCAACATGATGCCGTCTCTCTCTACATAGGTTTAAGCAACAGCAATCATAATTAACCCTGCTAATTAATCAGGGCATAACATATTAATTGCTAGCACACGAGGCTCCAATTGAGCAGGTGCTGTGTGGGTCTCTAATAGGATAATGAAGTGACGAGCGGTGCCACGTGCAGCAGAGTGAGCATCACTGGGGGACACGGGCTTGGCAAGCCCTGCATCAGCCAAACCCCTGCCCTCAGTGCCACCGCCGGCAAACAGGCCACTGGAATTTGGGCCACAGGGCGTTAGAGCCAGAAAGGGAGGTGGGAAGGTGGGGCCAGGCTGGCCAGGAGGAACGCAGAGGCTGCCCACTCTGCACAGGGCACCGGCATCAGCTTGGGCACCCAGTGGTGGCTCTGGGCAGTGTAAAGCCAGGGCCAGCCTCCCCCTGGTGCTGCTCCGGGCTCAGCTCCTGGCACAAGGGCTCTCTCACCCTCCCCCAGGCACACCTTGCACCCAAAGCCCCTCATCCTCCTGCTGCAGCAGTGGAAGGTGCAGGGATGGGGGTCCTGCCCCCGCCCCCTCCGAGGGCAGTGCTGCACCTGCCTTGGAGCCCCCTGGGACCTGGCAGCCTTTGTGATGCTTCTGCTCTGCACAGACACAGGCTTGGCCTCAGTCCTGCATTCGGTTTCCTCTGCATTTTGTTCCTCGTGAATCCAGGTACCGCTGTGCTTTTGCACCAGCTGACTGAGCAGGTCTTTATAAATTTAATCTTTGTCTGGACTTGGCAGCACAGTGCAGTGCAGCCCCAGCCTGGATGCAGAGCTCTCAGCAGCAAGAATAAGGTCTGCTGGCTCTGGTGGGGACCATCCCACTGCCCCACACCCCAGACGAGGAGCTGTTTGCAGGGAGCAGGGACCTCCTCACAGAGGCAGTGTGTGCAGGCTGTCCTGTCTCCTCCTCAGGACCAGCGAGATGAGCCAGGAGCCACCCTCAGCTCCTTCCACCTGCACATCCCTAATGTTTAAACCATTTCATTTAGGGCAAGAGCATTCACTGGGATTGCACAGGACCCTCTGTGATCTCCTTCACCGTTGTTTAGTCTAATTGTCCTAAAATTGGCAATAGATTAAAAGAAAATAATTATCCCTAATTATGTCAATTAAATGGCTAATTCATTAACGAGCTTAACATCCTTTACTTGGACCATCTCTGCTCGGCAAGATTGTGCTTCCAAGAGGAGACGCCAGGCGCTCGCTGCATCCTGTGTAGACGCAGTTGCAGCGTGTTTAGCGTGAGCTGCAGGAACAAAATCCCCTCATTATTCAGATGACAGAACAAAACTATAAATAGTGGATTGCAATTAAAATCAGAACAATTACTTTTTATCCATTATGCTGCCTTTTGCACAATAGCAGCCTATAAAAGGAAAAAGCACCGTCCTTTTAGATCTCTCTCTCTCTCCCCCTCTCTCTCCCCTTATCCAGAACTGTAGCTGGCTTGCTAATTAGGAGGCTTTTGAATTAGATTATTTGCATGTCTGAACAGGGCTAGGGTATTAAACATCCCCGAGGACATACTATAATAACCTCTTCAGTGGCTTTTAGGATCCCTAAGGAACCGGGAACTCTGAAAAAACCTCCAAAAGGAGGGAAAGTGCATAACGATTTCATCCAATTAGGTATGGATTAGTCGGCTTGGTGTCTTTGAATCCTGCTCGCCGGGAGAAGGTGTTCTCCTCCAGGAACATTTGACAAAATCATCAGGGAAATTATAATGCAGTACCTAAATGAAATCGCAATACCTTAGTTTCTCCTCCAAGAAAAAATAAACTACAAAATCAATACAGTGGTGTATAAAGCAAAAAAGAAATGCACCAGTCACTTTATTGCCTGGCTGCGAGCACAGCCCTGTGTTTATAGCATCCATGAGCGACTGTCAAAGTCAGGCTCCAAAGGACAAAGCTGCTGCTGCTGGGATTGGCTACAGCCGATTTTAATTTTTAAATACCATTGGTATTATCCTCTTCCTAATAGCTTTCCACACTCTTCCAGTTTTAAGAAATCACCAGCCCATTTATATTTAACAAGACAATTAAGCTGCCCGAGCTCTCCAAGTGCAGCAGTGGTCTGCAGAGTGGCCCTGCCGGGGCACTGGGGTGGGACTGGGCAAACTGGGCCTGTGCTGGGCAGCTGCTGCCTCCAAAAGGCTGCTGAGCCCTGGGGCAGCCCCCACCCCACAGCCAGACCTGCCCCACGGCAGGGGCACTGTGGGGAACGGCAGGCGGAGCAAGGCAAGAGGAATGACAAGAGGGAGGAACGGGGTTTGCATTGATTTTCCTCCTTTTACCTTGTTTTTTTTTTTTTTTAAGTGCTGAGATCTAATTTGCAGGCCGTGGAACTCGAGCTTCATGAGAAGTATGATTATTATAAACTGCCTGTGGAGGTGAGCCATGTTTATAAGACTACACCTGCGGGGACCACTCAGTGTCACCTCTGCACGCTGCATCCCACTGCCTGCATTGGAAGCCTGAATATTGGGGTCTAATTGGAATGGATTTCCAGAACAGCAATAAGAGAAACTATCTAGAAAACTAAACATGCAGCACTAGGCTTTATAAATCCTAAAGCGTGTGGATAAAATGGGCCATGCTGGTGTTGTGCAGTTGGGGTTTGGGTTTGCACACCTGGAGCTGCAGGGTTCAAGCATCGCTGCCGCAGCCTCCCCTCACCCAGAGCAATCCCCTCAGGAACGGGGAAGGGATCTCTGCCTGCCACAAATACAGAGGTCCCTCCCCTCTCTGGGCCACCAGTGTTCAGCTGAGGGCTCTTGTGGTCTCCCTGTGAGGAGCACCCCTCCATCTCACGTGAAAACCTCATCCCTTATATGTTGAATTTCCATCTTTGAGCTCACACAGGTGTCCCCTGCTCCTGTGCTGGGGAGGGCAGCGAGGGCAGCTCCTGGTTTTGCCTGTCCTGATCACACCCACCATGGTTTCACACTCTTCAGAGCCAGCTCCCAAGGATCATTTCCCTCTTTGCTCTCAGCTCAGTCCATCCCACAGCAGCTTTTAGAGACACGGCGTGCTTCCACTGCCTCCTCAGGAGCTCCACCAGCTAGTGTAATATTTTCTCTTCTCATTCCCATCCTCTGAGCCCCTGACATCTCATTTGCCATTTGGCTTTGGACACAGGTCGTTCAAGGTCTCTGCAATGACCAGCTTTCCAGATGGGTCAGTTACATCCTGGGGAACTTCTGGGGTTTAGGGCATTCATGTTTATCAACATCAGCCTTCATTAACTACCTCTCATCCTTCTGCCTCCGCCAAATTTCTCAGAATTTCTTTCATCTTTTCTGAATTTAACTAATCTATACCCCTGCTTCCTTTTCCAGGTCGGTAATTAATATATTAATGCCATCAGGTTGAGTGTGTAACCATGCAGCACACTGCTAGTGACCCTTTACATTGACTAGCTCCCACTTTTGTTTCCTTCCTCTTAGTCCATCTTATTGATTCATTATGTTACTGTATCTCTTACCCCCATTTTTATCTTGTTTCCTAAGAAATCCTGTGGGAAGACCTCATTAAAAGCCTTTTGAAAGTCTAAAAATACGTCAAGATATTCTCTTTTATCCATTTATATATTGGTAGGTTCAAAGTATTCTAACAGATTAATGAGACATGATTTTCCACAGCAGAAACAGTGTTGATTGGATGTGATCTTCAAGGTATTTTATCATTCTATATTTAATAAATGTTTAAACCATTTTGCCAGATACCTGTGCGAAGCTGAATAGTGTCTAATATCCTGGATCACACTTACAGTCTTTTAAAAATGTATAATATACAGATAAAACCCCTCTGCTTTTCTTCCAGTAAGGGAAAACAGTGCAAATATTGCTGCTGTGTTCATGTGTTTCCCTAAATGCTGTGAATATCTCAATATGTGGCCTTTTATTTCCCCTCAAATCAGCTCTAGGATGAGGCACAATGGGTATGTGAATAAACTGTGCATTTGTCTTCTCATCTATCCACACATGCTGCAATCCCAGATGGATCCCACACCTGCCCTGCACCGCTGCTGGGCTGGAAGCAGAGTGCATCCCACAGGTGACCTTCCCTTTCCCACCAGACCGATTTACTCGGCTCCCCTCTGCAGAGCCACCATTTCAGCTTTGGTACTTTCCAATTCCTTGGAGTTCATTCATTTTTCCAGCAGTTTTTATAAGAAATCTCTAGCATTCCCCCCATTATTATTTCACTCTACAGATTATCTTGTCAAAATTTGAAGATTGAAACTATAAACCAGTTTTTTCTTCTCTGTTGGAGAACAGTTAATTTCTCTAGAATGAATACCCTCTTAATTGCAACCCACTGCTCATTAGAAAACAAATTACTGGGAAATTATTTGTCCTTTCAGTTGCTCGTGTCTCTGCTTTAGAAAACCAGGAACTTCTCACACGGTTCCCTGCAGGCTTGGCCCTCCCCAGCACAGGGCCCTGGTGGCACAGGGACAGGCTGTGGGTGGCCAGTCCCTCCAGCCCCGTGCTGGTGGGATGTCCGTGCCACCCCCGGGATGGGCCCTGGGCACCAGCTGGAGGCGATGCCCTGTTCCTGCTCCAGGCAAAGGGAGAAGCTGAGGTGGTTCCCAGAGAAATTGTGAGCTGAGATAATTTTAAGCTGGGACAATCCCAAGGAGCAGCTCCAGTGCCCCCTCCCAGCCCTGCCTGCCCCTGCACCACAGAGCCCTGCTGCCACCACAAAGTGCCAATTGCTGCCTTTGTCCCAATTCCGTTTCCAGCTGTAGAAACAACCAAGAGCTGATAAATCAACCCAGCTCCATCTACAGCCAGAGCACGTTGTGAAAATGAGGTGTCAGAGCCTGTGTGTGCCGTGTACCCCCAAGCTCAGAATACCCCAGTTCTGCCCCAAAATGTCGACATAAATGGCATCCAAGACAGGTCTGTTAAATGGGTGAGCAGGAGATCAAAAAAGGGAGAAAGAATGGAAGTTCCCTGCAGCCTAATCACATCTCTTAGGGAAATTCCCACACCAACCCAGCCGTGAAGCCGGCACAAATCGATGTGGCCCAGGGGATCAACATTTTACATATATATATAAAAAATTGTAAACATCTTTTATGTATGCAATGTAATAACTACACTCAGCATCATGGGCTCTAAAAGCAAATGTTATGGGCAGTTGTATTGCAATAAAGTGGTTAAATGGGAAAGCTTTGAAGGGCTGACAATTTGTACTCTTTTCTTCACCGAACCAACTTATTCTTGTCTGAGGATGACAAATTCAAACTCTTCTATAGGAAGTTTTCATTTATCAGGAATTTTCCCCACATACTTTCTATTTCCTGCACTTTTCAAGTTCAGAAAGAAGTTGGTTACAGCCCTGATAATGAAAATGGGGTGTAGATGTAGGTGAGGCAACAAAACATTCCCATTTTGGGGGCCCAGAGCCTGCAGCAGCAGAGTGTGGGGTCCATCAGCGGGATGTCAGGGACAAGAGTGGCTGGAATGTCCATCCCAGCTACTGACCAGCTGCACCATGAAGCCTTCCCCAGACTGGTTTGGGGTGTTGTTTTACTTCTCCAGCTGATTCACACACAGAAACTTGGTGCTGCTGCTAAAATGGTCCCCGAAACCATCGGGCTTGACTCTGCATGTCTGGTAGCTGTAAAATACTGTCTGCAAAAATATAAATGAATATTTTAAAAATTTATTAGCCAATAAAATTAACAATCAAATATTATTTCTGACTCACAAATAAAGCTCGTGGTGCAGGTTTGCACTGTGCCACGCTAATTAAGCGCTGCGGGAGAATTCCCCAGGGCCGTGTCACCGCTCCTTCTGGACTGAAAATCAAAGAGAAGCTCTGGGCCCGCTGCACTAAATGGACAGTAAATAACACATTCTCTGCCTTTAATTATTTAACAAGCACAGCAGTAACCCAGGATGATATAAAATATGCACCAAAATACTGTATGGGATTGCAGCACTGTTGCAGGTGGGTTTTTTGCACGGGAGACACAAGTTCTCACTTCATTGCAGGGGCAGCAGCTCTGTCCTGGCTGTGTGTTCTTAAAGCAGCAGCTCTGCCCAACCCTTCCCTGACTGTCAGCCTGTGCAGTGGGAAGTTACTGCTCAGCTCCAAGTGTGCTTCATGTATAAAACCCCCAATTGTGATGAATTGGAAAGAAAAACTTCCCAATATTACAAACTTTAGAAATTTTTATTAACAATTTGATAATACTGCATGTGGAGGCCTCACGCTCCTCCAATGACTCCTTAGCTGGGAGCAGAATGATTTCACCCCGTTTGCTTTTAATCCCTTGCATTTATCTTGCCTGAGTGTCTCCACTGGATATTGTTTACTCTTTGGATTAGTAAACTCAGAATTAATTCCACTGTTTATTGCTGAAAGTGGCAGTAAATTCAGCATCAGGGAGAGCCAGGAATCTGCTTAGCTGTGCTGCATGACCCTTTCACAGGCAATAAAAACACCTCCCTGCACGGAGGGATGGAGCAGTTGGAGGCAGACCCCATGTCATTAGGGTATGGACATGTGCAGGAGCCTGTGCTTAGCCCTTCTTTTCTTTAGGAATTATAGATCCTGTAGGAATTTTGGTGTGTCTCGAGGGAAAATAAAATAAAAGGATAAAGAAAGCCCTCCCTGCAAGCCTGTCCTGGTGTCCCAGACCACAGCAGCGAGGAGCAGGGGCTAAAACCAACCCTCAGCACAACCTGGGGCTCTTTTTGCTCTGGAATCCTGGTGCTTCAGGCAGGGAGGAGGCAGTGAGGGTTAAAGCACCGTGCCTGTCGGATCCCCAGTTCCCTGCCTGGCTGTTTTTTTCCTGCTGTTAAATCAGCGAAGAGGAATGTGGGGCCAGGAGCTGAGCGGGGGTGGTTGGAAAGGTTACCTAAGTGAACCACGCAATTTTTTTCCCTCAACTTTGTTCCATCTTAAGGTAAAAGGTTCATGCAGAGGGCTATAAATTCCTGTCACATTTTGTTGTAATCTCTCTATGGTTTTATTACTTAAAATGCTGCACTCTCGAGACGGGGAATTTTCCAGGGGTTTGAGGCTGACACGGAGCCACATTTATATTGTGCTGAAGCTCCTCTGGAGTCTCCTTGAGACATGTGGCCGGCAAGCCCGGCATGAAGGCCTTATCAGTCACTCCACCATGGAGTCAGCCCATGAATTATACGGGGAATGGAGGTGGCTCTGCGAGAGCGGGATTGCGGGCCGCCGGGTGACAATAAACATGTCCCGGGAATGTGTCCTCCATCACTCAAGTTCAGATAGCAGATCTGGACCTTAACTACAGCTCCCCATCTCTAAATCTCCCTGTGACCTGAGCGGGAGATGGAGGTGAGTCTCAAGGATATCTGTCTGCAGGGAACTCGCAGAGGGAGTTCATAACTGGCGTGTGCCGCAGACGTCGCTTCCAGCGCTTCTCCCAGCACTGCCACACCGGAGCAGAACAGTGCCTCTGGCCACAGAGCAGAGCCAGGGGTACTGGGAAAAAGTGTGGGAGCCCTGCAGAACCCCCCAGTGCTGGCAGAAGGTGTGAAGCATCTCCTCATGGCTTTTGACTCCATGAAAACATGAGCGGAATGCGGCGCGGGGACGCACGGGCGAGGCCCCGCAGGCACGGGGCTCCCTGTGCTTGGAGGCTGCAGCACCTGGATGAGCAGCACGGGGTTCTCCTGCAGCTCAAGGATATCCCAGAGGGAATTCCTCTTCCCCCTGAGCTCCCTGTGCCAAGTCTGAGGATGAATCTCCTGCGGTGTCCCAGGGCTCAACTCTGCTCGACAGCCACACGAGAGCGTGAGCCGTGGTGGCACCCGGCCCTTGGGCGGTGGCAGAGACCGAGTGGCTCCCAAAGAGGGGAGAAATAAATCAATTAATCCTGCTCCTAAATTAAAATAATAATAAGAAAGAGTCTAAATGCGAAGTGTTAATGAAGTAATGAAGGAAAGCGGCATGCTCAGTGCCACAGCTAAATACAGCCATTAAAACCCATAACCTCTGTAAAATTTGTGATAAAATTACAATTTAATTTTATAAAGATAATTTATTAGCTAATACCTCATTGCACATGTTAATAGCTTGTGCTTAAATAATAGTAATCTTGATTGCTCTGTGGTCATTAAACTTTTTTTTTTACATACTGTTTAACTGACCGTTTTGTATGTGGTTTGAGGAGAAAAAAGTAATTATTGAAGTCTTAAGCACTGAGTTAATTTCTAATGAAAGGATAATTTTATTCCAATGATTTTACATTTAATTAACTAAAGCTACATGTAATGTGAAGTTCTAAGGCAGTGCTGATTCATCTGTGCACTGGACGAAAGGCAGTGGTGTGTGAGCCCCCGGCCCTGGCAGATGCAGAGGGTGAGCTGGGGGCACCAGAGGAGGGAAGGAGGGGATGGAGCAACCCCAAAAAGTGAGGCTGAGAAATTGTACACATTTTTGTGCTGTGCTGAAGTGGAGGTTGGAGTTGAACTGGGAAGGGATGTGGTCATGGTTTTGGGCTCTGTAAAGTGGATGTCATTCTCACCCTAAGGCTTTCTGTGCCACAGGAATTATGAGGCAAGAACGGGAGGAGGTGGGATGGTGAATGTGATATTGCAGTTTGGAAAAAGCTGGAAAGCTGGGAAAAGACAAAAAATTGATTATGGGAATGAATGAAGAAAACCAGACAGAAAATCATGCTTTTGTCAGCCTGAAAATGTTTGGTTTGATATATTCACCACCTTTCACTTTTGGTTCAGGTCAGTCTTTACACGTAAAAGTCCTCCTCGGTATAAACGCCAGAAAATTCTCCAACAGAAGCACTGAGCTGTGGATAGTCATGATCAGACAGCGGCGCTTTTTACATCACTCCCACCCTGTTCTCTCTTCGTTTGCTGCCAGCTCACCAGCTCCCACACGTGCCGGGACCCCGGGCTCTCCTGGCTCTCCCGGCAGGGCTGGCACTGCCACGCCACCGGGCAGCCGCCGAGGCCGCTCCATCGGTCACCCACGCGTCATGTAGGTGTTTCCAGGCTGCAGGGGAAACGCTTGTCAGGGTATTGATAAACAACAGATCTGTGTCAGTGCAGATGCCTTTTTAATGGCGTGTCCTGAGGTGCAGACATTAGGGTTATATCCTCCTGCCTCCCAGCCCTCTGCACAGCAATCACTCCTCCTCAAGCAGAGCGAGGGCTGCCACCGACCCTGCTTCCCCGCCTTATTAATGCACCTCCCTCTCACCAGTGCAGACAAGGAAAGACAAACCTGGAGCCCTGTGTGCGCAGCGGGACTGTGGGGGGCTTGGGGGGCTGTGCAGTGCAAAATAAAAGTTCAGATTCTGCTGTCCCCCTGCACCAGGGTACAGGAACCCAACACCACGGCTCAGCCCAGCCCAGGCCGCTCATCTCACAGAGCTCAGGCTCCTCTGCCCTGCAAACCTCCTGATGTTCTCACCTCCTAAGAGGTTAACAGCCTGGGATTTGGGGGTTTGGGGAATATCTCTAAAGTCTTTTTTAGCAGAATGAAAGACTGTACATGGGAAACATCCAATCTGTCTTAAAGGGCTGTTCAAGTTGACTGAGCTTGAAGTCCTTGTGACATCAGGGGAAAGCCCTGTGTGGGCACAGAGCACAGCAGTCCCAGGACAGAGCTGTGCTCGTCTCTCTGGGAGGCCTGGCCAGGTTTGCCCACCTCACGACCGTGTTGGTGCCCGAGTAAGCTCCTGACCAGCACCCCTGTCATTCCCACCCCCTGGAGCAGAGGCACCAATTTGTTTCCTTCTTCCTGAATAGTTGCTGCTGTCCCAGTTGCTGCAGCTCCCAAAGGAAGGTGGGGATTTGTGCTGGGCCATGCACAGAAAGGAGCCCCAACAACCGAGTCTATTTTGCATGTCCTGGTACCTCAGGGCTCAAGTCCTTTATTCAAAGAGAAGCACTCAGGTTTGGAGCACTTGCCCCTTGTCAAGGAGAAACAAACCCACACAGCTTAACTGACTAATCCCAACTGGACAGCGGGGCTCAAACCTAAAATATTCATGATTTAGCCCACAGTACACATTTCTCAAAAATATATTACATGTAAGAATACTAGCCCCAGGAATCTCAGAGACATCAGGAACCTTGCCACACTGTACATCAACTCCACAAAAGATTGCGATTCTTTAAGAAAAATCTCTTTTACCCACAGTTTGCAGGATTTAATATTATGCCCATTAGCAGAAGCAAGCACCACCCTTGAAGCACGCATGCAAATAGCAGGGGAGAATGCAGGAAGACAATAAAACTGGAAGCAGCCCTTGGAAGCGCAAATAAATAATTGGATTGCAATGTGGAAGTGTTTTCTGGTTTGATGGGCACTTCCTTTCATTGAAAATAAACCAGGCTGAATGGCTCAGTGGGTCCTGCACACCTTTGAATGGGCCCAGCTAGCTTGTGCTCTTGGTAACAGTGGGTATCATGGAGGTACATAAAAACATAGTTTATTGTTAAATTAAGTGTCCTGTTCTTGAAAACAACCCTTAAATTTAACATTCCAAGGCTGCTGCTGTTTATTTGCACTCTCAGAGCACTCTCAGTGCTGTCCACTCAACTACTTGAGAAATACATTGTAATAAAAATAAATGGACAGTTTGGGTTTCTCTAAAATTAAAAGAGGATATACAGCAGCCTTGCACTCGTGCCTTGTACTGAGGTAACCCGTGATAAAGTCACATTGTGTCAGAGATGGCAAATTATTCCTGCTAATTACTTACCGGAATTTCAGATTTGTCCTTACCATAATTAAAAAGGTGTCACTTTATTAGAATAGGGCTGGAATGATGGGGCTTGGAGCAGTGGAGGAGATTTCTGGTTAGAGATAATTACCAGTGATGTATTCCTTTCTCTCACTGCCGTTTTTGCCGCATTCCCCCCATTACCGGGTAATGGATGTCTGGCACGGCCCTGCCAAGGGGCTCCCTCCCAGCCCCGGCGGGCACAGGGCTGGACCCGCGCCCCTGCCTCTGCTCAGGCTCCGTCTGGGGGAGCAGCGACTGAGAGCTGGGCTCAGCCCTGTTCCCTGTTCTCTGCCCCTGGGGCCATTGCAGAATTTCCCTGCCCATTTCCAGGCACTGCTGTGCGGTGCCAGCTGCCCCCAGGGACAGGTCCCTGCACCCTGCGGACCCCGCTCCATCGCTGGCAGGAGCAGTGGTGCCACAGCTCTGCCCCGTGCCAGAGGAGGGGCTGGGCTGCCCCGCACCCCCTGTGACCCCCCGAGCCCCCCGCGCCCGTCCCCCGAGGGGCCCGGCCCCACCTGCGCTCCGACAGATGCGCCATTTATATGCAGTGTAATATCCTTCTGTTGGCAGAAGAGACTTGAACCTGTCGAGGGCAAACTCGAGTCTCTCCCAGGGCCTGGCAAAAGAAAATAGCAGCATTTAACCGCGATGAAAGTCACAGCGTAAACGGGGGCGCAGGGAGAATAATTGCATGGCTGGAGCGCCCGGCTCCATGTTATCATTACACATTGGATTCCTGGTCTGTAAGTACAGGGATGGCGTGAACCCCTGCAGAAGATGAAGGTTATAAAAGAGGCATTACTGGGAAAGGTCAGCAGGCTATTCAAACATGGAGCAGTTGCAATCCGCAGATTCAATACCGAAAGCTATTTGCAGGGCTTGCAGAGGCAGGAGGAGTGCGAGAGGCAGACACTCGGCCGCTTGCTACAGCCAGGGGAAGGGTCCTTGTGCAGCAAACTCATGAGCAGAGAGCAGGAGGGACCAGCCCCTTTCCAGCCCTGCTCGCCCTAGGATCTCACCAGCAGTGCCCTTTGCCACAGGGGTGCTGGCAGTGCCATTCGCTGCCAGTGCCACTTCGCTGCCAGTGCCACACCAAACTCTTCAGCCGAGCCTGGAAATAACCAGGTGGAGCACAAAGGGTGAGACAGCTCTTCTGTCTTGATACCGCTGAGGTCTGGCTGCAGACCGTCATCAATCCGATCGCTAATCCAACACATCTGGACAGCTAAAACATCTTTTCCTTTCAGGAGAGACCTCCCTAGGCTGAGCGCAGCACTGCAGCCACACGCTCCACGTCTGGGGTACCACAACACAACAGCTCCTGTGGCTGATGGAGAGCCCCATCAGACTCCACATTTTTATAAAAGATGGTTTGGTTAGCTCATGAGGCACTGTCGTTATTGCCAAAGGGTTTTGCTCCCCAAGCCTGTGCTGAATATTGTATTACTTTGCCATGCTCAGAAACTAAAATTACAACAATTTAATTTTGAATATGGTGGCATTATTACCATTTGTATTTGCCATTTCATAAGACTTTTCATTTCAACTGCTTTGCTTTCCTGTCAAGAGGAAAAACCTTCAATCTATCGGCTTTTACCAGAGAGGGAACTGTGCTGGAGTGTAATGCAGTATTGTATATTTCTTCTCTAATGCTCTTTTGAACAAAATCATCTATTTCATCAACAGTATATCAGCGGTGACCAAAGACCATTAAATAATGCATCTCACTCAGGAGCAGTGGAGCAGGGAAAGGGCTCTGACCTGTTTTAAACCTTATTACTTTCTTGCATTATGCCCCTCACTGCAATCTTTTTGTTTAAGTGATTTCAGCTGAGGCGTTGCTTCCTGCCTTAAAACACACGGTGGACATGTTATTGCTGAGCTGGTTGGACTCAGCCTCAGCATTTCCCATCCTGCACCAAAACCAGCCTCTGCATATGAATCTTTGTTAACCTCACCAAATACACGTGTGTGCATCAGGGGCCGGTGTGAATAACATCCCTCTTTATTTTGGATCTCGGGGGCAGAGACTGCATTTCATTTGGACCTGTGGCTTCACTTCCCAACAAACGTTTGGTGCTTGCAATTAGCAATCCCAGCGTTGGTAAAGCAGGCACGGAATTTAATCCAGAGTGGTATAATACAAGAAAAGAAGCTACAGTTGTAAGAGCCAGCAGAGGTGTGGTGCTGCAGACTGGGACCGGAGGTTTGAGGAGCGATGTCCCTGTGAACCCTGTGCTGGCTGTGCCAGGAGGACCATGGTGCCACCAGCAGCCCGTGCAGAGGCCAGCCATGACCAGCGTGGGCAGCATGTGGTGTCCACACTGTCCCCAGAGGAGCCCTGCACCCCAGCATGCTGTGCCCTGGGGGGCACGGGGCTGGCCCCAGGGCTGCAGAGCGTGGCCATCCCCAAGCCGTCCTCGCCCAGCTTTGCACAGGGGCACGTGGCCGAGCAGTGGCCTCTGCCTGCTGGTCAGCCCAGCCCCGTGGTGCCCAGCACCATCTGCCCCTGCCTTGGTGGGACACCAGGTGGCACGGGGACAGCTGTCCTGGGGAGGGGGTGGCCCTGGTGGGCTCAGGGGGACCCTCCTGCACTTCACTCGGGCTCGGAAGCGGGAGGCTCGGCTGATGTGCGGTGCTAATGCCCAGCTCTGCCTCTCCCAGCCCTCGTGAAGCACAGTCCCCCAGCAGCCGGTGAGGAGAAAGCCTGAGAGACTTACAATTACATTTTCTCACTAGTCTAATGAGGTGAGAGACAGACAGAGGAGAGAGTTCCCTGGGCTAATTTTCCAGCCAGCAGCCACTGCGTTCCTCCTCTACTGCAAGAGGCAGAGGGAGAAATGACTCTTCCAGATTAGAGGCTCTTGCTGAAGGCATTCCAGAGCATATTCCTCTAGGAGACTACAGCAAAAAATGGAGATGACAAACCATTTTACTACATTCAGCTGGAATGAAGCAACCCACAAACAGAGCTGTGTGGTGCTGGGGGTGCACTGATCAGGAGAGAGTACCCGGGGAGAGCAGGGAGTGAAGCCTGGCCTGAATCATTGCACAGTGCTCTGCTCAAGTGAGAGAGGAAGCAGGTCAGCACCTGCACAGAGGGAGGAATTAGCTGGGAGAGGGAAGGAGCATTGCATTTGTCTCCCCTGCTAGGGGGCAATTTGTTATCATGGAAATGTTAGCAATGGAATACTCACTGCCTGGGGGGAGCAGCACTGGGCTGCAGAGGGCAGGTGCTGGAAGGAGAGGGCTCTGCCTCTCTCCCAGATTGGAGAAACTCTGAGAAATCCCTCTTCATACCCACAGGCAACATGGAGGGAGTGCTCCTTTCTTGCTTCCTGCCCTCTGTGGTCTTTGCACTGCATTCATGTGTGCTCAACATTTGACTCTTTGGAGGTTCTCTGACAGCTTTGGTTGAGACCAATGCTGTTGTGTGCTCCCCTCACAGCCCTGGTCTCAGCACACCAAACACACTTCCAGCATGCCTGAATGGACCTGAGAAACCTGAACTTCCTAATCTCGGTCTAAATCGGGAAGAGGAGCCAATATAATCCCTCCATCATCATGACCACATGCAATGTGTTCACACACACATGTATGTGCATGGGTGAGGAATGTTTCATCAACCAGTCCCTGAACAAGACTGGAACTTCCCCATCTGACTGACAAATCCAGCCAGTCTGACCCATCCCTAGCCATCCTCTGAAGTGTTTGGAGCTTGTAGTTGGTCCTGGAATTAATTTCAGCCTGAGATTATGTCCTGGTTAAATGGGTATGTGCAGGAGTCATCCTTCTTTTGTTTGCAAAAGGAGCTCTTTCCCAAAGCACTCTGCTGCTCTGCTCATGCAAACTAGGAAGAGATCTGTCAAATATCAAATACGAATTTTGTTGCCGAAGCTCTTGGAAAATTGACAGGTAGCATGCAAGCAAACATTAAATCAATAACAGCGAATTTCCCCCGGGAAACTTGTAGTGTTTTCTCATCAAAATCTTTAAATCCTTAAAGAACCCATAAAAGGTTTACACACTTCGTGTTGGTTAATCTGGTTACCTCTGCATCGCTCGGCGCTGCTGATCAGCACGGCCAGCGAAATACCCAGTGCTGATCACCCAGCAGTGTGTGTAATATCCAGTGCCCCGGCGCTGATGTATTGTAGCTTTGTTAGTCACTGTGGCTCCTTGGTAAATTCATTTGGAGTCCTCCGGGGTTTTAAATCTCTCATTTGGCCAACAACGAGGTCTGAAAAGATTGCAGTTCATTTCGACCCACAGTGGATGGAAGGCTCATTTACTGGCTGCAGGCAACTCAATCAGGCCGGCCGCTGATGAGTGAGTGACTTGTTCAGACCGCTAGTCAATATGTGTCTGCTGTGATAGAATGTCAGCATCTGCTGCCTGCTCCTGTCTCCCACTGCTCTGGCTTTTTTCATTTGGGCTGATCAATGTTATTAAAAACACCTAGGAGTTCCTTAACTGCACTGCCACTTGAGGCTTTTCCTTCTTCCTTTTTTTAAGCACAACTTTGTATTATCTGCAAACACGTGCAGAGGATGCACACAGATTGATTTTTTACATGGCTGCGTGGGACGGGGTGTGTGTGTACACTTGGGCACATAACTTGTGCACCAGAGTTAACTCTGCACTTACATCACCCTGGTTTGAGATTTTTGTGTGTGTTGCCCTGAAGTAGCTCAGACTTAGAGCCTGTTGCAAACATCTGCTAGTTATTTGTAAATAAAGCTTCAAATATAAACATGCAAAAAATAATGCACCTTCTCTAAAACTGAAGTGAGAATGCCCAAGTGGAATCAGTGACACTCTGTGGACACCCACACATTAAAAATCAGACTGCTGCTCCAAATAATGTGGAGATAGAACTCATGTAAATAAGCAGAGGGTTAAAATCATGACAGGTCTGGAACATGCACACCATTTACTTGCCCAGCGAGCCATTTCCTGGGGACTAACAACACTCCGTGGCACAGGTGGGTCAGGCACCTATTACACAAAAAAAGGGAAACGGATACACTGCTGAAGGTTTCAACCTGTGCAAAATGTGCACGCTCCTGCAGGGACTGCACTGTCCCTGAGTGGTGGAGAAAGGCAGTGCTGTGTCTTCTGGGCAGGCCCCAGGCTTCACATCACCCAGAAGAGAGGAAGAAGGGAGAATCACAGAGTTATAGAATCGTTTTGGTGGGAAAAGACCTTTAAGATCATCAAGTCCAACCATTAACCCAGCAGCTGCAGGATGCACCGGGTGCCTTTGGCCAGGCTGGTGGCACCGAGAGAAGATGGTCCCTCCTTATCTCTGAGCAGCCCTTGCATGTCTGGAGTGCTTTTGGGTAGGTAGAAACATCCACCCAGCAAAAAGAGTCTGGTGTTTGGTTAGAGGCTGTGGGGAGCTCCAGGGTAAAACAGCAGCAGGGATTCTCTCCTGCTCAGCTCATGCAGGGACAGGTGGTGGGCAACATGGAAAGGGCTGGATGCTCCTTGTGACTGTCACCTTCCTGCTCAGGAGAGGGATGAACCTCGGGGTTATAAATACAGCTTCTTTGGTTTTACAAAGATCTTATTCCAGGCAACTTGTCCATCTAAAATCCTTTCTGGGTGAGTGCTGTGATCAAGAAAACACAGTAAAATATGGGAGATTTTTTGCCAAATGACTGTAAAGGCTTTGAATGATAGCAACCGCTGCTGCCCTTGTCTGTGTTTGCTCCATCAGTGGATGTTCCTCCTCCATCCTTCACAGACAGAGGATCATCTAAGACCTTGACCACCCCTGTGCTGACCAGCCTGCTCTGAGGAGGGTTTGCCATGGGATCTGGTGCTCAGAAGCGTGACCTGAGCTAACCTTTGCTTCTGCTGTCCCATCTCCACAGGCTGCAGCTCTGCCCGGCTCCCCCGAGCCTCTTGGTGCCTGCATCACACAAAGGAAAGGCAAGGTGATCTGCTGTGACCTGAGGACATGCTTCAAAATCCGCCCATGCTTCCATCCCTACCCCCTTCCTCTGCAATATGGCATCCAAAATAGATACCAAGAAATGACCTGCCAGGAAAAAAATGGAAGCCTATAATTATGTTATTGAAAACCTGTTCCATACTGTATTATTTAAGGTTATTTTATTATGATGTTGAGATGAGTTTCTTAAAGAAGAAACTCTGGGTTTATTGCGCTCCTCACAGAGAGGAGCCCTGGGTGATTTGATAGCCTATTTGAACAAGAGGGATGCTTTACGAGCCCCTATAAAAACTGATGACCCCACTCACATTTGTATTTAATGAAATAAGGAGGAGCTTTCGTTATGTTTTCAATAACCTTCACTGCTCTTTCAAACCTGCTTCAAATAAAAGCCAGAATCTGCATGTTTCTGTGCCAAACCCCAGCTGTCCATAAGGAGGGCACTGGAGGTTCAGCCTGGCTGGTGAGACCTGTCCCCACAGTCCCTGTGTCCCTCTGGTGCCACTGGCAGGGCCGTGTCCTGCTGATAGGGATGGTGGGATGGGTGAGCAGTGCTGTCTCGTTGGAGGAGGGTGGCTGGGAGGAAGGTCAGGCTGAGAGGGGCTCCAGAACTCATCTGCCTCAGCCTCCCAGGCTGCAGCACACATTTTATTTCTAAGTATCTTCCCACACACAAAATCAGGCTTTTTCATTACACAATTTTGGTCTGTCATAAAACATTAAATCTTTCTGAAAAGTTCCAGTGCTTGGATCCTCCTCATTACGTTAAATAATTGCCGCTGCTGGAAGGATCAGAGGCTGCAGCTGCAGCTGGTGGCACTGCCCATCCCTGCCTCTCCTGGTAGGAGATGAGCCCAGCTGTCCCACTGGGGCCAGCCCCTGGCGGAGGGGGACAGGGCAGGTCCTTGGGAGGGTCTTGGGCGGGTATCTCTTCCCCATCCAGCAGCCTCCTGAACTGAAGATTTGGATGGAGATGATCATTTCCCGGCCTCGGTGCCCGAGGGAGCCAGCGGTGCCCTCCGTGTTCCCAGCAAAGCAGCCCCTTGTGCTGTGCTCTTCTAAGGCCTGGTTATCTGTAATCAATGGGGCTTTCTCCATGGAGCTGCCCAGATCCGGGCTGCTCCCTGCAGCCAGGGCCCAGCAAGGTTCGTTCAGGGTGGATGAAGAAAGAGGAAGAGCTGCAGGGGCTGGCGCTGTCCCTGCCGTGTCCCACGGCCACAGGAGCCACCTCCTCCCTGGGGCTCTGAGATGAGGAGGGGAACCTGGCAGGGTTTATTAAAGCACATCCAAGCCCTCCACGTTGCATTTGCATTCACAGTTTGATGTAGATGCCACATCAGCAGATGCCTGTGAATAAGCTGGAGCAGGGTTATAGCATCCTGGTGCTGGAGTGATTCAGTGCTGTGCCTTGGCAAGCTGTTCTGTAATGGGCTGCAAGTCTGATTTTTACGATCATTGGAACGTAAAGGGTCAGAATCTTAATCTCCTAATACTGTGTTTTTAACAACATTTACACTTTAACATATTGAAAAATCTCATCTCTTTCTGCCACCCAGCATGACAGCACAATTCAAAGTGATCAGTGCAGCAGTATATTTCAGTATTTTAAACATAAATCAACCCGGCTGAAATATTTTTTTCGCTTCCAGTACTTCTGAAAACCTGGGATTTTCTAACTTTAATGTTTCTTATTTGAACCTTTGTATTCAGTGGAGTTCCCCACCTGAATAATTCAGCAGCATTAAACAGAGAGCACAGAATGGAGGCCCCAGTCCTGCACCCAGCAGAGACGGGGTGCTTTGTGGCCCGTTGCAATGGGAAACCAGTACCCGAGGAGCACAAAAAGTTTGGGAATTGTCTGCAGGTATGGAAAGAATTAAATTCTGCATCACCCCACAAAGCTAGGTGACAAACAACAGGAGCATATCAGGAATAAAGAGCATTTTTTGATTTCACGAAATCTTTGGGATTAAAAGGGAGTTGTTTTTTTTCAGAATTTGCAAATCCGAAAAACGATTTATTCCAAGAGCCAGTACTCAGTGCAGGAGTGGCTTCTCCTCCCAGAATAACTGAATTCAGTTCTTCTCTGGGATGTGGAAAGGGAAAAAAAAAAAGAAGGAAAGGACTCTTGGGGTTCCTCATTAGCCAAGCCTTGCCCCCAGTGTCCATCTTTGCTCCTTTTCTGTGCCTCTTTCCCTTCTGCACATGAGCTTTGGGGTTGGGCTCTGCTTGGGCTGAAGCACCATGCACAGGACCTCTGCCCCTTCCTGCAGCTGCTGCCCTGCACTGGGACAACCTGGCCTCGTGTCTGATTTTTTATTTAATCAGAAGCTCCTTACCCAGTTTTGCTGTATGCTGGCCTAGATTCCTCTCCGCTCCCACGTGAGGAGGGAGCTGGGCATATGGGCTGAACCACAATGATTTGATTCATGGGCTGAAATCATCATTGAACAAGTGTCACAACATGGCATTAGATTAAGAACTAAAGTGATGGGCTATGGTGAGTCTGTTCATTAGTATTAATAGAGCTTAATTAGGCACAAGCGTGGTGTTGCAGGGAAATGTGGAGTTGGCTGCAGTTTCCATGGTGGGAAAAAAAAGGTGTTATTCAATAAAGGCAAAAGAGGCCCATAAGCCTTGTGCCTGTCTCTGAACCCCAGCACAATCTGGGCCTGGGATGTGGCCTTACTGCCCCAGGAATCCAAGGGAGTTAAGGACTGGCTCTCATTAAGAGGCCAGAATTGAGGAATGGAAAGTCCAGACTAAAACTGTGAAATCTGGGAAAGGTCCTGACCTTTATACAGGGGACTGTCTCAGGGAGAGAGTCATCCAGTTCTGACCTACCCTAACAGAGGAGATGACCAGCCAGATCAGCTCTTCTGCTCCCCAGGGAGGGGTGCTGGGGAGGAAGGGAGCTGCGAGATCCAAATGCTTGAGAGAGACAAAGGGACAGGGACAACGAGTGCCTGCAGGAGCCAGTCCCCACCTGGCACTGGACCAGGTGGCTCTGCCAGGGCTGGGGCTACTTCGCAACCAGGGCGAATATCCATGGATGCATTCAATGCTTTTGTAATTATCTCAGTTGTTCCTTTATCTTCAGATCCTCCCTCTTGCACCAGTTCGCCTCCATTCATGCTGCTCTTTGCTTTATGGTTCTTAGGCCATTTTACATTTCTCCCCATTTGGCAGCATTAAATTTTATTTACCATATGTCCCTTCTGCTACAAAGATGATAAAATCCTTTGGATTTTTGTTGTGCTGTTGCAAGCTCATTCAGCACTCACCTCAATTTAGTGTCCTCAGCAAGTGGAGCTGATTTGTTGCTGGTTTTCACAGAGGTCCAAGCTGGGACACTGCCAGGTTGTGCTGCAGACCTGCACTCTACCACTGCTTCTTTCCCTTTGCCAGATACCATCCCCTCAGGAGGTCTCCAACACCTCTGTGGTGGGACAGAGCATCATATGGACCTCTGGCAAAAAAACCCAAGAGAACTGCCAAGAAAATCCTTTGTACGCTGTTATTTTCCCCTTTTTGTTTATATTCTGTTGAAAAGTCTTCCCTTGCTGACTATTCCAATCAATGCTGTTATACCTGGGGTTAATGTGCTTTCCAAGCAGCCCACGATGGCAGAGAAGGGGAGACACAACCCAGGATTAATATCCAGGGCCAGATGGGCTTTGCCCTTATTCTGCTCAGGGTGGGCTGCCGAGGAGGCATTGCTTGGCCACGTGGAGCCCAATCCCAGCTGGGAGGAGGAGAAATGCACCTTTGGATGCCACGGGAGAACTTAGGGCAGCCCAAGGCACAGAGCTGGAGCTCCAGCACGCTCCCCTCTGCCCCCACGCCCAGAGACAGCTGCACTCGTGGCTCTCTGCTCCCTGACAAAGGCCCACCTTGCCCACTTCTCACCAAAGCTCCTGCCTCCCTCCCATTCTGTGTAAATTAAAATGCATCAGACCATTTTAGCACTCATGAACGAATGGAACGCAAAATGCTGGTACACTGGACTTTGCTGCTGCATTCAAATCTAGCTGGAAACAGTGCCTTAAAATTGTTTCCACCTTCAACCACATCAGGAGGTGATTTGGAGATCCTCAGTGGAATACTAATGCTTCTAGAAGTCTTTTAAGCGAGTGAAGGGGCAGAGTTTGAGGCACAGCTAGCTCTGCTTTTAACAAAATAGTAATCTCTCACTTTCATAACGTCTTTTGATTTCAAGGGGCTCAAACGGAGGCCCTCATCTTTCTAAGAGCATCGCACAGAGCCGGGAGCCTTGGCCAAGGCGTGCTGGAATCAGAAGGGCTCTGCACGGACCAGTGAGCCCATCTGCATGATCGTCCTGCGGGGTGAGGGCTGAGCTGCCACATCCCGGGCACCTTGCACTGACTTCTCCTTCCCAAGGACGGCCTGTTTTGCAAACCCTGCCGTGGAAGTGCCGTCTCAGCTGGATGAGGACACTAGAAATTGAAGCTCTGAGCCATCACTGCACCCCTCGGGCACCCGGACCCCTCGCTGCGGGTGCTCCCTCCACAGTGCCCGAGGGGTCTGTGCAGCATCCGCCCCCTCCGTGCCCACCTGGCTCGGCAAAGCCCTGTCCTGCTCCGGGCAGCGATGCCAAGGACCCACGGGCTGGTTCTGGCCCTGGCCCCACCTCTGCCCAGGGACCTCAGGGGGGTGACGTGTGGCCCTGCCATCATCCCCACGGCACTCCTGCTGCCCCAGCCCTGCCACCGCCGCCCTTCTATGGAGAACCAGACTGGAAGAGAGCTCAAATTAAAGGTAAGTAATTTCCTTTTTTCCTACCTTGAAATTCCTATCGATTTCCTACCTAAATAGAAATTCCTATTGATTTTGTGTCTGTTCATATTAGTATGTTACCTTGTCACCTTTTGTTTGCGATATTATGTTGTTTTACGTGTTGGTGTGTTTGGGAGTGTTCGGCGGAGCTGTGTCCCCGCGGGTGCCACCAGACCCTGCCCGGCGCAGGAGGCGCTTCGTGCCCTCCCCGTTCCCCACGGGAACACTGTGTCCGGGCACGGCCCGAGCCCCTCTGAGCTGCAGGCACCCCCTTGTCCCCGTGCCAGCAGGGCTCTGGGCTCTCCGGTGACAGCGTGTCACAGCCGAGCTGGCACCGGGACTGCGCCCACCCCTGCTGCCGCGGCTCCGCGGGGGTCATTTCTGCAATGTTTTCTTGTGAAAGCTGCTGGCTGTTTAGAAATCTTGCAGCTAACAGGCTGTTGTGGCCCTCACATCTCTGCTGGTCAGACAAGTATCTTCCCCCTGTCCCCGGCGTCCTCTATTCCTCACACCTCACTGAACAGGCACCGCCACGCCGAGACCTCTGACCGAGTTGTCAAGGTGACGGGTGCTGTTATCCTAAAGTACTTATTTCACATACATGGTGTTTTGTCCCTTGCTTTTATTGAAATACAGAGAAGAGACCAATTATCTTCTAATGGTTTGCACAGCTTCTTTCTTCTCTTAAGCGGGAATTAATGACGAATGGTTTGGGCAGGGGGTCGTTCTTGCACTGGGAGCTCTTGGGTGTCCCCTGCTTTCCAGGTACCCAGGGGCACGGGGCAACTCCTCTCATCTGCTCTCCTCTCACAGCCACTGTCACCCATTTTCTCCTCCCTGCTTAACCCCTGCAAAATTAACACGCTTTCCTAAATGCCCGAGTGCTGGAGCATCTCCGTGCCACAGGAAGGGTTTAGCGGTGCCAGTGCGTGCAGGGCTGCCCGGGGGGTCAGCAATGGGAAGGGAGGGCTGTGGGCACCACCTGGGGGATTGTCAGCATGGGTCGGGGGCTTTGGGTTGCCCCCGGCCACACGGCGCTGAGCCCTGGCCCACACGGCCTCTGGAGCCGGAGCGTGGCCACTGGGCCGGGGTCACACAGCAGCAGGTGCAGTGGTGCCGTGGCTCCCTCCCACAAAGAGGCACATTAAAATGCTGATATAATGCCAGTCTTAAGCCAAATAATGAAGAAGAGGCTCTTTGCTGCTGCAGCACAGCTCTGGCTGAGGTGCACCAGGGGAACAGTCGCAGCGACTCACGTGAAAGCGCGGTTAGAGGCTGGGATGTGAAAGCAGACGGGGGTCCAAGTGGAGACAATTCCAATTCTGTCGGCTTCCTTCTGTCAGGCATAGGGCATACAGAATGAGCCTCTTCCCACCCGGACTGGAGTTTCATCCACCTAATTCCTGCTCTGGGAGCACCTGGAGCTCAGCAGCTCGAGCGTGTGTGCAGGGGAAGGGGCTGCGAGACAGCTCCGCTCCTTTCAAGCATCGTTATTGATGTGCTGCGTCTCGGTGGATTAGTAACAGATGTGGTGTAAGCCAGAGGGTTCCTCTTGCCTTCAAGCCTGCATTACCCCGTCAGGAACAGAGGTTTCACTGGCACCTGATAAGCCACATAAAACAGATAAATACCGGGGAGATGCTGTGTGTGAACACAATCGGTCTTGGCAGTGACACGATCCCTGTGTAACAGCCTGGCAGGTATCTGCAGCTTTGTTTTTTGCACAGTGAAGGCAAGTTGAGCTGGAAGAGCTCTGGATTTGAGTTATGCAAGGCAGGAAATCGTGCATCTCCATATCACATTCCAGGAAGGACATGCAATTTCACCACTGCAGATCCACGAAAGTGGGGACACTTTAACTCAGGCATGGTTTGGCTTGGGAAGAGGCTAGAATTATTTTTCCATTCAAAAATAGCGTTGACTTGAACTCTGGATGGTGGAGACCCACTTTTGCATGCAAGTTAGAGACTGGGTGACCCCAGTGCCTGCGTAGGAGCCCAGGAGCATGTCCACAACCTGTGCCCTCTCCGAGTGCTCTGGTATCTGTATTTTCATCCCTTCCCCTTCTGGGACATCGCAGAAAATTCCACCTGCAGATTGTTTATCTTGTTTTCTTGTGAGTAAAGATGCAGCCTTTAACTTCCCGTGGATGTAGTGGTTTGGTTAATGCCTGGGTAACAGAGGGAGGGGATGGGGGCATGGCAGTGTTAATGGGAGAGCAGCTCATTTATAGTTCCAGCATGCTTTATGACATCAAAAGAGCATTGAGAGAATGCTTGGGATAATGTTAATTAGGGCTCAGAAATAAATGCTTTGCTTCCTCATTAATTGTTATCTCTTTGTTGTGCTCATTAGAAAGTGATTCCTAGCAAGGAGCTGCTAAAGGTTGTGCAGCTGAGAGGAGATGTGCTGCTTGGGTGGAAGACACTGGGCAGCCCCATCCAAATTTGGTCCTCAGGGGTGAGGTGGTGGGGGACGCCTGGCACCCAGGGTGCTGCAGGGAGAGGTGGTGGGATGTGGGGTGCTCTGGAGAGCGCTGTCAGTGCAGCCTGTGACAACCCCTGCCCCTATCTCCATTAAGCGGCCTTGCAGGGAGCAGCTCTCTTCTTGGTAAAGTTTTCTTGTCTCAGCCATTTCTGTAGATTATGTGAAAATACACTTTGGAAAATTGAATCATAAAACTGTGGTGTAAATCCTTTTAAAAAGAGATCAAAGACCAAAATGCTAATAAGGCTGGGATGGGAATAAAATCGAGGCGCTTTGGTAAAGTAGAATAAAAATAAAGGAGGCCTACAAAGAGAATAACAAATTAAAAACAAGTTTAAAAAGAGCAACGGAGAAAAGAGATTCAAAACAACGAAAGGAGAAAACCCTTAAAGTGAAGGCTTCCATGTGCCCAGCGCAGGCGTGACCCTTGGTGCTGCTTT
>VZRV01000136.1:1710671-1783434 GCA_013398115.1 Falcunculus frontatus
GGGTTGGTGGCAGTGGCAGGGGTTGGTGGCAGTGACAGGGGTTGGTGGCAGTGGCATGGGTTGGTGGCAGTGGCACGGGTTGGTGGCAGTGGCAGGGGTTGGTGGCAGTGACAGGGGTTGGTGGCAGTGACATGGGTTGGTGGCAGTGGCAGGGGTTGGTGGCAGTGGCAGGGGTTGGTGGCAGTGGCATGGAAGTGGCCAGGACAGGCTGGTGACCGCAGGCAGGAGCAGCAGGCGTGGGTTGGTGAGCAGCTTGCTCTGGATGCCCTGGCCATGCTGTGGCCACACAAGTGGGTCCTGGGTGGCCTGACCCCGGCACAGTGCTCCTGGGGATCACGGTGGGGCGTGGGCAGGGCTGGGTGACCCCAGGCACCGCCTGCCCCGTGGGTGTGTGCCTGGGCACTCCCGCTGCAGCACCTGCCCGACGAGCAGGGGGTGGCAGGGAGGGGGCCGGGGGCCAGCAGATGGGGCAGCAAAGTGGGGGCCACACCACGGGGGAGAATCCTCGTCCCCAGCACCACGTGCCCAGGCTCGGCTGATGGAGATCCCAGCCAGGGCAGGTGGAGGGCACGGAGAGCAAAGTGCTGAAATCAAAATGACCTCACCTGCATAATGGAAGGAATTGCAAAAAATCAGTCAAAATAAATGATTCTCTCATAGCCAAGAGGGTCTGCTTTCAAAACAATTAGCTCAAACATCTGCCTAAGCACCCATGCTGTTTTCATATAATTAAAACAAGTCTTCCTAATCCCACTGGACAGTCTTTAAAAACTGCTCATTTTCTGCATTATTTACAACAAGGAAGCAGCCAAATCCTCCCATTGGCCCTTGAAGGACGTTAAAAGGACCCCTCACCTGACATCCTGCCCTCTTATCTCGTGATATTAGGGAGGTAAAGGAAGCCTGAAATCTCGCTGGCGTGTTCAAAGCAAATCTCCACAGCCTCCATGGCTGTTGGAGAGCCTGTGCAGCTCTCAGGGGACCTTCCCTCTGTGCCGGGCTCCCCACGCTCCCCTGCAAACTGTGTCCCTGTCAGCCAGGAAAGCGGAGGGAAAGGACTATCCTGCTCCAAAAATGGCACCTTTCAAAACCAGGAAAGGATTTCTTCTACCGTGCCTATGTGAACACTCATTTTCTGGGATCTGTTTAAACCACAATGGTCTGCTGTAATTATTTATCAAGGTACAAATCATTAATGCAAAATTTCTGCAGGCCCTGAAGCAAAAAAAGTTAATAAAATATAATGCCACTGAATTAAACATTTTAAACTTTCACAATAGAGTAACTACTAAGAAAAAATAAAGGAAAATCTATGTCAAACAGAACTTGATGAATAATTGTAATAAATAATGTATTTTTTAAGAATTTCTCATGAACATTTTTCAATGTCATTAATTATTTACAATTATTCACCATATCATTTCTGAGAAGAGTTTTCGGACTCTCACTTGTTTGCTGACAGTTTGTTCAGGTAATTAATATTCAGACATTTCCAACCAGCGTTGGTGTCCTGCAGTGAGCACGGTGCAATCCCGGGCCGAGGGGAGCTCAGCTGACCACTGGTGTTTTGGGTGGATCCATCGCAGAGGGTCAGTGTGGGCAGTGGTGGGGGGCAAGCCTGGCTCCCTCATGGGAATGGACTTGTGGCTGTCCCAGGGGTGTCCCAGCTGGGGAGTGATAGCCCAGACAAGATGTGTTTGCTGTCCCTGCAGGGTACCGGAGCCTCGCGAGGGGTGACCCACCCCGGAGCAGGGTGCGTGGTGCTGGGCTGCTGCGGTGTCCGGTGGTGCTGATGTCCACACGTGAGCTGCACTCCATCACACGGACAGAGCACCCACTGCTGAGCCCGGTCCTCCCTGGGGGCGCCGAGAAAGTGTTTGTCTTTTCAGACAGGATTTTCTGCTCCCACAGAAAGTGTGGACTGGGTTCCCAGCTGGTGGCAGCCACGGGAACTCCAGCAACACCGATTGACTCCCATGATCATCTCGTTGTTGTTGTGAAATGCCCCTGACACTCAGGGGAGGGGTTCCTTTGCCTCTCCCAAGGGCAGGACACAGCCCAGCATCTGCACTGGTGTGCCAGAGCTCCCATGCATGTCCCAGGGGAACAGCGAGGGCACTGGCTCCATGGACATGGCCTGGGCAATGCCTGGATGTGATTCTCCCATGTGAGAGTTTCACCACTGGGTGCAGAGGGTATTTCTCAGGCTCTGCTCACTACGAGCAGCTTTTTGCTTCCACCACTTGTGCTCTTTGAGCTCTGCTTTGGCCTTTGGGACCCTGGATCGGATTCACAACCCCACAGCTCTCCCAGCCTGCCCTTCCAGACCCCAGCACTGTGCTGCAGACAAAGCCAGAAGTGAGGTTTGAATCTGTTCTCACAAGATTCAATCAGCTGAATATGTGCCAACACAGCCCAAGCGAGCTGCTCTCCATGAACTTAGTCCCAATGACCCTTGCTTTCCACATCTGAGTGTCCCTTCCTGTTTTACTTGGAACAGATGTTAATTGCTCTAACACTGTTGTTCTACTTAGATTTGGTGTCCCTCTCTCATTTGGATGCACCACCTCTGGGTTGGGAGGAGACTTTGAAGCTACCCTCTTTAATTGTAATTCAACTACTTGTGATATTTTGGTACCAATTAATATTGATTTTACAATTGGTTTACAGAGATGTTGTTTTATTACTAATATATTTAATGTGCAAATCAATAAGAACACTTGTTTGGCTCTCTCCCTAGAAGGTAATAAAATCAAATATCTCAAGAGTAAAATGCTATCTGATCCATAAATGGCAGCAGCAGATGCTTAATGTAATAGTTAAAGACTATGCAGCATTCTTGGCACCTTCCACGCGTTTTCCACACACACTGTACTAAAGTGACACTCAATAACTTGCTAGTTACAAAAAGTTTAGTAAATTTCTTGGCACCACATCAGCCTAAATGAAGGCTTCAGTGTCAAGGAATGATGTTACATGGACAAAGTAGATATTCCCTACTGCTCCATGGGCAGTGCTCCTTTGGGTTTCCCAAATGGAGATTCCATAGCACAAGACAAAAGCTCTTCGTGTCTCTCCTGCTTCCTGAATCCCAGTGGATGGTGAACAATTTTGAACTTGGCAACAGTACTTAATAAACAGAAAAATCTTACACCTTTAATTAGCCAAAAATAAACGAGTGAGCATGGGGCCGAATCTGTTGTCTCCACACCTCTAGTTCTTCATCTTCTTCTGCTAGTCATGGTCTAAGAAGCATATAGCAGAAGTTTTAATTTTCTTTTAGAATTCCTGGAGAAATTTAAAATCTCTTGTATGAAAAGAAAGAAAAGCATACCTGAATTGTCCCCTCTGGCAGTTTGGCTGGTTTTCCAAGATCTCCTTCAAACTGCTTGTATTTGCATTTGCTCTTCAGGTTCCTGTTGCTGAAGCTGTTGTGGTGCTGTGGTCTTAGTCCCCCTCTGAAATGCAGCAGAAATCATGCCCTAATATTAACTGCACAAACCCCTCTTTTTGTTACTACAGCAGCAGTTATCAAATAAATACCAAGATCCTCAAAGTTACCTGGTTTTCAGTGTTCCACTCAGGGAAACCCCCCAGGGACAAGAGACTTTTCCCAAAGAGATTCAGGGCAAATCCTCAAAACGAAGTTGAATCCACCCAACATTTCAAATGAAAAAAAAATCAAAGTTCTCTGCAGAATGAAATGCTGAACAACGTTGACAACTACTCAGCTGTTCAGATCAATTATTCTCAATCCGGTAAAAATGCTGCCCAACTGTTCCAAACTAAGACCAACTGGAGTGATGCATTTTGGCTTTAAATCCCTATTGCGACTGGATTTGCCTTCTCCCACAAAGGATTTAAGATTGGCAAAGCTGCTTCCTCCAGCAGGAAAGCGTTCCATGCCTTTTTCCAGTGCTGCAGGTTTATTGGACCTGCCACGCTCCGGCTTTCCCTAGAAGCTGGTGAGGAGTCCCCCAGCCCAGAGCCCCTGGCTCACACCGTGGCTCTCCAGGGCCCTGTTGCCCGACGGATAACAGAGTCTGAAGACATAATTCCCTGCAATTGACCCCAGGACATGGTGTTCCCGTGGGTGACCCCACACTGCTGCCCGTCTCTCTCTGCTGAAGGGCCACTGGAGAGGCCAAGGACCATTTTGTCCAGGAGCTGCTCAGGCTGGCAGGGGCTGGGGTGGGACTGGGAGTCCCCTCGCACAGACACTCCCCGGGCAATGGCAGCTCTCTGTGTGTCCCCTGAGTGTCACAGCCCCCTGCACAGGCACCGTGCCAGCAGCTCCTGCCTGAGGAGCACAAGGGGCTGTGTGTGCGCTCTGCCAGTGTCCCTGAATCTCGCTGGCGTGGCAGGCATGGGGGCCAGCAGCACCCAAAGCACATTTGGGCATTCCCACCTTGTGATCAGAGTGCCCAGCTTGTGTTCTATTGCTACAGTCTCACAAGGAGAAGGCCTGTTGTCACTGCCCTAGGAGTTATTACTGTTCTTAATAAAAGCTGCAATTTAAGTGAATGTGAATGTGTCCTCCCGTGTACTCAGCACCAGCTGCCAACAGCCCGGCACTCTTGTTCTCCTTCCATCATCTCTTGTCCCAGACAGGTGGAATGAGATGACTGCCATTGTGAGGAAGTCATAAAGTATAAAATGCTTCATTTGTTCATGAAATGGAAATTTGAATGGCCAGAGAAGGCCCTTGTGGTGTGTGCTGCTTCCCAGCCAGCGCTGGGGCGGGCACTGTCCTGCTGCCTGCAGGGATGCCCCTTCAGGGAGCTGCTCCAAGGCGTGCAGGGGCTCCACGCAGGTTCCTGCCCCATGGGTTTGGAAGGGAAAGGAGAGGGCATGAGCATTCAGGTTTTAGGAGGCACTTGAAATGTGGGTTGTGGCAGGAGGGGGCCCTGGTGACACAACCAGCATGCTGAGCCCCAGACCCTGCCAGGCTCAGTGCAGAGCCACCCAGCCCTGGGTCACGCTCCCCGGGCAGAGGTGGGTGAGCATGTCCTGGTTTGGGTGCAGAGCCCACAGTCCCATCTGGAATATGCAACGTGGAGACAATAGAGCAAAGTGTAACCACTGTTTACAGAAAAAATTGTCAAGGATTTATTTATTGGAAGTGACTGAGGAATATGAATTCTACACTCCATTTAAAATGCTTTTTATTTCTCTCAGCCTTGGGGCTCTGAGTACATCTAATTTCACCCATAGCTATAATTCTCCACCAAACAGTTCCTGCTTCTCCTCTGGGTTCCTGAGGAGTCATTTTGGTTTATGTCCTCTCCCGGTGCAGCTCACGCTGTGGCTGGAGACAGTTACACGCCGGTGAACTTTCCCAACACCCCCTCCCGCACTGGGGGCACACACACATGCAGTGAGAGCGAGTGGCATGCACTGGGAACAGCTTGACACCTCACTATATATTTATTTTAAAAAATAAAACTCCAAATGTCTTTATCATGTAGGTGTTTCTCCTGAGGAGCCTTGTATTTCACCGCAGACACTTTGATTGTCCCTACCTTGCAGCTAACAAACTATTAGTTTTGTTAGTATATTTATTCCACTAAAATTGGAGCCTGTGATTACAAATCCAATGCTGTGATTGAGTCAGGATTTGAAAATAAATCTGTCCTGGGCTCATCTGGCATTTTGGTGCTGGGAGAGGCGGCATCAGGCACTGCTCCTGCAGCCCAGCTGTGGGCTGGACAGTCCAGCTGTGGGAGCACTGGGTCTGCACAGCCACGGGCACGGGCACGGGCACGGCTGGCTCTGCTCGGCCACTGATCAGGACATTTGATTCTGGGGATGGGGCCCTTTCCCCAGCTGAGCTGGGAGGGGCTGCAGAGTCTGGCTCTTCAAACAGTGCCTGTGTGGGGGCACAGGTTGCTAAGCTGCCACAATTTGCTTGAAGTCCCAACCCTTCCAGGGCTCATTGCGCCACAAGGCTTGTGGCACTTGAGCAGTGTCTTGGTGACATGACAGCTTTTCTGCTGGGCAGGAGATGCCCCTTCCCGGGAGGGTGCTGAGAGCTGGGGTGGCTGCTGAGCACCAGGACGGGGAGCAGGATGCTCTCCTTCCCCATGGGCAGAGGATGCAGGGGAAGGACCAGGTAAGCATATGGATATGTGTCAGAGCAGGAATTAAACTCCCAATCTTTGGGTTTTTTAGGAAAAGCTTGTTATTTCCTACTATTTCAGTTTCTTCTCCAAAAGCAAGGATGGCAGCTCGTCCTCTGGGATGGGAGCTCTGGGGGCAGGGCCTCTCTGTAAATGGGCACAGAGACCTGCCCAGGGACTCAGCCTCACCCGGGCCCCCCAGGACGGCTGTGCCCAGAGGGATGGTGATAGCCAGGGTGCTCCTGACTGGGACCAGGCCAAGGAGAGGGGTAGGGAGTGGGACCGGAGGGGGACAAGGTGGTGCTCCTGCTGTTCTGATGCCCCTCCAGATTATTTCCCAGAAAGCTTCTTTGCTGTGGAGATGTGCTTGCTCTGGAATGAATGAGCTGTTCTGTTTCTGCAGGTAGGCAGTGACAGCGTTTCCACTGCCTGGGATCACTCCTTGCAAGCTCTCAGGAGAGGAACGAGCAAGGCAGAAACGGCAGCAGTCACACAGGTAATGGCAGACTGCCCCTGTGCCACGTGTCTCAGGGGGACAATGACCTCGCCCCCAGGAGGGGCTGCCCAGACACCCCCATGTCCCTCTGGCCACCTGTGGGGGTCCCGCTCACGTGGAGCATCCTCCCGAGCAGCTGCAGCCAGGAGCTGCTGTGCCCTCCCCGGCTGCAGCAGCGCAGAGCTGGGGTGATGCAGAGGCTGTCCCTGCACCCTCCTCGGGTGGTGCCCACCTGAACCCCGTCCTGCACCCCAAACCCACCACCCCCGGCTGTGCCACCTGCGGCTCCGAGTCCCCAAACAGGGACACGCGCACTACCGTGTGTACATGGGGAAAAACCTGTCAGGGAAGATTAAAACCCCAGACAGTCTTTATTGTAAGATTGTTTTTTCCATTTATTTATCCCTTTTTTTCCCTTTTAGCAAGAGTAGTCAGGGTTTGATATGATTAGAATTGCAAATCTTGCATGTTAAAAGGGAAGCACTGAAGTAAAAGGATGCTGCCTGTGTAATGAGACACGTTTTAAATCCAGGCTAGGTAAATTTGGTGTTGAGCATAAAGGGTATGAAATAAACTCGCAGTGAGCTCAGCAAATGCCCCAAGGCGCGTCCCCATTAGTATTCCCATTTGTGAGCTCACTTCATAAGACTAATGGAGTTGCTACCTGGGGACATTAATTGTGCATGACACCATTGCCGAGCCTTTGTGCACTCTTACTAATATCACAGTGCCTCCTTGACAAAACGCCTGCAAAGATTACAAACATACCTAAAATAACTGCCACATTCACACTCATATTTGACAGGGATCTTCGAGTTCAGTTACAATAGAATTACCATCATTTCTTACACCTCTGGCTTTTTATTACATTAAACAATGGTTGATATTGCTTCCTTAAACCAGTGTCAGATTGTGTAAAATCTCTCTATCTCAGGCTCTTCTATTAAGCCTCCCATTTATCAGGGGAATGTATAGCTTCCATACTTGACTCTTACTACAAATATTATATATTATATACTTAAGCACGCGTGCACACGCACACATCACCCTTCTTCTGTGTTAAAGGCACAGCAATATTTTTGAGTCCTTGCAATTAATACCGAAAGGCTCTGCCATCGTGTGAGGTGCTCACAGGTCTTCCACCATTAATTATGACATCGTCTCTGGGGGAAAGCCTTCCTGGGTCTGGGCTCCCTGTTTTGAATCCCAGTGTCCAGGATTAAGATGATGGATGAGAGGATTTGCTAAACTTGCGGCAACCAGGGCAAGATTCTCTTGAGGAGAGCAGATGAATTGGGATCTTCTGGAGCTCTGACACACCAGGCTTGGCCTTTTCAGGGCTCTGTGGGGCTCCCCACCAGCGTGTGCCCTGGCCAGTCCCATGGAGCTCCCCACCAGCCCCAGTGGCTGTGTCCACTGCTGCCCCACAGCTGCCAGGGCTCCAGGGCACTGAGATGCATCAGTGGGACACCAGGGCAGATCTCGTCCTTGGAAGAGATGTTAAAACAAGGTACCAAAGTGAATTAATGTAAAACCTTTGAGGATTCAGTGCTCAGATGCTTGGAGGAGGGATTCAGTCCTTCACAAATCGAATTCTTTTATATATTTATTAAAAAAAAAAAAGTTTGCATTTTTTTTTCTGGCACTGGCACCATCTGTGCTCCAACAGCCTTTGATTTTGCTCTTTCCCCTCTGCACTAGAGCCTTCTCTAAGGTTTCCTCTTGGAGAAGAGCCTTGGCAAGCTGCTGGTAAGGGAAAATTCCTTGATGGGATGTGCATTAGAAGGCCCTTCATCCCACCTTCCCTTGCCCAGAGGTGGCCATGGCTTTGCTGTCAGCTGCCCGAGGACATTCTGACTTTACCACGTGGCAGCATTACATAATCGAAAGAAAAGTCCAGCTCCATATTCAATAGACAACAAAACTCTTTGTCTAGAGAAAGACATCAGTGTTTGCTTCGAATTCCTGACCTTTGAGATGGACCAGGTAAAGACCCGTGGAGACATGAGACAGAAGCCGTGGTTCTGCTCTTGGGGTTATAGCTGGGAGAGTCTGGAGTTGGATCTCAGCTGCAGCTGTAGAGGATGACACTTCAGGAATGACTATTTTTCTATTTCTATTTCTATTTCTATTTCTATTTCTATTTCTATTTCTATTGACAGAGTTTATTGGAATTAATATTAATTATTAGTTTGCAGGGGTGCCTGTCAGCAGTCAATCACATATTTCTTTACAAACATGTTCTACAACTTGCTGCAGCAAGAAGAGGCACAAGGTGATCACGGGATCCAGGGTTTGGGGACTCCTCCTTCCTCGGGCTGGTCCTGTCCCACACCTCCTAACCCCAAACAAACGCACGCTGATGTCCAGGCAAGAGGAGCCACCAGGGCACAGCAGTGGCCGGGCTTTGCATTGGGCATTTCAGAGGAGCCCTGGAGAAATGAGCTAGAGCTGAGGAACACACCGCGTACGCATACGGCTGATCCGCCCCGTGGAGCTGGCACGCAGCCTTTTCCTGCTGTCTCATTGACTTCTTGCCAAAAAAGGTTAAAATGCTGGAGTTTTCTCTGGAATTCTGAAGTTGGGACTTAAAAATACTTCAAACACTTGGTTTAATAGACCTTCACATCAGCGTATTCCCAGTTCCACACAGCTCCCTAGTGACATGGGACCTTTTGTCAAGCACATATGAAATTAAGTGAAATAAAAATCATATTAAAAATTATTACCATCTAACAGCCATTAGTCTGCACATTGCTGTCACGTCTTGATGGATTTCTCACTTAGTTCAATGAATGTTCTAACGACAGTGATAAAATCACTCAGAAAAAAATATAATAAACTGTTAACCCTTCACGTGGCTGCTTGTTTTTCAAATCCCTTTAAGAACTGTTCAGCAGTGAGTTGCTCCCCAGGGTGCTTGGCTGTAGATGAAAACCTGCCTCTGCCTGACTTGGGCATGATGAGGAGGGTGGAAATCCTGTCCCAACCCTCCCCAGTGAGGGACATGGCACGGCTGGGGACCATCCTGGCAGCACAGGTAACTGCCTGGGACTCTGCTGGAGTGACACAGCCCTGTGTCCTTTCAGAGCAAGCCCAGGAATCCCCGGGCTCCAGTTCCCTTTAGGAGCACTGAAGAGGCTCTATAACAATTATTCTACTGAGCTCAGCACCTCATAGTGCAGGAAACAAACAGCTCTGTTCCCCGACAGACCCAAGGGTGCCAGAGGCTCAGCCCCTGGCTTAGGGAGCACCACAGGGCTCCTGAGGCACGTGTGAGAGAGGAGAGGCGGTGACTTGGGTCCCAAGGCACATGTGAGAGCAGGGACATGGTGACTTCGGGTGCTGGAGCTTGACGAGCAGCTGTGGAAGTACAGCATGGCTCCCTGAGAGGGGCATCTGCAGTGGGCTATTAACATAGAGCTACTTAACGGGCAATCAGCACGGCCTCGTTAATAAAATACATCCATTTGAATGCCATGAATTACTCTGTGTGCTGCTGGAGTTCTCTGGCTAATAGCAGCCTCGGCAGCCTGGCATCGCTGGGTTTGTTGTGTCCTGCAAATTTAATGCATGCTTACTGCTACGGAGAATAGCGGGTAAGATGTAAATGACAGACTGCAGGAGCAGACGTGGCAATATAATAAACTCGGTTGGCACTTCTCCTGAGTTGTATTTAGCCTACCACGTTCCGTGGAAGCCTGGCAGCGGGCCAGCATGTGCAAGTGCTCGTGCATGGGACATGCCCAGCATGCTCACGAGTGGCAGCGGGACCCTCACGCTCCTGCAGGTGACGTTGGCTATTGTCACATCTCCTCTCCGCTGGTGCTGCCTGTCAGGATCCGTTCGACACAGAACAGAGGCCAGTGTTTAACTCCCCCAGTGTTAAACCTTTGCTCTCTGAGCAGGAGGGTCCCGAGCCCTGAGGGCATTTCTGGCTGCTGGAGCCGGAGGGAAGTGAACACCTTTTTGTGACTGTTGTCACTCAGCAAATTGTTCTGCAAGACACCTGATTGTGGTATTAGAAAGACAGATTGATGTTCTCAGGAAGATCAATGAACTTGCCAGGCTTTGTGATGACACGCAGCTCGCCTCCCTCTCGGTGTAGTGACAGCCCAGCATTCCACCAAGAAGACACCAAGGTACTGGTACCTCCTGACACTCACACCCCTGGGACCAGCTTCCCCAGCACTGAGGCACTGCAGGACCTTGCTGATGGTGGGAGGAAGCTTGTAAAAGCCAGCAAAAATTAGCAGCATTTGGAGGGAACCAGAGACAGAGATAGATGAGGTTTTGGGCAGACTGCGTTAGGAAGAAAGCAAGCTCTGGGACAGGGGAGCCACCAGCCTGGTAACTGCCCTGAGCATGGCAAGGGGTGGCGAGTGTGAGCCCCTCCCGAAGCTATCGAGAGAGAGAGCGTCTGGGATGCTGGAGAAGAGGGATGGTGATTTCTTCTTGGTGCCTCGGGGGAGGTGGTGGAGAGGCCATGCAGAGGCCGGGCTGGCAGAGGCCATGCAGAGGCTGGGATGGCAGAGGCCGTGCAGAAGCTGGGATGGCAGAGGCCATGCAGAGGCCATGCAGAGGCTGGGCTGGCAGAAGCCAGGATGGCAGAGGCCATGCAGAGGCCGGGATGGCAGAAGCCGGGATGGCAGAGGCCATGCAGAGGCCATGCAGAGGCCATGCAGAGGCTGGGCTGGCAGAAGCCAGGATGGCAGAGGCCATGCAGAGGCCGGGATGGCAGAAGCCGGGATGGCAGAGGCCATGCAGAGGCCATGCAGAGGCCATGCAGAGGCTGGGCTGGCAGAAGCCAGGATGGCAGAGGCCATGCAGAGGCCGGGATGGCAGAAGCCGGGATGGCAGAGGCCATGCAGAGGCCATGCAGAGGCCATGCAGAGGCTGGGCTGGCAGAAGCCAGGATGGCAGAGGCCATGCAGAGGCCGGGATGGCAGAAGCCGGGATGGCAGAGGCCATGCAGAGGCCATGCAGAGGCCATGCAGAGGCTGGGCTGGCAGAAGCCAGGATGGCAGAGGCCATGCAGAGGCCGGGATGGCAGAAGCCGGGATGGCAGAGGCCATGCAGAGGCCATGCAGAGGCCATGCAGAGGCTGGGCTGGCAGAAGCCAGGATGGCAGAGGCCATGCAGAGGCCGGGATGGCAGAAGCCGGGATGGCAGAGGCCATGCAGAGGCCATGCAGAGGCCATGCAGAGGCTGGGCTGGCAGAAGCCAGGATGGCAGAGGCCATGCAGAGGCCGGGATGGCAGAAGCCGGGATGGCAGAGGCCATGCAGAGGCCATGCAGAGGCCATGCAGAAGCTGGGCTGGCAGAAGCCGGGATGGCAGAGGCCATGCAGAGGCCGGGCTGGCAGAAGCCGGGCTGGCAGAGGCCGGGCTGGCAGAAGCCGGGCTGGCAGAGGCCATGCAGAGGCCATGCAGAGGCCGGGCTGGCAGAAGCCGGGCTGGCAGGGGCCGTGCAGAGGCCGGGCTGGCAGAGGCCATGCAGAGGCTGGGCTGGCAGAAGCCGGGCTGGCAGAGCCCACAGAGCCAGCCCAGCCCCGGTGCAGGGCCCGCAGCCCTCGCCCTCCCCGTGGAGCTGCCGCGGCTCCGGTAACGCAGAGGCTGCGGCAGCGCGGCCAGGCCAGAGCCGTGCGCTCGGGAGGAGCTCGGCGATGGGAGAGCCAGGTGCTAAATGGGAAATCTGATTGTTCATCCTTTGTTTTCCTCCTTCCATGCCGAGAGTGAATTAAGTCAAAGCCAATTTTGAGGAAAAGCAGATCTCTTCTACCATCCATCATGGACAAGAGCACGGCTGGGCAGATCTACAGGCCTCTGAAGGCCTGTATGGATATGTTGTCCCAAATCTCATCTCCATGGCTCATGGTGATTGATCTTGGCTATTCAGACCTGTGGAGCTCAATGATTTCTCTCTCCTAACCTCTACCTGGTTCCTGCTGTATTTCATATGGAGAAGATTCTTGTAGAAGTGTTACGTTTTGAAAATAAACCTGATCAGGTCTGAAACAATGGGACTGAATCCTTTTGCGGCTGTAGCTCCAGCATGGATGTCAGAGTTGCCCATGGTTATCCTGTGCTCCCTGGCTGAGCTGCTGGGCTGAAAGGCCTCTGCTTCCTGCGCCCTCCTGTTGGTAGGACACGAAGGAACTGTGTCCCTGAACTGGGGCATTTATTCACATTTTTATGCAAAGGATCACAGACATGAAGGAATGGAACAGACCTCACCTAATCTGTCTCTCTGCAGTGAGACAAGATCACAGGCTCCTTGCAGATGTTTCTCTACCCAGTGAGTAAAACCCTCCAGTGACCTTCCCCAGCCTGTATTTCCTCCAGAGTATAACCTGCTTATGGTTTGGGAGTTGCTGCCTTATCCCACCTGAGTTTTCCTTCCTGCAAGGTCAGCACAATATTTTTGTACTTTACATTATTCAAGAAAAAAGGACAACCATCCTTTTTGTCCCAAACTTTTGTTCCCTCAAAGACTTTAATGGCCAGAGCTCCTCTGCTCCACACTAAGTCATTCCAGCCCTGCCAGCTTCCATTACCATGCACTGCATTTTTGGAACCTGCTGAGTTTCTGTTGTCTCTGGATTCTTTCCCATTTTCTGTTTCCCTTAAAAGGGAAAGCTGAGCATGTCCCTGGAAAGACCAAAGTTGAATTTTCTCTCAGGCTACAAATGTGGGATATGTTTTCCCTGCATCCTATCAGAGCATCACATTCCTGACAGATGCCGTGGTTATTGCAGACCCTGGATCCTCCCCAGCTTCTGCTGACTCAAGCAGTAATCCCTGCTCTGCATTTGTGTGTGATTTTTTCTCTCCCACATAGAACTACTCTGTGCTTGTCTTTACTGAATTGCACCCCATTGATTTCAGACTATGGCCAGTGACACGCTGATGAGTTCAAATTCTGAAATGCTCACAAACCTCTTTGCTTGGTCACCTGCAGGGTGTGGCTCTGACGAAAGGCTGGAGGCCTGGGCAGCCACGTGGGCTTCTCCTGGGGGCTCCTCAGGCTAATGCCAGGCAGGTGGGGGCTCCTCTGCTAATGCCAGGCAGGTGGGGGCTCCTCTGCTAATGCCAGGCAGGTGACACATTCCTTGAGCTTGGGCCTGTGGATTGCAGACACTGCCCACAGAGTGCCTGCTGTGCTGTGGGAGAGGCAGGCATGCAAGGGATGCTCCACCTCCTGCCATAGAAGGACTTCATGGGGACAGCCTGGGCAGGAAAAGGCAGAGGAAAGGGGAAGAACATCCTCCAAGTGTATTGCCAGTATAAATTATCTCAGCCTGTTACTGCTGCCTATAAAGAGGTCTGTGCAACTGCAAGTGCACCACTCCAGAGACAACTGCGGGGAGCTTTATCACTGCAAACTGAAGAGGATGCCCTGCTTAGTGTAAGAGGTTCCAGAGGACAGGTTACAGCAATGAGCAGGTTACAGGGCAATGAAAGCCAAAGGACACAGGAACAAGGCACTTTAAGCCCTTCCTCCTTGTGTGGGTCTGTGAAGAGCAAAACCTGGCATCATTAGCTATGCCCAAATTCTGCTGAATGACCTGCAAGCAGTGCCTTCCCCTTCCTCTTCATGCCTGCACACATCTTACTTGTCAGTGGAAAAGTTTCCTCCTAATGAATTTGCCACAGAAAGGAGAAAAATGGCCATGGCCTCAACATGGAGAAAATGGCAAATCTGATGGTGGCAATTAAGCAGAAAACGAGACAGGGATCTGCAGGCGGCCGGGAGAGAAGGGGTTAAATTGCCATGGAAACAACCATGCATTATTTACATGGCCTAATGAATAAAACATTTAAGTAGTAGGCTAATAAATTTCAGAACACAAAGCAAAGTAAGCTATGATTTAAATATATGCCTCTGATGAATATAACTTGAGTTATAGAGCTGAAGCAGTGGGAGACCCAGCTCAGTTTTACACCCTCATCTCACTAACATGAAGGTATATCTTCTTTTTAATAAATGATTTTTCCAACGAGCACACAAATTGGCATGAAATTCTCTCCTGTCAGGCATCCTGAAGCCTTTTCTAATAGCTTTTCTTGCGAATTTCTGTTGAGGTAGGAATGCTTTTGTTTTGGTTTTTTCCCCTCCTGCACATTCTGCCAGATTTCCGAGCAGGATAACATTAGCAATCAATTTGTTAAACTGTTAGCAGAACATATGTCGGAAGGTTTCAAACAGACCCAGACTGAAAGATGTGTTGTTTATTGTGTATCAGAGATACGTGTGATCCATATGGCTCCAAGTGCAGGATCCCTTTGTTTTCCACCCACTGCAGATTTCCACCCGTGCTCTCCACGTGGAGCAGGGCTCCGGCTGGGGAAAGTGATCAGTCAGGGAGACCATATCCATAGGGAAGACCACGGCACCTGATGGGAGCCTGTCCCAGGAGCACAGGGGGTGGCTCAGGTGGGAAGGGTGTCCTGCAGCCTGGGAGGGCTCCCTGTGTGCTGGTGGGACACGGTGCTGAGCATCAGGAATGCCTCAGCACGGCCTGTTCAGAGCAGGCCTGGCTTTCTCTGACGTGGGCTGTGCCAGCTGCTGAGCAGCCCAGCCACTCTGGGAGAGGAGTGGGTGACGTGCCACAGGAGAGGGGCAGTGGGTCCCCAGACCACTCTCGGGAGCATCTCTCTCACATTTCCCTCTGCTTAAATGGCCGTGAGGAGCCAGGCTGGTGCACGAGCCAGGGAGCAATGCACAAGCCCAACAGTGACAGCTTTCCAGCCTCTGGAGCCATTTCCACCTCTGCTTTGGGCTGCAGAGCCAGCCCTGCCACGTGCAGCCACACACGGTGATGGCAGGGCTGGGCAGTTCTGCATCAGCCGAGTGTCCAATGAACTCCCAGCAAACGAGGGAACCCCGAGGCTCCTCTCCCAGTGGGGTGATGGGGTGGTTGTGCTCAGGGTGCTGAGGCTTGGCCGCCTGCCTGGCAGCCAGGTGGGACACTGCTATTTCCTGCACTGTTTTCCTTCCACGGGCAGGTTGAAATCTGCTGTTGCTATTTTTAGAAGGATGGTATCTATCAATCCATGGAGCAGATTGCTGGCCACAAAGATAGATGAAACAACAGCTGGTGCTTCAGAGAGGGATCAGGACAGTGGAAAAGCTGCTGCATGCTGGGCCCACATACTCAGCTGTCAGCGGCCAATTTGAATGTGGGAGCTCAGCGAGCCCAGAGGCCCCGGGGTGCTGGCTCTGCCTCCGTGTGAGCAGGCTGGGGTGTTTCCTTCCTTCCTTCCTTCCTTCCTTCCTTCCTTCCTTCCTTCCTTCCTTCCTTCCTTCCCTCTTCTTGTTCCTCAAAAATAATATTTTAAGCTTAAATAACAAAACACTTACTGGAATTAAATTTTGAATGGTACGTCTTTGCAAAAAATGTCGGTTTTAGTCCTAAAAAGTGAAGCCTGAAGGGAGAGGTCTAAAAGACCAAGCAGTATTGGTGACAAAGCTTCAGAGGCTGTTCATTGGGCCAGGATGTGCCCAAAAGTAAGTTCACCTTTAACAACTAGTCAGCTAGTAAATAAAAGAGAGTTTAGCCTTTGTCTTGATCATCAGGACCATGACAGTTTTGGTTCAGAGAGAATGATTTTCTGGAGAAATCCTGGAGTTAAAAAAAAAAAGAATGAAGGATCACATTGCTGACTGGTAGACAGGAGATGTGGTGGGGGAAGAAACCAGATGAATTGTGTTGTCTAAACAATTTGTTATGAATTATCCAGTCAACTGTAATGAAAACATATGGACAAAAATCACAAGAAACCCCTCCAATGTTTTAAAATGTGAGTGATGTTGATATTGACTGGGGCCTGTTACACAGCTCTGTGCATTGGGGTTGCAAAAGAGGACACTGAAAAGAACTGGGGAGACCCAATTTCCAAAAGGAGAATGGAAGAGTTTCAGCATTCCAGCAAAAGCAAAGCACTGCTCTCATTGTATGGGGAGGTTTAGAAATGTTTTGTTTTGTTCTGATCTTGAGAAAAAAATGGGAACCGTCAGAATTTCCCCCAAAAAGGAGGAATCAGAGCCCTGCCAACAGGCAGCATCTCTCCAGTGGGCTTTGCCCTGACTGCTCAGGGGTGAGTGGGGCCCTGCAGCCCCCCGCGGCACCGAGGGCCCCAGTGCTGAGCCCCCTCCTCTCGCTGGTCCCTCCTCGGTGCTGAGACGCCTTTCTGCTGCCATGGAGGAGTGGGGACGGAGCAGCCATGCCAGCACTTCTCCCCCCTGCTCCCCTCTGTCCCCATTAATACCACCACAAATTAAATGACAGCCATGCAGATGCGGGGAGTGCTGCTGCCTGCATAATGGCCGTCACCCGCATCCCTCACTCTCCTCCAGGTAATTAATTGCCCTGTAAAGTGCTGTGAGATACACTGTGTGAAAAATGCTGTATAAAAGGGACGGATACAATAGAGCTGTTGGGACTTAAACTGGTAAAAGCCAAGATAGGATGACTGAGGCAAATACATTTTTAGTGAAATTAGAAAGGCCCATCAGTGGAAACTCGGGCAATTCATTGCCCCTCGCTGCTGCCGTGCTGGGTTTAAGGTACACACATACACAGGCCAGAATCACAGTCTCCATATGAAACAGTTATTTATAACTACTGACAGGAGGAATTATGTGAAATAAACATAATTTATAGTTATTCCAGGAAAAGCCATCAAAATGAAAACTAATAAGGATTTCTTTCATCTAAAAAGGTGTCAATTTGTTAGAAGCCAATGGCCAATGTTAGTGCAGATGACAGAATTATTAATATATTTCCAAACAATGTACATGTTTTTACATAGTCCACTTCTCTGGGCTGGGGATGCAGTGGAGAACCCAAGGGCTGGATTCATTCAGCCGCTTTTTTCTTCTTTAAATTTGCAGCTCTCATTTTTTGCAGCAACCACTAAAAGCAACCCCAAAGTCATGACAGGCATGAACTGCAGGGGCTGGAACAGAGGTGGTGAGAGGGGCAGCACCGGGGAGCCGAGAGCTGTCAGACCCTCCCCAGCAGCAGGAACGTGGAAGCTCGGGGCAGCTCATTCCCTTTTCTCCTCAGAGGTTCCCCAGAGTGCTGCAGGCATGCGGTGACATCCTCTGCATCGCTGCTCAGAACGTGCCTGCAAAGGCTTCCTAGAGCATTCCACTCGCTGCTTTTGCAGTTCGAGGGCTCCCACCTGTGTTGTGTATTATTTTGTGTCGACACAAAATTGGAGAGAGCAATTGCGAGTTCAAAAGGCAAATGAGCAAAGACATTCCTGATCAGCACCATATTTCTACCTGTAAGCCAGGAATGGCCAAGCTATTGACTGGCAGAGGCACCCGTGGCAGGGGGAGGTTTCTCTTTCACAGCACACAGGTTCCTGCTGGCTGTCTGGGCTGCTGGCAGCAATGGGCTGGCCACACTCCAGGGTTCTTCTGGACACACTCCGTCCACGAGTCTCGAAGCTGGAAGTTCAGCAGTGCTCCCGTGGTCATGGTGCTCCCTGGGAGCTGCAGGGGAGATGCCCATGCCCACAGCAGTCAGGCCACCTGGGCAGAGGGGCTCTGGCTCCTGGTGCTGGGACCTCTGCTGGTGCAACCCACACCAGGCTCCCTTTCTGCAGCCTGGCAAGGCTGCCTGAGTGGGAAGCAGCCAAGCCCAGCTGGGACAGCCTGGTCCAACAAGATGGACCCCAAAAGACCCATATTTTAGCCCTGATTTGGGATGTGTTCTCACACTGCTCTTTGTCACTTGATGCTGCTCCTCAAGGTATCCCCTCGGATCCTCACATGAGCAGCTTGCTTGGCTTATCTGATGCTGCTCTCAGTCGGTTCAAATCTTATTTATCAAATAGACAGCATTTTGTTTCGATGGGTGATTTTTCATCTTCCATTAGTGAAGTTGTTTCCAAGGTTCCCCAGGGCTCTATATTGGGCCCGTTGTTATTTTGTGTTTATATGCTGCCACTGGGTTATATTATTCATCAGCATGGAGTAGCTTTCCATTTCTATGCAGATGATTCTCAAATTTATTTGTCTGCTAACCCTCGTGCTGTCTCAGCTGTCTCTGCACTATCAGCCTGTCTCTCTGACATCACAAGATAGATGTGGCAAAACTTTTTGCTGTTAAATTCAGACAGAAGAGGTGAGGCCTGCCTCGATGCCAGCATTTTATTTCCTGGGATGACATTTCCAATACGATCACTTCCAGGATCTCATCACCGTGTTGCCCCTCGTGCGCTCCTGCTTTACCTCGCTGCTCCCTCTGTGATTTGTTACCCTGGCTCAGCACTCACCTCTGTCTGCAGCGGGATTTGTGGCTGCTCCTGGCGTTGCTGTTCTGATGCAGAACAAGGCAGTGGGCTGGGGACCAACCTCCCCATCTCTCACTTGCTGGCACCCCCACAAAGACCTTTGTTTGTTTGTGAGTGCTGGCAGAAGAGACAAGCCATCTCACAGAGCCACGTGGGCTCTCAGCACACTGATGCCAGCAAAGCGGAGTTGTTTACAAATGTTTCTCAGAATGTTTCTAAGTTTTTTAATGTTTATGATTCGGTGGGATTTAAAAAGCATAACTGCAGATACAAGTCCCACACGGCACCACGCATGGTCCTCCTGCTCGGCGTGTTTCTCTGGTAAAAGACAACAGACACTCCTGAACTGCTGCTGAGGAGCGGGGCCAGACCCCTCTGTGGGGACCCAGCATCTCCTCTGGGACCCTGTCTGGGTTTGTTCCTCTCTGTGGCAGCGTGGTGGCACTGCATGGCACAGCTCTGCCAGCATCCAGGGCCCCTGAGCTCATCCTTCTCGGAGCGATCCTCCCGAGCCGCCCAGGCTCCCCTCCCCAGTGTGCTGCCCGCAACTTTAAAATCCTTCCAAAATAGTCAATTTGTTCCTATAAGGATGAACCAACTAGTACTCACAGAGACATCAAATAAATCTACTTCATATATTATTTGTTAACTTCATCAAATAAAGTACAATTTTATGGCTTAAATGTCAATCTCCACAGCTCATTGAGTTCTTTAAAACAGCAGAGACTTGTCTGTTTACAGAAGCAAAAATTAGGCAGGCAGCTTTCAGCTGGTGCAGGGATCCCGTTGGCTCCTGTACAAAGAAGAATCATAAAATACATTTGATGTGGAGAGCGTGCAATTTGACAAAGACAATTTGATTTGTCCATGGCTTTTAAAATATTCATCCCACTTTGATGGACTATAGTTTTATAAATATGGATTACCATTAACTGGCACAGGCAGTCACTGCCTACAGAGTGTTCCATGAAGCTTGTTGGGAATGAAGGCCTCCAATAAAAAAAATCATTATCTCTGCCTAAAAACGCTAATCAGTAACGTTTGGTTCATTTGCAGCTCAGAGGTCAGTAATTCACTTTAACTGCTTCTGTGTTTGCAGTGTTTGGGAGGAAAAAGAGTTCCCAGTTTTACTGCTCAGATGTGGAAGTGGCTGCTGGAGCTGGGGCAGTGCTGCCAAAGGGGACCTGCCGAGGTGGGAACTTCCCCCTGTCACGAGGACATGCTGCAAAATTTAACTGCTGCTTCCGTCAGACAACGGAACTGCTTTTTTTCCTTAAGACAAGGAAAAAATAAGAAGTTCATAACAAAAGAAATAAAAAACAAAGTTGAAATCTGGGGAAAACAATTAAAAGATTTGATAAGGCTTTTGTTGGCTTCAGATCCAAAGCAAAGTCTGAGAGTTTGGGTAAGGAGCACATTATGCACTACTTCAGACCAATAACAAGCTCATTCTTGGAGCAAAGTACTCTGTCTATAGTATGTCCACATAGCCAAGCACCCGCAGCAGAGGTGGTGAGTCTGGTGTGCAGCCCAGGGACCTGAGCCAGCAAAAAGCTTTGCGTTTCTAACAGTAATTCAACAGTAATTCAACTTGTGAAGTAGATTCAGCTTCCAGCCCAAAAGTTTATTCAAGTTAAGAAAACACATCCTCAGATTAAAAAGAGTATTGCACCACTGTCAATTTTCAGACGTTGCCATCAGGAAAAAAAATTACATTTCAGGCTGACGAGCGACTAATCAAGGCAAGTGAAACGGTGCTGCAATAAATTACTCCGCAGCGAAATAAACCACACAAACAGACCGATGATAATAAATGTAAATTATTTCTCTGAAGAAATTTTCTTGGTATATGAGTAATACGAACCATCAGGAAGGAGTCTTCCTTAACATTAATTACAGAAAATGACAAGTGAGCTGATGACTGCGAAGGCTCATTATCTGAGAACATATTCACAACTTTGCAATTTGCGCGAGATGTACTCGGGCTAAATTAATCTCCCTTCTTTGCATGAGCCTCTTCTAATTTTCATGTTATTAACAGGTTTGCAGTATCACTCAGTGCTTGTCACTCTAATCAGGTTTCGGCATGTTCGCAAAAGCGAAGTGTCATTTATAAGGATAAGCCCTCATAATGGCGCTCTCTTTCATGTGGAGAATTCTACAAGGTTGCTTTTAATAAGGTCCTTTAATCATCTCCCTTTGCTCAACTTTTGGCCCCTCTGTTTTTTCATGAAGAGTCATTAAAAGACTTTGAAGTTCATCAAGGATGAAAAATTCATGACATTGTGGCAGGAAAAAGGCCAAGGGATGGAGGGACATGCTGGGCAGGGGACGGGTACAGTTGGGGATGGGGATGGGCATTCCCAGGCCCTGCCAGGTGTCCCTCCAGTGGAGCCGGAGCGGAGCCTGCCCAGTCACCCTCGGGTGCTGTCCTCTTCCCAAACTGCTGAGTTTGGAGCTGGAAGGGCTGAGGGGCTGCCTTCACCAGCAGTCACAGCTGCTGCTCCCTGCAGCTGCCATCAGCAGCATCCTCCCTCCATTCCTCGGCCAAGGCACAGGATCCCTGCCAGCGGTGCCACCGAGGCGGCCGAAGGCTGCTGCTGTCCCTCCCCTTCCTCATGCCTCAGCCCTTGGGATCGGCTCTGCGCTCGTGGCATCGTGGCTGTGGCGCTTTGGCTGCCCCGTGGTGACACCCGGCGTGCCCCAGTGGCACGGGGACAGCCCGGGAGGGCCGGTGCCAGAGCAGATCCATTTCCCTGCCAGCAGCACCACTGGCAGCAGCCGAGGAGACTCGGGGAGCTTTAGAGAGGAGCGTTAATCAGAGGCGACATTTCTCGAGGTCTGCGGCATGGCTGGGCTGTTTGAGGTTAACCTTATTCTTCTTCTGTGATTTGATAACACTGGACTGGTGTTTATGCTGGAGCTTTTGAACACAATGGAAGGAGGGGGAGAACTTTATTAAATTTTTGAAATTCATTTAAGCGGGGCCAGCATAATGAATTGCCAGATCTTGTGTGCACATTGTCCCCGGAAGCAACAATAATTTAGGTGGACATAAACCAATATGTAGATTAAAAATGTTTAAGCCAAGTGTCGTAAAATATATAAAAACATAAGGCAGAATTAACATATCAAAGTTTAGCATTATAAGTAATGACGGGTCAGATATAAGGTTATGTCTGCAAAATTGCATTTCAATATAATAAATCCATTCAAACTCTGTCCAGAGACACAAATTGAATCTATAGACAAAGCAACTGCAATCCATTGAATGCTATGAAGTATTCAAGTGAAAACAATGCATTTAGGAAAGGAAATTGAGTGTATTTTAAATATACAGGTGCTTGGAACTTCCATATCGCTTTATGCTCCTGCAGATTTGTATACACTGCATACACGGCCTACTTTTGACAAAGTCCTCAAAATGATGAATTTCTGATGGAAGACTTGATATTGCAGCAGATCTGTTATGCACCGCTTATCCTGTAACACAAACCATTAATAACAATCACGCTCCCGCCGCACTGAGCTCTCTTGTTAAGGTTTCAAAGCTTCTGCAACTCTGCACGCCCCGGAAAGGATGTGCCCAGCCCTGGGCAGCCCCAGCTCCCTCCCTGGCAGCTGCCTGGGTCTGTGGGCAGCCAGGGCCTCCCAGCCCTGCACCCCAGGACCTCCATCCTCCACCTCTGCCCCAGTCCTGCTCAGTGGCATTTTCCCCCCACACCCTTCTGCAGCCAAACTTTCCCATGTGCTGGATGCTCGGTGCCCCCATCCTCCCACCCAGGTGCCAGGGCTGGGGCGAGGCTGCTGATGAGAGCAGCAACCTCTTTTATCAATATCTGGGAGGGCACAGCCCTTCTGGGGCAGCTCTGACCTGCGCTGGCACCGATGCCGTGCTGCGAGAGGCGAGCGTGGGCAGCAGGACAGGGATGGAACGTTCCTGCCCCAGCTCCTGCTCGCTCTGCGCCTGTGGGCAGGGCAAAGGCTCCACACCAGCCCTGCCAGGACACCCACCCACGGTCAGGGTGAACGGGGGCAGCACCTTTGCCTGAATCCTGTGGAAGCGTGGTGAGGGAGAGGCTCCCTGGTTTCCCTTCCCACTTGCTGGGATGCTGCCAGGGCCAAGAGGGGACCTGTGGCTGCGTGTCCCAGGGTGCCTGTGCTTGCAGGGGCAGGCAGGGAGCCCTTCACACGGCTCGGGGGCTGGAGCAGCAGTGGTTGGTACCCCCTGCCCTGGGCACAGGCAGGCTCTGGCAGCAGGCCTTGGGAGCAGAGATAAAAGGTGCTTTTGGGAGCTGGTGTGATGGGGAACACAGGCTTTAATAGATATGTTCATCTTTCAGCAGTGTGTTTTGCATGTAATAATGTCAGCACACTTCTCACTCTGGCAGAAATTCCACAGATAATTGGAAAGAAGTAAAAATGAAAACATTAGAATTTGCCATGTCATATGTTAACTTTTTATTATTGTATGATGCCAATGGTCCACTGACAGATGCTGTGTTATTAACATTTGATTAAAAATCACTTCAGGTCTAAAGCAGCCTGTTCAGAAGAGAACATCTTGACAAGCCTGGTGGTTTGTGATTGACAATTAATAACATTCTGTGTGTCACAACACAGATAGTGTGACTTATTGGTGCTGGTGTAATGCAACACTTTTCATCTGAGCTCTTCAAATTGGTACATAGAAATAGGAGAGAAAGAGCCTAATTCAGCTGACTTTGATTACAAACACACCAGCCAGTGCAGAGCTCTCCATCCCAGAGCAAACCAACAGTGCTCAACAAGACAGACCCTCATCCAGACCTCCACTGCACGGGAAAGGACTTCACACCCCATTTCACCACCAAACTTCTGTGCAGGAGCTCAGTATTCAGTATTCAGCTACATGGTTACAACAGTTACTTGCAGCAGAAAACTACAAATCTTATTTCACCAAATATTAGAAGGAAAATGTTAATTTACTTAGATATTAAAATAATTTGTAACTGGAAAGATGAATGGTCAGTCCTCAAAGTTTGGTCAGGAACTCTTAATTGCACACTACTGCCAGTGAGGTCCGATGTCCATGTGTTAATAGGGAAATCCACTAAAAACATGTAAATTTTGTTCTTTGGATGCGAGTTGGAACATACCATTTCAATTGTCTTTGCTCTAACAAAGGGGAAATTCTGACAAACTTTGCTCATGCTCTTCCTGCTTTGAAATAAAGGCTTCAGCAGCCCTGGGCACATTTCCACTCAGAAAAAAAGCTAAAAATACTGCTGTGGGTTCACACGCTTCACCATGGCCACCAGAAATCTGGGCAGCCCTACATGTGAGCAGGCTGAACCTCTGCAAATCCAGACAGCCCCAGCCAAATGGGTCCTTGCCATCTTCAATTTAGGATTTATTGGAAACCCTTCTCCTGGCTCCGCTGGTCACGAAGTGCCACGGTGTCTGCCCGCTCCTGCCGACCCTCCCGCCACAGGATCTGCTCGTGCCCTCTCCAGCACGTGGCTGCCACCCACATCGTGTCCCCTCTGCCACCACTCGCCCCGCACGAGGACCCCGCTGCCAGCGCCGCCTCTCCAGGCCAGGGCTCGTGGTGCCACCCCCGTGTGCAAACAGTTCCACGCTGAGGCAATGCAAACACTTCCAGCCCTAATGCAGTAAGCAGGGGAAATAATTACAGATTTCCAAGGTTCAACAGGGAATACTTCTGAGAAATGCGTCCTCCACTGGGAGTTTCATAACCATTTAATCTAATTTTTCTTGATGTTTTGATCTTCCTTTTAAACAAGGCATTTGTCATTAGCTTTCAAGGAGACAAGTTGCTAATACATTACACTCTTAAAAGGCCCACAGTTAGTGTCAATGTCTTCTGATGGCTGTTCACTAACAGTACATGAAAGAATTGCCAGTGTCAGTTCCTTTCCACTTGGCTTCAGCAGTGATGGCAGGACAGTCCTGTCCCAGCAGAGCTGGCAAGGACACTGGGCTGGGGGCACAGGGTCTGAACTCAGCCTTCTCCCCTCCACCTCCACCAGGGCACTTATTGTGGTGTTTTTGCCACCTGGCTCATGCTCAGATGATTCTGAGTTTCTCCTGATATTTCTAGGTGGGCATAAAGCAAAGATATGCTAGGAAAAGGAAACACATGAACCTCACCACAGCCATTCCTCAGCGTGTTCTCTTGCTGCTGGTGTGGGAGCACTTGGAAAACCCATGGCACATGCTGTGCCCTTTCACAGAGAAACCCCCGGCTGCCTGGACCTGCCTGGAGACCCTGCTCCTTCTGCTCTTCCAAAAGTGTGAACAAAGCAGGTTGAAAATATATTTTTTTAACTTCTTGGATGACATAGCTTGCATATTAAATAATAATGAACCAATAAATTACAAGAAACTAAACAACCAGAAGAATATGTATGTGGAGTTTGGAGTATTTATAAATGAATAAATCATTCATGATGTATAAACTCTGTATAGCTAAATGCATCATTTACTGAACTTCATCACCTTTCACAGCATCCCCACCTCTAACTGGCTGATTTTGGAGCAGCTGTGAATTTCTGCAGAGAGGTTGGTGATCAGTGGATTACAGAGATTGGCAGGACTGAGACACAGAAGCGTCCCTAGCAGGAGGAGCACATCCAAACAGGGCGTTTTGGGTTTTAACATCACCATAAAACCCTGTGGGGCAGCACGTCCTGGTTTTCCAGGCAGTTCCTGAGAGGGTCAAGTCCAGGGAGCTGTAACTGGTGTCTGCAGGAGCAGCGCTCTGGGAACTCAGGCAGCTCCCAACCTCCCTGCTCATTCCTCTTCTCGTAGCTCAGGCTCCCTGTTAACACCCCAACGCACTTCTGCAGAATCTGGGGAATGGGAAGTATCTTTGAACACCAGATTCTTATAGAAGTCATCAAGATGAATTTAAAAGTCTGATTTTAGGCTTCTCTGCCAAAGTGCCAGAGCTGTGGTGCCCCCAAAGAGGCTGGGCAGAGGCTGGGGGCAGGTGGGTGCCCCTTGGCGAGGCTGCCCTCCATCGTGTGCCACGCACTGCCGACACTGTGTCACTGCTCCTTGCCTGGATGGCTCCTCTTCTAAACAAGGTAATGGTGAATAATGCGTATCAGGTACAAGTTTTCTACAAAGAGTCACTCCACGGAAATGTTTTTTACTTGGGAGGCACCACAAACACTTCCAGCAGCCTCTGGAATTCCTAATGCTGGGGCTGGCGGCAGCAACCCCTGCAACTGCGGGAAAAGCTACTTTGTTAACACACCTGGCTTCTCTTTCCTTACCCCGTGCTGCCCTCCCAGTGCAGCAGTGTGAGAGGTTGCTGCCGTCCCGGTGCCAGCCCGGCACAGGGACAGGGACAGGGACAGGGACAGGGACAGGGACAGGGACAGGATCAGTCCGTGCCGCTCCCGCTGCGCTCGGACGCGCGGTGCGGGAGGAGCGGGCGGCTTTGCCGTGCAGGGAACTGCCCAAACACAAACTGCACAGCAAACTCTGCTCAGCGCACAGCCTCTCGCTGCACACCGACGGAAGCCTCCCCGCCCTGGGGTCCCGTCTCCCGGCGGCCCCGCTCCCTGCAGGCTCCCGGGCCGGGTTGGCCCAGGCCGGTGGCGTTAATCGCGGAGGAGCCCCGTGGCCGGAGCGATGTGCTGGGCGCCCGCACCTGTCACACGGTAATTAATGGGTGCGGGATTGCTTTTGACAGGAATTCAATGGCCTGGAACAGACTTTGTGCCAGTCTTTTGTGCCTCAGGCAAAGTGCTTACCAAGTAATTTTATGGATACCAAGCTCAAACATTTCACAATTAGCACTTTGTTTGCATTAGTTGGTGAGAGGGAGGGCGTTACTGCTGCCCCGCCCTCACGGCTGACAAACTGCGGCCCCAGAAAGGCTGTCCTTCCCCAAAAACGGTTCTGCGGGGTATTAACCTGAGCAGCAGAAGTTGCTGCGGGTACGGGAGGGTGGCAAAGGAGGCGGGGAGGAGCCCGAGGATGCTGCGGAGCCGTGCTGCTCCTGAGCCGCCCGCAGAGGCCCCAGGGCAGCAGCGTGGGCAGCAGGCAGCTTCCCACTTTGGGTCTGAGGATGTTTTCCATGAGCCCGGGTGGAATTACACCCCGTCCTGCCTGCAGCCTGACACGGTGCCCACCCCACTGCGGGGGTGGCACTGCAGGGAGACCCTGCCCAGCCCCCAGGAGCAGAGCTGTCCCCCCTGCTGACCCTGCTGCAGGCCACCCCCACTGGGAATGACTGGCAAGCGCAGGGTGTGTTCAGCTGAGAGATATCTTACTGTAAACAGAATATTGTTTTATATGAAACCATTAAAAAGGTCCCTGAGGGCAGCCCTAAGTATATATTTTATTTTACTCTGAATCCCTGTTTTGACTTGACTTTACAACAAAAATGTGTTTTCCGTATTTAAGCAGATGCAGTAAAGGAAAGGTCGTGACTGGTGCTGACATGGAAATCTCATTTGGCTCACGGGTCCCCTTAGGGCCTTTATGCTGTGTGGTACTTCAGACATATTTCAAAGTACAACACTAAATGTCACTCTTTAATAGACAGAGGCATTCCAAGTGTTTCTTGAATTTCCTTGGAAAGTGCTTCCCTGAAGCCAAAGGCTCAGCACCAGTTTGGTTCACGCCCAGCACAGCAGGGACAGCTCTGTCTCAGCCGGGGAGTGGCACCAATGGTGGCACTGGGAGGGCCTGGGGGATGGAGCCTGGCAGCTGCTCATTGCAGCAGCCAAGAATCAGGAAGAACTGCAGAAAAGGAAAAATAACCCAAATCCCTTTGATACTTATACCATATTTTGAATTAATTTCCATTTCTCCCTTTCCTCATCCAATTCTTCACACTCACTCAGCAGCTCTTTTGGGATCTGAAAGTTATTTTGACTTTTTTTTTAAAGTGTTTCACATCTTACACAATCTTCACAAGTCACTACAGCCCAATCCCCACTTCTGAAGACTCTTGAAAGCAGTTGGATCTTTTCCTGCTGCCAGGCTCAGGCTGTAGCGAGGATGAGTAGCCAGCCAGATGGCCTGGAAATTCATTTAGCTAATTCCTTCAACAAATAAGGAATTTACTGATGAGTCAGAGGGATTGACATCGGTCAGGAAGACCTGAACTTACTGAATAATTACTGCTTTAAAATGTAGCTAAAGCACGGAAAAAGTTTAATTTCCTTTTGACGGTTAAATTTGACTTAGTTTGAAAATGGACATTTTCATTTGCAGTTTAATCTACACAAGAGAGAGACAAACACTCTACAGATGCTCAGAGACCCAATGGCTCCTGCTTTGCCAGGCTGATCCCAAAGCGAGGGTCTGTTTCCCATTTTTCCTTATTGCCAGTTTGGGCAAGGAAAACCGGGAGAAACCCAGTGACTCCAGCTTTGACTCAAGTCAAGAGCCATCAGCTCCAGCACCTCTGCCAACGGTCTGGAGGGGGGAATCAGCAGCTTCTTGCTGGGGCTCTCCACAGGGCCAGGATTTACAGTCAGTTTATGCCATGTGTACTGTATGCAAGCTTATTTTTCTCTTAGCTGCTATAAAAATTAAAGATTTAGCTGTATTCTGCAAAAGATACTTCCAAGTTTACGTAGTAGCATTTCTCTCCTATGACCAGGGCATAAATCCAGCTTTTTCATCATGTCTATAAATTACTCCATATCAACAGGGCAGCTGCAGGTCACCTCAGCAAGGTCAGATAAACCTGTGTAACTTCTGGCTGGGCTGCTAACACTGAATTTCTCACACACTTTGGGACTACTTTGTGTCTGTTCTCACTATCAAACGCAGCTGTTGGAAAGGGCTCTTCTAACAGCAATTTCTTACTCCTGAATATTTACCAAAGGCTGCCCAGGGCAGTGGTGGAGTCACTGTCCCAGGGATTTAAAAGACATGCAGATGTGGCACTTGGGGACATGGGTTAGCAGTGGCCTTGGCAGTGCTGGGTTAGTGGTGGGAATTGATCCTCTCAGAGGGCTTTTCCAGCCTAAACAATTCTGTGATTCTATCCTTATCCTGTCTGTCCTCACAAATCTCATTTACTGTCATCATTGTGAAAAATAAAATTTTGTAGTGTAAATGGAAGCAAATATTTGATGTCACATGGAGCTTTCTTTGCATTAATTAGCAATTTACTGAATAAATATTGCTGTGCAAACCAACAATCAGTATCTTATAATTAAAAGCTTGTTCATGTTTATCTGCAATCTTTCCCCAAAGATAAAACCCTGTGGAAGCCACAGGCTACAGATGTTTCCAAAACGGGAAAGGTGTCAATGTAAAGAAACTCACTGAAATCAAAGTGCTGCTGTCCGTGTGAAGCACCAGAAGCCCCAGAAGCGCGGGGCTGAGCCCACACTGGTGGTTTGCTGTGTGCCCTGGGGTGCAGCCGAGGGGCCCGGCCCCGCTGCGGGCACGGCGGGGGCTCCGTGGGTTCAGAGCCCCAGCTCCGAGCAGGACCAGCCCTCGGGAGAGGACTCAGCTCGGGGGCTGGTCCCTCCTGAAAGGGAAGGTTGCTCCAGCTCCGTGCCTGTGCAATTGGAGACACACCTGCCCTAAAACCATTTCCAGCACAGGGTCCCCATCCCCGCGCTGTTACCCACAGCACGCTGCTCCCTCACCGCTTTCCTCCTTGGGTGCTCATGTTCTAGCAGTTAATGTTTTGCAGAGTCAAACCATAAAATCCTCACATTCTTCAGAAGTCATACATCAATAAAAGTAAACACTTGAGTCCAGATCTGTTTGTGTCTGACTCAGTGCCTGTTGCCAAAGCCCACAAAGATCTTTAGCCTCTAGATTTCCCATGGTCAAACAAAATAAGGTCTGAGTGGCATTAAATATCACTTCTGCATTACACACATTTTTCTCTCACACAGAGTGTCATAAGTGGATAAAGAACCTGATATTGTGGGTACCTAAAGCCCAACACAGCTTCTGCTGAGGGACCTTCAGGGACAAGAGGCCAGAGCGCTGTTAAAGATTAAAACCCAGCCGTCTGCTTTTATGCTTGAGAGTCCTTCGCGACTCCCCGGTGACATCACATTCATCTCACTGTATTTGAAAAATGCATTTAAATGTCAAAACTAAAGTACCCAAACAAGGGCTCCTTAGCACACTAACTGTTAACACATTGCTGAGCCAAATGCCTTCCCCAAGACATATGGGGCTGGGTCTATCCATAAAATACACCACAAGTAACACACAAAGTCCCAGAGGAAATAAATACTCTCCACTCTAGTCTGACCTGGTTTTTCCTCCCAAAACACACTTGAAGACATGTTTCACCACAGGAGTGGACATCAATTTCAAATACCTTCCCACAGCACTGCAGCTCCTCGTGGCTGAGGAGATGCTCCAGGCCACGGCTGTGGGGCTGTGTCCAGAGGGAGGGGCCATGGGGATGGGGCTCCTGCCAAGGCCACTCACTGGGTATCCTTCACCCCAGTTGAAATAAAACTGTTCAGACCAATGAACTCAGTAATTTACTTCAGACAGACCTAATCAGTGCAAGGTAAAAGAGAGGCAACTTTGCAAAATGTAAATGAACCCGACGCCAGAGACACAAGTAATGGGAATTCAATGGCAGCTGGTGCCAGAGCAGCAGAACCATGAGCTGTCCCCGATTCCAGCTGCTTGGAATACAGAAAAGGTGGCAGAGGAATAAGCTCCTTCCTCTCACCCTGCAAAACTGTGGCAGCAGGGTGCACAGCCTGGAAGTGAGAAGCAGCTCTGCCCTGTCCTGGGGCTCAGTGATGCTCCAAACACCCCAAAGCACGGGGGTGACCAACCTGCAGAGATTTCCCTCCTCCCTGTACAGGTCCCAGTGCTTCTGAAAGTGCAGAAGGAAACTGGCCAAGGGCATCCGAACCCCAGACAGGAAAGGGAAACTGCCCACAGCCAGTGGCTACTGGAGAACCAGGATCAGTGGGAAGGGCAGAGGCAGGAAGACCCCATGGGCCCAGACAATCAAGCTCGGCCCCGTGTGCTGTGAGCCCCATTTTCCTGCTAGAGCAGAGCCAGCTCCCGGCCAGCCCCAGGGCTGGGGGGCTGCAGGGAGCAGCCGTGGGAAGGAACAAAACTCCCGTCTGCTCAGGGAAGCCCAGTTTTCCTTGGGCAATGTGGGAATGAAGCCAGGGCACGCAGTGCTCATATCACGGTGCTGGCACCACTGAGGGAGCAGCAGCTTTTTCAGAGAAGAGCAGTTAGGTCTTCATAATGGACTGCAACTTTCTAGAATAATTTAATTTTTTCCTACTGTTACGATGCCAGAATTTCAATCAGACAAAACTGTATAATGGATTTCTTTTGCTGGGCATGTTACATAAATTGCATATTCAAGTACTATAAAATATTTGTAACAGACAGGTACTTTTCTAAATTGGGTCTGACAGTAAGCGATAGTGACTGGAATATTTATGTGATGGCACCTATGCAACGAGGCAAAATGCAGGGTGTGGGACCAGGAACATGGCAGCAGGAATCTCACACAGGGTTTGCAGCTCTTCTGCCCTGCTGCACCAAGCTCCCCGGCCAGCTGAGCCCGTGCTCGGTGCCATCGGGGAGCAGTGGCAGAGTCCGTCATGCAGAGAGCCCTACAGCAGAGATTTGGACAGATTCTCCCTTCCTCCCTCCTCCCAAGTCTCGAAGCACAGTTATTTGAACCCCGGCTCCCCCATGCCTGGAAGCAGCAGCCGTCACTGCCGAGGAAGCACAGAAGGCTGGACCCTGTGAGGGAGAGGGACCAGGCTGCTCTTGGGTGCAAGAGGGGGTCTGGGAGGATGCTCCTTGTCCAGGGCAGCTGCCCCCAGCTCTTGCCCAAGTCTTGCTCTGTAGCCAGAGCCTCCCTGAGACTGAGCACTCATTTTGGTAACATTTCCTTGACAATCACAGTTGGCAGGACCATACTTCGCTATTTACAATTAAAATATTGTATTGATACAAATAGGCTTTGGCAGGCGCTTCAAGAGGTTTTTAATTGAATGATTATTGTATTAAATAACTGTTTTTAATGGAGCATGAACTTGCTTAAATTATGACTGTGGAGCTACTGAAGGTCCAGCAAATTTCCCAGGTATTTCCAGCTTTTCAAAAATAAATATGTCTTGCCAGCAAAAGAATTTCCTGGCTGATCACTGAGGGTGGCAAGGTAGAAGCTGCCAGTCCCAGGCTGAGCTCTGGGGCTGTGGCTGGCAGTTTCTCAGGCTGTGCTGGGACAGCCCAGCACGGCAATGCCCATGGTACACGCTCTGCTCTTGGAGTGCAAGGGCTGGGTGGGCAGGAGGATGAAGGGGAGGGAAAGCTGGGCTTCGTTAACCCTGATCACAGGGCAGCTGCAGCACCAGCACCCTGAGCCACCCACCCTGAACACACCCTGAACCCTGCCTTGTGGGGGTTTGACTCCTGCCAGGACGTTTCTAGTCATTCCAGGCTGTCATGAGAAACCTCTGTGGCACAGACACCTCCGTCTGCCTCCCCTCAACAATAGCTCACGTCAGTTCGCATTACGCACGAATAGCAGAAGCAAACACGGAGATGAACCCTCTGAAAAAGGCTTGCACAGCTCTTCAGCATGGGCAGGATTAATCACAAATAATAATTACCATACCAAGAGATAATACTTCAGCAGCTCAGCCTTGCCTCTGAGCTCCTGGGCAAGTGGGACCAATCCAAACCGGGGGGAGCAGCAGCCGTGGTGCAGCCTGGCATGAACCCTCCTCCCCCCACCCCTTTTATTAAATCATCACTCACAATAATTCTGGATTTCATGATTTATCAGCTCAGAAAAACAGCACCAAGCCAGCAAACCCCAGCCTTGTGCAGTGCTCAGCACCCCTTTAACCTTCTGCTCCCACTCACAGCAGCATCTTTGCTGCCTCAAGGCAAAATGCTCCCTGGCCCGGGGGTCACCACGGAGGTGGCCACCACCAGCCTCCTTCTGTGTGCCAGGGAGGCTTCCAGCTGATGCAGCCACATGACAGCAGTGGGCACTATTAGTTTATTGCCTCCATTAAGGCTCCAATAACTTAACAACAGATCAATAAACCATTATTACCCTCCAGCCTTGAAAACCCAGTCACCCCAAACCCACCCAGCTCTGACAAGCTCACAGTTTCTCATCATGAGGAGCCAAGACAGCTTGTTTACAGAGTCTGGCTGCCCAAACACTCCTTCCTGCAGGAAGGGGCTCCCCCAAACTTCTCCCAGAAGGAGATCAGCTCTCCCTGACGGCAGGGGCTGGGGGCAGGTGAAGGTGTTCCCGACGTGCCCTCCCCAGGGATGAGTGCCAAGGATGCACTGAGGGCTTCCCTCTGCACAGCCCCGTGCCCACAGGATGCCCCTTCCCTCGGGGCACCAGGACCCCCCCACCACAGAGGTGCAGCTGGGTCCTCACCAGGCCATGGCAGTGTCCCCCCAGATCACACCCCACTTCGGCCACGAGAGCCCAGCAGCCTCCCCTGATCACTGTAACACAAAAATCAATATTGCTACTTTAGCTTTGAAACACCTGTATGGCTCTCACTGTAAGAGAGAATTTGCAATTTGAAGAGCTAATGATTTACTTTGCTAAAAAATTAATTCAGCCGTTTTCCAGAAATTATATGCAGCTCAATAATAAAAAAAATATTTCTACATTTGGAAGCTTTCCATTACTGGTCCCGCTCCTCTGCAGAATAAAATTGCTTTTCAGAAACAGAACTATCTGAAAGTATTTTCTAAGAAGTGATATTGAATTGATACATTAGAGGAGAAAGTTGGGTTCCTTTTGTAAGAATCATACATTTCACAATAGTCTGAACAAAGGAAGTTGTCTCTGAATGCCGTAATTTAGTCCTGAAAAAGTGACAAACAAATAATTCCAACTAAACTAGAGAAAGAAAAGTAGTGACTTTTAATTATATAATCTTTTTTGATGAATTTATTTCTGACAGTTTTATAGGCTGACAAGAGAAAGTGTTTTATATGCAAAAAACATTATTCACTCTCAGCTGTTAAAGCATAAAAATTGCCAAATGATTTTAATACAGTTTTAAGTTTAATGTTTATTGTCAGAAAAAAAGTCCACAGCAATTACTGAGTCACATGGCCCTTAATTCTTTGTTTCTGACAGCAAAAACAATAAAATATGTTTTTGCCCAAACCTTTTACTGTACAGATTTATGAGGTTTAAAAGACAGCTGTTTTTCTTATTTCTTTGTATTTAAGGAACTAAACTTCCAGGCATTTTCCAGCGTGAGTGATCCTCCTAAACCTGTGCAGGTTCTTCCAGAGGGGGTTACAGCTGTCTGTGCACACCCCTGGGGCTCCTGTACAGACAGACACCTACCCCTCCATCCCTGCTGGCATTTGGGAAGTCCCTTGGTGAAAGAAAAGCTGCTGCAAGGAGTCCCACTTAATTCCCCCAAACCTCTGTCCTTCAACAGAATAAGGAAATTTAACTCTGTCCCCAGTCCATTGAAAATTCAGATATTTTTCAAGGAGACAGAGGACAACATTAAAATCCAGCATCTCTCCTTTGCCAGGGGTGATTGCTGTGGCACGGAATGGGCTTTGAGGTGCTGTCTGCAGCTCACTGCCCCCAGACCTGGAACACAGAGGAGAGGCAGAAATGGGCACAGCCATCTGCGGGACTTCTGCAGCAGCTACATTTTTCTCCACCTAGAAATTGTCAGTCACATCGATGTGTCACACCCTGGGGTGCAGCCAGAGGTGCTGGACACAGCAGACCCTGTGGCCAAGGTGCCACCAGGGGCTTTCCCAAACCCCGCTGTCCCCGAGGCTCTGGCATCCTGCCTGCAGGAGAGCTGGTGCCCAAAAGGGCACGGCCTGAGAGGGCTGGGAAATGCTGCAAAACTGATGATTTTTAATATCAGAATAATGAAACCAAGCTGAGAAATATTAATCTTTTTTAAAATGTAAAGAACCAGGGCTCTGTTTCCATGGCAAACCACATCCTGCACGTTATCTATCACCTGGGGATTACGGTGGCATGGTAAATAGAGGGGTAAATACAGGAGAGAGGCACTGCTCTGCTCTCGGCAGATACAAGCCATGCTGCCAGTATAAAAGCATAATGGCATTTGCTAGATCAGCCTCCTCAAAGCAGCCACATTTCCACCCTTTTTCCTGCATTTTCCATGCAGGTTTCCCCTGCCCCTTGGCTGTGCCTCCAGCCCCAAGGCACCCCAAATGCCCTGGTCAGCTCCAGACCCAGAGTCCCTCTGAAGCGAGCAGGCTGGTCCAGCACAGGGACTGGTTTGTGTCAGCAGCACAGGTTGTTCATATCAGTTTTTCATGTCCTCATACCCTCCCTATCCAAGCAGAAAGCAAAAATCCTACCCAAGCCCCTCCCAACTTCCAGGAGTTTGCAAACCCCTGCTATAAATAGACCTCTAATAGGAGGCTGTAATAGGATACAATTTATTTCCAGATCTGATGGGCTGACCTTCATCATCACTCGAGGCTCTACTTGTCATGAATTATGGGCAATTCACTCACTAGTGGAAATAAATTGTATTACCAGTGCTCGGTATCATGTCCTCCGCACACAGCACACGGCAGCTCCTCCCCAGCTGCTGGGACCAGCCTCCCCCGAGCCCCTCTTTGGGCAGCCCCTGGCCCACGGGGCTGGGCAGGAGCCGCCGCAGCTGGGGGTCACTTTGGGAGCTGCTGTGCGAGGGTCCTGAGCAGTCGCTGCTGTCCCTGCTGTCCCTGCTGTCCCTTGTGTCCCTGCTGTCCATGCTGTCCGTGCTGTCCCTGCTGTCCGTGCTGTCCGTGCTGTCCCTCCTGTCCCTGCTGTCCCTCCTGTCCCTCCTGTCCCTTCTGTCCCTTCTGTCCCTGCTGTCCCTGCTGTCCGTGCTGTCCCTGCTGTCCCTGCTCTCCGTGCCACCAGCCAGGGACAAGCCCGAGCATCGCTGCCCTCACAGTCACCACCCACCCCCGGGCTGATCCTCACTTCATCCATCTCCAGCACGGATCCGTTGTTCAGAGGACACACTGGGGACTAGGTGGAGCAAGCTGAGCCCTTCCCCTGCTGGCTCTGGTCCTCATGCTGATCAGAGGAGTACGACTGCCACCAGAGCAGCAGCAGCTGCAGGCTCCTGCCCTGCTCACTCCACCTCCGGGCCCTCCACAGAGGTAATGAGATCAGGAATCATGAGAAAAGGGGTCACAGCATTAATCAAGTGCAGTTAGGATCAATATAAACAAAAGCAGTAAATACCAAATAGAGCCGTGTAAGTGTTATAGGCTGAGGCTCCACTGCCACTGGGGAGCACAGTCCCGGTGCCAGCCCGTCCCTGCCAGCCACCCCCTTGCCCTCCAGCATCTGCTCGTTCTGCCAGACCCTGGTTAGTGGAGGAAACAGACGTGCAGAGCTATTCAACAAGCACCGAACGCTGAACCAAAACAGGTCCATGAGACAACAGCCCGTTCTCACATTCTTCTAGGAGCTGGCCTGGCCATGCTGGGTGACAGTGCCCCTGTTCCCATGACAAACAGGAGAGACCCCAGGTCTTTGTCGCAAAAATCTCCCTTTGTTTGGAATTATTTAAATAGAGTAAAAAGAACAGTTTATTCTCAATAATAGGTGATTATTGTTCATGAATCAAAAATGTATCACAATTAGTTTTGCAGAAAGCTCCTTACCCAATATGTGTTTTTCAAGCAGGAAGATACTACCAGGATATTTCTCCTATTTCTCCTGTTTTCCCAGCTGCAGATGCACAGCGAATCCTAATTAAAACCTTTAAGTCTTATTCCATTTACAAAAAGGAGTGTATCATTTTTCTTTTAGCTTTTTTTAATACAGGGTCTCAATGCCCATTACAAAAATTCCAATGCATCTTTGAAGTTAGCAGCTAATTATATTTCTCCAAGTTATATATCTGGAGTTCTAGATGGGGAAAAGGCAATTACTTTTTCTCTCATTTAGCATAACAATCTCTGAAGCTTTACTGGCGCTCCAGTGAGTCATGCTATAGATCAGAGCCGGGGCTGGAGAGAGGAGGAATTTGGGGGCAAGGCAGGATGCTTGCTCAGCTCTTCCGGGCTCTTTCCCTTGTTAGTATGCTGTCCCCACCAGGACACTCGTTAATTGTTTGTCGAATGACCGCGGTGCTTTTTGCCTCGACAACTTTGCCGGGGAGGTCATTCAGCACATTCATTACGGGGCACCTGCTCGCGCTGCTGGAGCAAAGGGTCTGTCAGCATTTTCCAGGAGTTTATAACTTGGCTGCAAATGTTTGTGTGGAGCTGAAAATTGTGGCATGATTTCTCCCAGGCAGAAACCGGCTGGTTCAGCCCGTTTGTTCCCGTGTCACTTTGCCCAGGTGCTGTTGGCAGCGCTGCTGGCACCTGCGAGCCCCTGCCCGCCGGGCTGCGGGGACGCTGGGACCGGGATTGCTCTGTGCTCTGCAAGGAGAAGCTCCCCCTCCGGCTCTGCCCGGCTCGGCAGAGCAGGGAGGATGGCTGCTGTGCAGCACGGGGGCACAGGGCTGAGGCAGCCCCCAGGTGAGTGGCAGCGACCCTGGGCAGCCCTGGTGTAGGGACAACTGGTGGGAGCCTTGACCTTTGTTAGCTGAATTGCTATGAGCTCCCTTTTTACACTCCTCAGCCACCTTTTCTGAAAGATCAGTTACACTTGGAGCATCTTGCCTCTTTCTCAAAATTGAACCTTAAAATGCTCCAGATATGGGTCTGGAATTTGTGCATCAACCCAGGGATCTGCATTTGGCCAAGCTGTGGTACCCTAATCGTCCCTGCATGCCAAGGAGTTCTGTACATTTCCTGCTCATCAAGGCTGCACTTGTGATAACATGAGGAAAACAAAACAAAATAGAACACCAAAACCAAAACAAACAGAAAACCAAAACAAACAGAAAACCAAAACAAACAGAAAAATAGATTCGCTTACACACGCTGGAACAGGGGGAGAGACCAAAGCTGCTTCCCAGCTGTTTCCAGCTCAGTGCCATATTTCTGCCCTAGGATGGGTAACACCACACTGATCCACACCAGCAGACAGCACTCTCACTCTCCCTGGCAGCTGATTTATTCTTTCTGCTTCTGGATGTGTTTTGTTGCTGAGTAGTCCCAGACCACAGACCGCTTTTTCAGACTTGTCTGTGACACTGACACCAGAAGTGCTTCTGGAAGCAGAAGGATGGAAAAAGATTCGAATGAAAGGAGCCCAGAACTGGTGCAGATTGTTCTGTGGGCATTGGATGGCCTTGATTTCCTGCAAACTCTCACCATCTTTACCAGCTGGAGGGATGCTGGTGGCCTCAGGGCCAGGACACTGGTTTTCCCCAGCACAGGGCCCACAGCTCCCCGGCTCAGCTCTGGTGGGTGCAGAGCTCTCCCTGCCCTCGGACACCCTGGGCTGGGATGGCTCCCAGTGCCCGGCTCCGTGCCAGCCCAGCTGTGGCTGTGCGGTGACAGGGAAATGTCCCCCCGGCACCCGAGCCAGGCAGAGACAGCTCCCACAGTGACCCAGCCCTGCTCCAGTTCCGAGAACGGGGCAGTGCCTTCCCACCGGCACCCCCGGCCCCGGGAGGGGCTCCCACGGTGACCCAGCCCTGCTCCAGTTCCGAGAACGGGGCAGTGCCTTCCCACCGGCACCCCCGGCCCGGGAGGGGCTCCCACATCCCGGGGTGATGGAGCGGCTGCGGCTGCCGGAGCGCTCGGGGCCGCCGCACCGAGACACTGCTGCTGGGGAACCTGTGCGAAATTAAATTCTCCACTTGGCTGGTCCGGGTGACTTGGCTTTGCTCTGCTGACTTGTTCCTTCATTATTTTTTTGGCCGATAACTGACTGCAAGCTTGTCTTGTCTGTTTAATACCAGCACAGCAGCTCCAGGAGAGGCTCAAGCTTGTCAGTCTCGGCGAGCGCGCACTGTATTGCTCTCCCCACTTCATTTACTTCACGGACAGGAGGGGAGAAGCCTCGAGGCGCTGCAGAGCTTGGCAGCTGGGATGGAGAGTTTCTCTGCAGGCTGGGTGCAGCCCCCTAGAGCAGCCCTGGCAGGGCAGGCTGGGGCACAGGGAGACCTGCACGTTTCCAGGGGAGACCAGAGCTTGGATGGGGCCAGGCAAGCTAAGGACAGTAATTATTAAGATTAATCTCTCCCTCACACCTTGGAGCACGCCGAGGAAATCTCCAGGCAGCCTTGCAGCCAGGTTTGCAATGGACTTGGCTGTTCTTGCTCTCGAGCACCTGGTGCAGCAGCACCTGTGGCTGCGGAGGGAGGTGGGTGCAGGGCTGGCATTTCCCCTCTGGACAGAAGAGATGCCATTTCTGAAGCACCTTCTCCCCGTGTCTGACTGTCCTGCGTGGACTAATGCACTCAGGGGAGCACAGGGGTCCCGAGCCACCTGCCCAGGTAGATCCAGCCGCACCTATCCTGGTGTTTTTGCAGCAGGGACAGAAGAGGGATCAACCCAGGCCCCTGAGATGGGTCTCTGCCTGGAGGACAGGCTGCCTGCACTCAGCTGCAGAGCCAGGGCAGCCAGGTCCTCGGAGTAAGGCTTAGCAAACACAGTTGGTTTTTGTTTAATTAAGAGCAAGCGGAGAATTTAAAGACTGGGTTTTCTCCAACCTGTGATAAATTAACCTCCTCCTCACTCAGGAGGACAGGAATGCTCCAGATCAATGATCTTACTGATGCCTGGCTTCTCCTCCTTTGGAGGGAGAAAGGGACAGAGAGCATCAGCCCCTGCCCCTGCCGCTGCCTTTGGGGCAGCAAGTGGAGTGACTGTGGGTAAAGATGATGAATGGCATGATTAAAGCTGGAACTCAGACCTACAGCTGGAATTTTAGTTCCTATTCACAGAATAATCCAGCTGCTGCTGTGCAATTTGGGGGCACTCAGAGTGCAGCTGAAGGCAGTGGGGTGCTCCAGGCAAACCCCCAGACAGACAGACACCCCTGACTCACGCTGTGTTCGAGGGACCAGAGGGCTCTTGTTCCCATGTCAGGTTGGTGCAGTGCTACTCCCAGCAGGGCTGTGGCTGTGCCAAGGGGTGCCAGCACCCTGTGACAGCCACCAGAGGATATGTGGGCACCCGTGGGTGGGATGTCCCTGAATAGGGACCACTGGATTGTGGCTTTTGTGCCTCTGGATCCTGGGCAGAAAATAAGTCTCCATTTTTAAAAACATTTTTGTGCATTTAATAAAAACCGGTAGATTTATAAATTTCTCAGAAATCACACAGATAGACACAACATCTGCAGCTCTGCCTGAGCAATGCTGGGCCTTGGCTGCAGTTTTTGCTTTTCTAAACTCCTTCTTTAAATGTATTTTTATACAGCAGTGTTGACCTTTTCTGCCAGCCCCTGTGGAGCGAGGTTGTATCTTGTGTAAAAGTCATATCAAATGGGCCACAAAAAAATCACTCTTGCCTGATTAAAATGAATAGTCTAGACAACGTGTGCATTTTCCTTCTGTGTCGTTAGCTTTGTGTGAGAGCTTGCAGCAATCAGGGCTTTTATGGGAGAAGCACAGCTACAGGTACTGTGAGCTGCCTTAGCGGATACTAATTACAATCCCTGTAAGGATTGATTTGCAAAGAAAATTTCTATTGCCTCAAGGACAAACGTTTGTGCAAATCATATTATTGTGTATGAGAAATTGGTAACACTTTATGAAATGGTTCATTTAGAAATACTTTACTATTTATTAAATTAAATAGTCTTATAACAATCCTTTTGCTAAGTTAAAATATCATAAGTGTTCTGGTTTTGCATTATTTCTGTGCTATAAAGCTGGCTGTTAGGGCTTGCTTGGAGTCACCTGTTAAGACTATTGTTGCTGCAGTTTGTAACACACCATGTCTGACACTGCAGTGCCCACACACAGTGCTGGTGTCAGAGCACCCTGAGCACCTCCTCTCCCCTGAGCATCTCCTCTCCCCTTCTTCATTCAGACCTGAAATTCTGGAACAGCGTAATTTTGAAGTTGCCTGTTTCCTTGAGCGTGGGGTTTGACTGTGGCAAATAGCACAGACTTTGTCCTTGTTGCATGTTTGGCTCATGGCACAAGCAGCGGGTGCCCAGCCCTCACCTGTGGTACCAGCAGAGCCCTGAACCACCCAGCAGGAGATCCAGTGGTTGCACAGAAGATGATGAGACTGTCCCTGTACTTCCTACATGCCCAGATCTGGACCTTTCCAGAGAGGAGCTGGAAGACCCCTGCAGGTGGGAAGCATTTTGTGTTGCCTCCAAACCGTCAGGCCCATTCAGACACTGCTCTTGTGGACAAGCCAGCTGTATCCCAAGGTACAGGGGCTGCACTTTGCTCCTGGTTTAGATCTTCAGGACCCAACAGGTCAAGAGCTGCTTTCCCCTTTTCCTATGGGAGCACTCTTTGCAATCCCACGGTGACCGGTGCTCTATCCAGGCTACTCACTGTCCGCTTGACCACGCTTCCAACACGGCAGCTGTGCCAGCCCCGTTGTGCACTTTACCTGGAGGAATTAGAAGAGGAAGAAGCGTTGCCTTGCATGTGAGGTGCGTGAGGTGGTGGTGCTCACCCTGGGCAGCGCGTGCAGCCAGGGAGATGGACAGGAGCAGTGGTCACACCGTCAGTCATCAAACACCTGTTGGTCCTGCACGTCCCCGGTGCTGTGCCAGCGCTGCCAGGCTGACCAGCTTCATTCCTCCTTTGAGAAGTTGCCCTTGCCTTCCAAAATTCTTGTCTGCTCTGGAAAAGAAGCGGACAAGACATCTTGACTGAGCTAGAAATTTCTCTCGAATGTCCTCTCTCTAATTTATGTTCCCTCTCACTTCATTGCCTGCAGCAAAGCCCATTAATGGTGGCAGTTTGTGACACAACTGAAGGCTCCTCCAAGGGGCAGCTCTCCCGCGATTCCACCGCGCGCTGACTTTGGAGGCGTTTGCTGGCGTGGTGAGGCTCAGCTTCCCCCTCTGTTTCCCAGGCTCCAGAGACTAATCCTTCCTTTGGCTGGCTCTGCTGCTGCTATGGCAATATTTTCTCCCCCATCGTGGTAATCACGCAATGGTCTCTGAGAACAGCAGGAGAAGCTGTGCCTGGTAGATGCATAAAAGGTAAGATGAACTACATGTCATAAAACTTTTAAAAGTTCCTTTTTTGTGTTTGTGCGGGGCTTATTTTATATGGCTTTTGATATGAAGCTAAAATTGCACATCAAAAAGGATAATGCATCTTTAAGCTGTTACAATGACTTCTAAATTTTTCATTTAATGTCAGTGAGGAAAAAACCCCTCAGTTGGCTGAGTTACGTTGGTGAGATGGCTGTTTCATTCCATAAAGTGTCTGCAGTGGATTTGAACAGTAGGAAATCCAAGGGTGATAAATAGCTATTTCTAAGTAAATTTCATGCAATTGCCCTTTGGTTAAAGTCTTTCCTCTCAGCACTTTCCTGTGCACATAGCCCAACTAATAATATTCAGGAGCAAGTGCTTTCCAGTGTGACAACTGATTGCACTTTGAAGCAGTAAATGGCTGATTTCATAATTGGTATAATTTTTCACAAGTACCTGAATGTCATATACAGAAAGAATAAGCAACCTGGACTTAATACGGGAGCTTTTTCAATTCTCCTAAAAATCAATAATGTATTAAACCCCTCTAACTGATTAAAATAATGTGAACCCTGAGTAGGTTTTGTGAGGAAGGCAGGTTTCTTCAAGGGTGGCAGATTTATGGCAAAAGGGTTAATACATGGGGAGAACAGGGATACGTTACAGATGGAGTCCGTTTTCCTAATTAAACTTTTATCAAGATTTTCCCGGTTTGAATTGTTTCACTTAGCATGATGGGAAGGAGCATTTCCTTTGGTGTTCAGGGCAGCTTCTGCCGTTTGTGCAACACCATGATCTCTGTCCTCGTGGAAGGGGTGAGGATTATGAGGAGAAGAAAAAGGAATCCGTTCTGAAAACAGCACGCTGGCTCTGGAGGGTGCTGCTGCCCTGTGGCAGGAGGGGGTGCAGGGTGGATTTTGGGGGTGAGCTGCACTGGTGTCAGTGCTGGCTGTGTCAGGACCCGAGCCTGGGGCACAGGACAGGTCCAGCCTGGGACGAGCTGCTGTGGGGGCTATCCTGGGGTGTGGGGGGCACCTCCATGCCCAGGGGCCTCTTTGCATGGAAAAGTTTAAGTAGCATCACAGAGAGGTGAACGTGACTGCAGAGCTACAGAAGACAGAGCCTCTCACTGGGAGGCAAGCAGGAGGTTATTTTTTTCCCCAGGATCTTATGATTTCTTGAAAGCCTTTCACACTATTGTGGAAAGATGTCTGAGGATCTACTGAGAGAGTATTTATAAAGCTAAAGCAAAGGTGCAGCCCAATGGCAGGGATGTGCAGGTGGCCCTGGCACACGTGTGGAGGGCAGGGGAGGGGAGCGGGCACCTGGCACCTGCGTGGGTGTGCTGGGTGCAGCAAGAGCCACCCCTCCTTGCTGGCAGCACCACGTGTGGCCGGTGTCGGGGGCTCAGAGCAGTGGGATCTGCATTGAATGTCTCAAGGAAAGATCAAGAAATGAGATCCCTCATGTTAAAGCCTGGGCAAGCTGCTGGAGCCCAGGGAATCATGTCAGTGCCCAGCACCGTGGGCACCTGGCTGGCCTGGTGAGGTGGCACCGAGGCCCCTCTGCCTGGGGAAGCCACAGCGCCGCTTGGTCCCACACTGGGGAGTGGGGCTGGGAGTGCACATCACTGCCAGACCTGACCTGGCATTTCCCCCAGGAGGAGTGCACTCCTTCCCAGGGGATCACAGGCAAGTGGATTGAGGAATGTATTTAAACTTTCCTCAAGATCACCATCAGACATCTTAAGCTCTGCATTATTCACGTTTGTCTGTTGTTTCTAACTCATTTCCTATTTTCCAGCTGAGGGACTCTGCCAGAAGCACTTTTTGCCAGAGATTAAAACAATTTAGGAAGCAGACACCCAATTCCTTTCTTTGGATAGTAGGCAAATTGGATATCTGTGAGAAGCACGTAAATTTTATTATCAACAGATAGTTTGCTACTTAACTATCCTTAGGAATCCCCCAGTATTTGCAGGTGTTTGTTAGCTGTCCTGAGCCAAAGGCACACGTGGCACATGCCTGGCCGTGGTGCCTGGTCCAGCCTGTGCCCAGTGCCTGGTGTCCCCAAGGGACACTGGCACCCGGGAGGGCAGCGTGGGGAGCAGGTATTTGATGGCAGCAAAGGTGCTGGGAAACAAATGTGCCTGGTGTGGGAGGAAGAGCCTGACCCAAGGAGCTCCTCGGGAGCTCTGGCTCCATGGTCTGTGCTCTGCCCATCTCCAGTGTTTATTCTGAGGCCAAGGGACACAGGAAATCACATTTATGTCATTAGCTGTGGCTGTCCTTGATTTGTATCAAAATAGCTGTTTTAAATGTAATTATCACTAATTTGGGGAAGTGCACCCTTAGGTATGTAAATTTATTGGCTAATGGATGTGCATGGCAGATCACAGTGGATGGGACTGGGATAACCAAACTGGAACCATTTCTCAGCTTGCCAAGCAGGTTCCTGGGGCAGGTTTTGGTATCTGGTGGTCTCCCAGGTGCCTTCCCTACAGGCCCTCTGGGACCTGGAGCTTCCTCTCAAGGAAGGTGCACATCCTGCATTCCCCCGTGGGTTTGGGGTGGTGCAGGAAGTTCTGCAGGAGTCCAGGAAGACAAAGGGGATGGCTCTTAAAATTATACAAGGATCCAAAAAAAAAATCATGGAGTCATTCATCAGGATTGCTGTAGTTCTTGACCACATAGTCAATGATTTATTTAATCTTAATATATTCCACAAAGAGTCCCCATATTTCCATAAATATGTCATATCTACCTAATACATAGTAATGAACCTGCTCCAAGGGTAAATAAATAAGATCTAAGCTCAGAAAGCCAATGTTTATCAAAGGCAGATATACAGATATTGAGTCCTTTAAAGTACCATTCTTCACAGCAATCACAACCAAGTTTGGCAATTCATAACGTGTCAAGTCAATTAAAAATCCCGGGGGCTGGTGCAGCAGGGCTGTGTGAGGGGTGTGCACTGGCCAGGGCACGGACAGGAGATGTGTCAGAGCCCGCAGGGAGCCCGGCCAGCACTGCCCCTCCACGGGCATCACCAGCTGTCAGCGATTCTCAAAGACTCATCCACACAGAGTCGTGGGACCACTGAGCCTGGAAAAAGCCTCCAAGATCATCAAGTCCAACCCAGCGCTGCCAAGGCCACCACAAACCCATGTCCCCAAGTGCCACATCAGCACAGCTTTTAGATCCCTCTGGGGAAGGTGAGTTCACCACTGCCCTGGGCAGCCTCTGCCAATGCCTGACCACTCTTTCCCTGAAGAAATTGTTCCCAATATCCAATCTAAACCTCCCTGGCACAATTTGAGGCTCTTTCCTCTTGTCCTGTCCCTTGTTCCCAGGGAGCAGAGCCCAACCCTTCACCTTTCAGGGAGTTGTGGGGAGCCAGAAGGTCCCCCTTGAGCCTCCTTTTCTCCAGACTGAGCCCCCCACAACTCCCTCAGCCCCTCCTCATGCTCCAGACCCATCCCCAGTTCCACTGCTTGACTCTGGACATGCAGAGTGTTTTTTACAGCTGCTGCTCTCAAGTAGGGGTTTCATAAGAGGGACTTTTAGATTTCACATACAGAAGAATTTGCTGATTTTTGTTTCGAGAATTGTCTATTATGAAAAAAAAATTGGAATAGTTTTAAACAGAAAATTTGACTTGGACCGTTTTAATTTTTCTTATTTCATTTTTCCATGGAGTTACTTACAGCAGTGCATAACATGATGTAATATGCTAATGTAAATATTTTAATACAAATACGTTGAAAATACCTAAATGTGGCTGCAAAGGGAAATAACTAATTTTTTATAAGTTGCACCTTCTTAATCTTATTTTCTACAGCAAAGTATTTCCTGTCTTTTTTATAATTAGTTTGACGAAGTCAATAATAATAGAATATTCCGATTATGTCAATATGACATGTAATATTATGCACTTCTCTACTATTATGCATATTATGACATGACTTGACATGATATGACAGGTCGACACATGCACTACTACTGATGTCATAAAATAATGTAAAAGTAATGAAAACAAATTTTGAAATAAAAAAATTTAAAATGAATTAATGGCTTTTCCTAAGAGAAATTCCAAAGCAAATCTTTTTCCTTTCCATTTTTAAATCTGTTTCTTTGGGTTACTCCACTCTTCCCCCAGGTACAACCTTTCATTCCTCATCCTCAGCTCTGCTGCCTGCTTGTTGCTTTGTTCACCCCCAGCAGCTGGGCTCGGTGTTGGCTTTTAAAGCCTCCCAGGAGGAGTGTGTCAGGAGCACGGGAACCTGGAGCTCGGGGATGTGTCCTGGCACAAGAGACGATGTGGGTGACACCAGCCTGGCACATGCTCCACTTGTGAGCTCTCGTGTGAAGTACCCAGCACGCTGATCCTGATTTGTGTTCGCTTTTACAGCGATGCAATGATAATTCCCACCTCCCAGAAATACAAAACAGTTCGGAAAACATTTACAGGGGGCTGCTGGTGAGCCTGAGCCTGCCCTGTGCCTGTGGCTGAAGTGACTGCAAAGGTGCAGATTCTCCACGCAAATCATTAGGAAAACGCGGCAATATCGGCAGGCAGGTGGGAGTTACAGCGGCCTGGAGACGGAAGCAGGAATCCAACATGGGCACTAGGGACTGCAGGCTGTGCTCGATATTCTCCCACAACGGCTGGGATTCGGATTCATTTTTAATGAAACACTTTTTGCTACAATCCTACAGCAGCCCCAAATGGTGGCAGACAAGAGGACGCCAGGTGGAAGATTGCTCCCTCCTCGCCTGCTTCCCGAGTCCCTCCGCGAGGGAAACCCCCCCTGCGGCCGTGGGGAGCAGCGGGGACATGGGAGGGACCCGGGCGGGGCGAGGGGCGGCCGGGGGTGGCCGCGGAGCAGCAGGGCCAGTGCGGGCAGGGGGCGTGAGGGGGCCCCGGGGGGACACGAGAGCGAGCTGGGGCAGGGCAGCCGGGTCTCTCGACCTCTGCCTGTCGCCGTCCCCCAGCCAGGCCGCTGCCCGCGGGGTCAGGCACAGGCTGAGGGGGTGCTGGTGGCACTGCCTTAGAAACGGGCACCCCCGGCCCGGGTTTGGCTGCCGAGCTCCGGGGCTGCCATGCGGACCTACGGGTGGGTGCCAGCCCTGTCTGGCCGCACTGGGGGCATCGGGGGAGGCAGTGTCCCCTCCCTGGCACCGCCTGCCTTGCCCGCAGGGCTCGGGATGGGCAATGCTGCTGAGAGCTTACTGCCCAGGCACGAGAGACCCCGGTGATGCAAGCAAGGTCATCCAGGGACCGCAACAGCGTCATCCCCAAACGGAAATGTCATTTTTTATTATTCGGAGCTGATAGAGGGCTCAGAATGAAGGCAGCTGATGGCTGAGGGAGCTTCAGCTCGGGCAGCCCGGCCCCGGCTCCCAGCCCTTCCCCGCACGCGGTGCGCTCGGAGCCCCCCGGAGCCCCCATCCTCCTCCTCGATGGCTGCGGGGCTGCGGCCGCTGACAGGGGCTGCCGGTCCTGGGAGACCCCGACCAGGGACCCTGCAGCGTGCGGCTGGGTGGGAGCCCAAATTCCGAGGGGTCCGGGAGCGTGCGGCTGGGTGGGAGCCCAAATTCCCGAGTGCCGGGAGCTGGGCAAGTGCTGCTCCTCGCCAGCCCCTCCACCTGCCCTGGGCTGCAGGGACCCCCCAGCCGGGGAACGAGGACCGGGGCTCAGCTCTCTTCCCCCCCGGCCCCTCCACGCCCGCTCCGGCCGCGGCAGCGCAGCCCCAGGGCGGAAGTCACCGGTGTTCCGTGAATGCAAATGAACGGGGTTCGATCCAAATTGCATTTCCTTTCCCTGGTACGGCGTATGACGGCACATTAAAGCCTATAATATTCCGCTGCTGCTCTTTTGCATGATTTTTTAATTAAAAAACTATGGAGTAAACAAACATTCTGCTCTGGAGTAGCCCTGCAGAGACCCATCCAGAGGCACATTCACAGCCCTCCACTTTTTCAAGAAAGTTTATATCTTAACAAAAAAAAAAATAATAATATCACCCACCCTAACAGTTAGTATTGGGTAAAAGTTTGAAGTGAAAGGCAGCTGGCAACCTTCTCCAGCCCGTGAAATGATATTAACATTTTATTATTCTAAGGTGAGCTTTTTGAAACGGAATTTTAAATGTTACCCTGCTGTTCCAGAACACAAAAACCTTTAATTTTATGCAAATGAACAGCGAGGAGCTGAGCGCTTAATGTAAACGAACACTTTCTTTGTAGGAGAGGTTGGAAGAGGAAAAAAAAATTCCCAGGGATTCTTTAATTGCTGTCTGAAATTATGTAAATCCCAGCGCTAGGCAGAACGCAATTATCCCGTGCCCCTCTCTGCCAGCATTGCTAATGTCTAACAAAATATCGGTGGGTGACATTTAGTCGAGGTAATGCAAATGAGAATTAATTTTTTTCCAAGACAAAGGGCAGCTAAAAGATCACCTCGTTCCTGCGCGGAGGGGGCAGAGCGGGGGGCGAGGGCAGCGGGAACTGGGGCGTGTGGTGCTGGGGGCAGCAGGACCCAGCCGCAGCCCATCAGCACTGCTTTCTCTTTTATTTCTTAGCGGGATGAAGCCCGGGGAGCGGGGAGGAGTGATGGGGATGGGGGGGAGGTAAGGTTGTTTGTTTGTTTTTCTTTTTAATTCATGGTCATCCCAGCCCGAGGGCAGGGTGGGAACCGTGATCGAAACCCACTAATGGCTCTGGCTGGTGGTGGGCAAAGGCGGCAGTGATTTATCACCTCCCCGTGCTGATAACTAGCAATAATTCTATTAAATATTCAGAGTGAGGCTTTTGCAACACAATTACCAAACGGGGTTTGTTAGTGCAGAAATGCTCCTCGAGCACGAAAAGGGGCTGCGGGTGCAGGGAAGGGGCTCCTCTGCAAAGGGCAAAACCTGCCCACTGTGTCACCCCGGGCTGGGGGACAGCTTACCCAGCTCGGACGCTGGGGGTGGCCCCAGTTTCTGCAGGATGAAGCAGGGAAGTCATAAGGGGATTTTCCTCCTTTTCTCTTTTTATTTTTCTTTCGGTTCTTGCATTTCAGAGCTCCCTTTGCTTCAAAGGCCATAAGAGCCTGTGACTCCACCAGCCTTTCAAATGGAAAAGGGAACCCCGGTGGAAGCTGTCGTGAGGCAGGGCAGGGCTCTGTGAAGAGGGATGAAGGACACGGATGCTCAGAAGGCTCCAGATCAGGGTAAGAAGTGCTCGTGGAATTATCCTTTGAAATGTACACTTTGCAGGAAGGCCCCAGGGATCATCAGACTGAGGAGCTGGGCTGAGTTGCACCATCTGCTTGGGATTTAGGACAGGCAGAGCTGTGAAAATATGAATTAAAAGTACAGAGCAGCAGGAGATACTTTCCCCTTGCCCCGTCTTTTGGAAGCAAAGCTGGGTGGCTGGTGCCACCCTCACGCTGTGGCATTCCCTGTGACGGGGCTGGGACCCCGGAACATAGGACCCACACCGTGGGCTTTGCCTGGCACCAGCCCGACCTGAGCGTGGCTGCTCTGGCAAAGCTCAGGCACATCCCCAGGTTTTGTATTCAGTTCTTGCTGCATCAGCTCCCCGTGGTCTTGCTACAGCAGCAGGCGAGGGGCCGATGCCCACACGAAGCCCTGCACCCACGGGCTCTCCTGGTCACCAGCTGCCTGCTACTTGCTGCACGGTCCTGATTATGAGTTTAGGAGCTCCAGGAATGGATATATCATCTGTTTCTCATTGCATTCCTTTTCCTCTGGGTTGCTGAAGCCAGTGCGCTGAGAAATGCATTCCCTGACACCACACCGTGAGCACCAGCCTGCCCAGCCCCTCCTCAGCCATGCCAGGCACCCCGAGGGGCTGCACACTGGGGCAGTCCTGCCCTGCAGGTATGGAGGAAGAGGAGGGGAGGAAGGCGAAGTGGTGCAGCTGCAGGCAAGAGCTGTCCCTCACCTGCAGGACCCTGCTGCCATCCAGACAGAGGCTGTCCTTGTCCTCTGAAAATTTATAATCTTTATAATCCAAGATTTAGACTCTTCAAAGCTTTATGCCTGTCTTTAACCTGTAGCATATGCATAGTCTCAATGGGATTTCTCATCTGCTAAGAGTTAAGCACGTACATAAATCTCTGCAGGCTGGGGCCCAAGGCATTCCCACACTCAGCATTCCTGCGCTCAGGCGTCATGGAACAGCCCGTGAGCCCCCTGCCCGAGCGTGTGTCAGCACGGGGGGCGCGCCCAGCCCCTGGCACTTGTGCCAGCCTCCTGAGCATTTCCCAAGCAGTTTGGATGCCGTGGAGGTGTTGAACTTCTGACACCACCTTTGGCAAATCCACTGTCTGCGCCAGCATCTCCAGGAAGCAGGAGGGGGGTAACAGCCAGAGGTGAGCCGAGCAGGGAGCAGCCGTGCACAGCCGCAGGCAGCGCTCGAGTCAGAGTGGGAGCACAGCAGAGCTCAGGACAGCACTGGCGTGCCAGGTACTCGGCATGGAAAGGGAAGCATGCTGAAGGCTCGCCGTGCAGCAAGGCTCTCCCTTGCCTCCCTCCCATGGGCTGCTTGCTCACAGATGTGGCCAGGGCAGCGTGCGAGGACCCGGAGCAGTGCATGCAGCTGCTCCACTCCAGCCCGGCTCATCTAGTGCAGCCTGCAGCCTCCTGTGCTCAGGCACTCTCACGTAGATTTGTCACCAGGTGCTATCGAATCAGCTTCCTTTTCACCAATGCAAGCTGGTCCAGTGTGACTCAGAGTTAAGCTGATGTAAGAAACCACCAGATTTTTTGCAGGCTGGTAGAACTGGTAAAGTGCATGCCAAACACAGTACTCCCTCCTGACTGTGCTTATGGGGCGATTGTATGTAGCAGCACAGTTTTTTCAGGGCCTGGGCTATTAGATTCACTGTATCAGTCTCCAGGCTTTCATTTCCATGTTGTAATTTCTGCCATCAAATGACAAAAAAAGAGGGAATACACTTCGCATTTAAAACCATCCCGTGAAGCCCTTTTGTTCCCCTCATGTAATGTTAAGTCAGGTGATGTGACCTTCCACTAAACGTTTTCCACTTCATATCTGGTGTTTTCAGTGGGAATAGATAAGACCTCTTTAATTTGGGGTTAGAAAATCCAAGCAAAGCCATCAAGTGAGAAGCAGCATTTCATAAACGTCTTGCGTTCTGCAGCGTTCGCTTTTTTGAGGGTGAAATTGCGTTCCTTTCCCTAAAGCCTCACCTGCCCGGGCAGGCAGCCGTGGCCCTCAGCAGCCCCCGCACCGCAGCCGTGCGCCCGCAGCGCTCGGGTCAGCTGCTATTTGTCAGAGCGGCCGCGGCCGCGGCCCCAGGCAAAGCGCTGAGCACAGCACGGCACCCTCTGAACTGACCCGGGCACTTAGCCTTTCTGAGAAATATTTATGGAAAGGTCAGCAAATGCTTTGTGACAGGATGCTGGCACATCCCGGGCCCTCTCCTCTCCCACTCCCTGCCTCGCCCACGTGCCGGGCGCGGAGCAAACCGGGGCTGGAGCTCCCTGGCACCGACGTGTCCTCCTCCGGGTCACACGAATGCCACTGCGAGCCCTCATGCTGGGGACGTGCTTCTGGCCGTGTCCCATCTGTTTCCAGAGGATGTTCCTGCATCAACCAGATGATTTCCCTTGCGCTCCCAGACCATCAGGGTTGTGCTGTGGGAAGCAAAGCCCTTCTCGCCGTGCCCCTCCCGGCCTGGCCACAGCCTCTGATCCGCAGTCCCCATCTCTGCGTCACCGCCTTCCCTCGGAGCTGAGGTCTGGGAGCCGTGGTTGGACAGGAATGAGCAGAACCTGTTACTGCAGAGTACTGAGGAGGCAGCGCTGTGTGGGGTGACAGCAGGACGGCTCCGTGCACTGACCGTGGCAGCACCAGCTGCCTTCTCCTGATGCCACCAGGTACCTCGGGCTCCAGAGCCAACTGCACTTCCCCATCCTATTGCCAGTGGTTTCTGGATCAAATGTGCTTTTGCTGTGCTTGCTGTGACAATGCCCAGGCAGCCCCAGCTCCCAGCACTGCTGCCTCGTCTGCTGGCTCCATCTTTGCCTCCCGTCCCACTGTCAGCAGTGCCAACTGCCCGACTTGGCAGCTCCTACCTGTGAGGAAGCAGACAGACAGACAGACAGACAGAGCAGCAGCAGGAACCAATCACTCTAAACACATTTACCAGCTAGAAAGTTTCTTGTGAGAAAATAGAGCAGTGAGGAGCACATGGTCCTGAGAAGGAAACAGGCTTACATCCCTGAGCCCTCCTGCCCTGGAATGGCCTGGGCTGCTAAGCAGATCAGAGCAAAAACCTCCTGTAGCTGGGTAATTCCGCCTCTTTCTGATAATCCAGTAACGCCATTAATGGGGAGTCTGGCAGGAGGGAGGGAGCTGTGATGGGAAAGCACTGCACCTCCACACACATGGCAGATTAAAAAGGACTTAATCACAGAGCAGCCACAATGTGCACTATGTGACATTATTCCTCTGAAATAAAATTTTACATACAGCCTATCTGAGAGCAGCACAAAATAAATACTTTTAAAATCTATGATTACTGTAGGGTTGCTTTTTTTTTTATTATTTTATATTGGTGGCTGAGTTCTGCTCTTGCTCCAAAGGATTAGAGGGATAATTCCATTACAATTTAGTAACAAGATTAAAAGAGCCAGTTATCCATTTATGAGGGTCTATGGAAACGAGCAGTGGCTTCTGGAGGTCTCGGGCTCTGGGTAGGTGTATCACTCACATCACAGACACATCCAAATCAGGTTAAGGCACAGGCAGGACATACCCGAGGTGAAAAGGTCTCTGGGGCCACCTGTCCTGGCTTTTCTGGGACAAGTGTTCAGGGGTTCACAGGGCGAAAGGACACAGATGGGGAGATGTCCTTGCGTGAAAGGTCACGGAGCAAAGGAGAAAGGCAGGAAGAATGAGGAGTGCTCTAGAGACAGAACCCTTAGAGCAAGGTCTGGGACACCAGGGGTTTGGCATCTGTCCTATTGCCGCAGCTGGGAGAGGAATTTGAGACAGCTTCCATGGCAAGTCTCGTTTCGTCCTTTTCAGAAGCAAATTCCACAATTCTTGAACACTTTTTCCTCCAAATTCTCTGTGATTTTGTCTGAAGATGGGTGTGGTAGAAGGTCCAAACACAGGAAATGTGGAGGAAGGAAGCTCTTTAGCTGTGCTCATGAGTGCCTCTGGGAATGCCCTGGTAGTGCTGGCTGAGCTCTGCCCCACAGCTCAGAAATCCCAGTCTGAAACTCCCTCACAAGAAAATAACATTCCTGTCAAGCTGCGTATGTGGGACTGGCATGAAACACCCAGGGTTAGAAACTGGCCATCATAGCGTTGTTGTGTGTATCCTCTGCACTGATTAACTGATTAATTGATATTTAATTGATTGCACTGTCAGAGCAGGACTTTAGCACATGCTGATTGTCTCACTGGCTGTTGCTAACAAGGCTGAAGAGCATTTAGTATAAATCCATAGGATTCATGCTTGCAAAAGATGCAGGAACTGCTCTGGAGGCAGCAAAGACCTGAGTTCATGGAGCGCAGTGATCAGTCACACTCAGCAAGGTCCTTCTCCTTGCTTTTAAAATAATTCTTGAGAGAAATTTGTATTTAGCTGATAACTGGGGGTGTCTTCATTTGCCTGTCCCAGCGTGGCACTGGACTCTGCACTCTTGGAAAGCTCCTCTGGAGCACTGGTGCCATGTTTGCCCTGCCCTGGTTGTCCCCAGGACATGAATGATCCAAGCACAGTGTTGGGGCAGATGGAGGACCCGTCCCTGTGCTGTGCCCCGGGTGGAGGAGGCAGGTCTGGGGGAGCAGCCAGGGGGGAACACAGGCTTCAGCCCCCAACGGGTGGGCGAGCCCTAGCCCTGATGATGGTCTGTGCCAACACAGGGCCAGTTTGCTGTTTATCAAGAGCTTCTTTAAGGTCTTTCACTGTAGAGTTACAACCTGGGGCAATCTGTCCTTTTCTCCTCAAACCAACCCTTTATGGGCTTGTTCTGGTGAAATTCATGGGTTGTTGGGTGAAACACTGGGAAACATTACAACAAAAATGTAGAACCGGGGTCTGTGGCAAGTGCCAGCTGCGGGGTCACAGCTCTGCCCACGCTGTTCTGCGCAGACCAGGGCTCCCAAGGACTAACGGCCAGTGCCCGGAGTCCCTCGGCCGGGATGGGGCTGAGCCACCAGCGTGCCCTTCCAACCCGTGCCAGGCTGAGGGGCAGATTATACAATGGGAACTGCGAAGATGCAGAACACATCCTGGACCAGCCTGGGTTTTAAATACACAGATTGAGGCATCCTGGTGTTCCCCTGCAGCACCAGGGAGCAGAGCCGCTGGAGGGGGGATCTCCGTGAGGAATTTGAAAGGATATGGAGGTTTCCAGAAGAGCCACCAGACAGTCATAACCACGTTGTCTCTCTGGATTAATTTAACGTCCACTTGAATCACTGACCTTACGATCTGAGGAGGACCAAATCTGGGAACGGATGGTTTTTCCTATGCGACGTGACAGCGGGGGTCGGGCCCGCAGAGAAACACGGGTTTAGGTTCACTTATGGAAATGCGATTTTAGGATCACTTATCGAGATGCTTTGGAAAAGAAACCGATGGCTGGGCCCTGGGACGGGCAAAACCCGGGCGTTGCCAGGGGAGGCAGCAGGAGCAAGGGGAACGGGAGCTACGGGTGGTGCGGGGAAACGGGCAGAGGGGCGGAGAGGGACAGGCGGCGGCAGCCGGTGTGCCGGGGGAGCGGGCGGGCGGGAGGAGCGGGAGGAGCGGCGGGGCCCGGTGTGCCGGGGGAGCGGGCGGGAGGAGCGGGAGGAGCGGGAGGAGCGGGAGGAGCGGCGGGGCCCGGTGTGCCGGGGGAGCGGGCGGGAGGAGCGGGAGGAGCGGGAGGAGCGGGAGGAGCGGCGGGGCCCGGTGTGCCGGGGGAGCGGGCGGGAGGAGCGGGAGGAGCGGGAGGAGCGGGAGGAGCGGCGGGGCCCGGTGTGCCGGGGGAGCGGGCGGGAGGAGCGGGAGGAGCGGGAGGAGCGGGAGGAGCGGCGGGGCCCGGTGTGCCGGGGGAGCGGGCGGGAGGAGCGGGAGGAGCGGGAGGAGCGGGAGGAGCGGCGGGGCCCGGTGTGCCGGGGGAGCGGGCGGGAGGAGCGGGAGGAGCGGGAGGAGCGGGAGGAGCGGCGGGGCCCGGTGTGCCGGGGGAGCGGGCGGGAGGAGCGGGAGGAGCGGGNCTCCCCACCCCCGGCTCCCCCACACCCAGCCCGGACGCTCGGTGCGGGAGCTGCGGGACTCTGCCGGGACAGCCCCGCACCAGCCCCGCTCCCGCACGGCGCTGCCTTACACTGCTCACTCTGTGCATCTTGTTAATGAAAAGCATGGATGTAATTTCAATTAAAGATAATTACATATTTAAACTTAACATTAAATTCTGCACTAAAACAAAATTACATGAAATCTCAGTGTGCAGCCGTGCTGCACGGCAGCGGGCGAGGGAGCGGAGGAAGGAAATGCTATTATGCGGAGCGAGCTGATCCTTTCCACAGGATCTGCTGCTTGCACGGTGCTCCCCTGTCCTGCAAGTTAAATCCAATCTGTTCCCACACGTCACCTTGGGAGGCAGCTGCTCTCTCCTGCTCGTGCCGGGCAGGCCCCCGTGCGCTGAGCCGTAACCATCGCTGCCTGCACAAGCACAAACCCATCACGCACCCCAGGGGTGAGCCCGTCCCTCAGCTGGGTTAGCACAGGGCAGGGGTCCTGCTGTTCCAGCAGCAGGCACTGCCTCAGCCCAGCAGCCAGGCCCCAGCGGGCTCTGACATCCGCGGGAGGCTGCTGAGAGATGCTGCAGTTGGATAAACTCTGATGTTAATCCTGGCTCAGGGTCCTGAGTGAAGTTTGAAGTGTTTGGAATAGTGATGAAAAACATAGTTCCCAGACTACTGAATTTTTTTCGTGAAATCCAAGAAACTTGTTGGCCTCAAAAGCAATTTTTGAAAATTGAAAACTTTTTGATTATTCTTTATCATTTCCCCCCAAATCCCAAACATGACATTGCATTGTTCCAAAAGCAAAAGCTTTTATTTTCTGTCCCCAAACACACTGAAAACTACAGGTTTGAGGTGGCATAAATTGCTTTTTAGTCTCCTCACTCTCTCTTCAACCAGCAAATTTTAAAACCCCAATTGTTTGCCCAAGTGGCTGGATCCAAGCACCAGGCTGGCACTGCAAGGGACTGAGTCAGGTCACCACTGGCCCACCCAGCCGAGGTTCGTTCCCTTGCCCCTGCAGCCTGCAGGGCTTGTGGAGGATTGTGAGACCTTCACTGAGGGGAAGATGCTGACATGTTGGTGGCTCAGCTTGGAGGCCATGTAGGGGTATTTTTTCCCAGTCTTACATAGTTCCTAAAAATAGATGGCCTGATGATGAGTGATCTTAACCTGTGCTAATTCAGGCCAGTATAAAGCTGTGCTAATGAGATGTGGATTTCCCAGGCAGGGCTCAACCCCACTCCTGCTGCATATGGAACCTCTGGAATCCAGGCTTAACTGGAGGTGATGGCTCTGGCTGCTGGCATGGGGACAAACCCCCTTTTCCCACCTGAGCTGCCCAAACTGCACTGCAGAACCCTCTGGAAGCAGCTGGGAGGGGAGGGCAGGGTCCATTTGGCTCTGCCCAGGGGTCCCACAGCACCCCTGTGCCCATCCACAGTCTGTGCCAACCCCAAGTATGGTTGGATGTGGGGCAACAGAGAGGGAAGAGAGGCCCTCATCCTTCCAGAGTGGGCTTGTGCTTGAGTATGTCACGATGCCCTGCTATGGCATTGCCCTACTGCTGTGGCACCAACATACCTCTTCAGAGAGAGGCTTTTACTTAATAAAACATGAAAATTATTGGTGTGATTTAATTTGATAGGAAATTCATGCTGCTCCTGTAATAATTATTACCATTTTTGATAACTGCAGTGTGGCTGAGAAGCCACAGCCAAAGGCCAGAGCCCACTGTGCCTGTTCTGCTGGGCGACAGCCCCCGCCTCACAAACACGTGTCTGACACTTCCTCACCTCACCCGGACACAGGGCTGAAACTGCAGGTTTGTGCTGTGTAGTGGCTGGGGCTGCCAGCAGACCCAGAATTGCACCAGGCAGTGGCCTGAGGATGAGGAAACCTGGGGCAGTGGTGCCCGTGAAACACTGAGCTGTGTCACACCAGTGCTGGTGTCATCAAGCTGCAATGTGAACGTCACCTGCAGAGCCCTTTGCTCCTCTCCTCAGGCTGCAGTTATTTTCCAGCCCCAGAAGATGCCTGTTCCCCAGTGCACACCAGGAAGGGATGGTTTGGTGCTGGGAGAGAGGGAGGTGGCAGGATTTGCTTGTTTCTGTGGGGACAGAAAGCAGCAGCTCAGAGGGCAGCACAGCAGGCATGGCGGGCACCACGCATGGCACAGCCAAGCTCCAGCACCGGGGCTGCTCCTCCTCTGTTAAATGATTGCAGTTATCAAGCACTGACACGTGCCATTAAAATTTATTAGCCAGCATAAAGTTTTATTTAAGGGATGGCTGGAGATTTAGTGGGCTCTGCAAGTCCTTCCTCGGGCCGGCTGTGTCACCTTTGATAACTGCCTGCGGACTGTGCGAGACAGGGGAGTGGCTCTGGGTGTCCCTGCTCCTGCTCCCCATCCCTGGGGCCCCCTCTGCAGCCCCCCATGGCACTCATGCTCCAGTGGCCCCACATCCCAGCACTGCCAGTCCGGCCTTTGCGATCCTGCCAGGGGCACCCGGTGTTGTCAGAGGAGCTCCTCTGGCAATGCTTCCATTAATCAGTTTGGCAATCGTGAAATACACGACGTGCGTACTGCAGTTTAAATCCCAGCCTCACTAATGGTTTACTACCCACTAAATCCCCCTTCATGTTATTTAACTTTTAAACCCAAAGAATATTCCAAATCAAAGAGGCTCTGTGTCACGCTTAGTCCATCTCAAAGAGCCTGGAATTAACATCCCTTCATGGCTCGACAGTGCCTGCCACACAGAGCCACCGCTTGCTCCTTATTAATATTTATGATGGAGAGAGAAAGTTGCATAAATCTTGGTTGGTACTTAATTAAACCCCACTTCTTTGGATTTCTTCTCTCTCAGCCTCACTTGGTGCAGACTGTGTGGCCATCAGATGCTCATCCCACATGGCACAGCCTGGCATGCGTGGTGGAACCCACGGGCTACGTGGGACTTAGTGCCTGTGGCTCCCCGCTCAGCGTGTCGGTGCCACCGGCTGCCTTTGCCACCCAGGCCTGGCCAGCGTGGCTGCAGGACAGACTGCTAAGGGCTGGGTGAGCCTGGGCTGGCACGGCACAGAACGGTACGGCACAGCTTGGCCCCAGCCCTTCTGCTTTGGCTTATCTGCATCTCGTGTCCAATGTGAGCACGATCCATGAGAAAACAGTTAACACACGGCTGACATATCTGTGATACGACCATCATAGCGAGGAAGCAGCTTGACCCCCAAAGGCTCCTGTGAACAGGCGGGATTGACACTTCACATTGACTTTGCTTCAGGCTTATCAACAAATCTCAGCCAGTTTTATTAAAGAGCTGAGTGTGGGACACGCCAGGCTCAGACAACTTCATTTGCCATGGCTCAGGCACCAGCAAATGCTCAGCTCACCGCTCCCGTTTATGCTCCACTGTTTATGTGTTCACTTTGCTGGTGAATTTAACTTTACAAAAGCCACTCGTGGTTTCAGTAAAAGCCCAGAGAGTTTCCTGGCCCTTTCATGAGGAGGAGAAGAGCAGGTTGGGGCTGTGGCACCCAGGGACAGTGGTGAGTGCTGGCATTGGGGCAGGGACATCCTGGCATTCCTGAGGGCCACAGCCCCATGATCCCCAGCTTCTGGATAGTGCACTTCTGTCTCTGTGGATCTCTGAAACCTGTCCTGAATTACATCCCCCATTCTAAAATCCCCCTCAAAACCCAGCCAAAGCTGCTTGGGCAGTGCTGACTTTTCTAAATTGGTTTCCTTGTTCTAGGCTCTATTCTTTTAGCTCAGTTAAATGTGTATGCCATATTTTTAGCAGGAGAAGAGGACTGGGGCAGGGTCCCCCGGATGAGAATCAGGGCAGCAAGCAGCCAGCAGGATACACTGCTCTGAGGCATCATTTGGTAATTATGTCTCTTTTTACTTCATGCAAATTTTATCAATATTATTTATATATTCAAAGCCATTTATAAATAATATATACATTTATGCTAAGGTAATTGCCTCAACTAGATTATTTGTCCCAGTTTTTATTGTCTATCCAGATGCTGAATATTAAAAGTGTGTTTTCTGGTCTGCGTTGGTGGCTCGGCGCTGGCTGTCTTCCCACGGGAACAGAACCTCTGCATCAGCGGGTCTGGTGGGAGGAAAAGGCAGAGGATGGTGTTGGGAGAGAGGGCAGGGAGAGGGGAAGGGTGACAGGGAGCAGGGAGGGGAGTTGGGAGCTGGTGGCTGTCCCGACACGCTGGTGCCAGCCCCTCTGCCCCCTCAGCAGGGCAGCAGCCCGTGGGTGTGCTCCTGTCGGGAGGGACAGGGCTCAGGACGGGCTCAGGAAGCTGGTCCCAGTATTGTTCACATCCCATCCCACCTTCCACCTCTTCACTTACCAAAACTTGACATTGCAATGAAAAAAGATTAGGAGCATTGACAGGCCTGCAAAGGTGACAGCTACAAAGAAATATGGAGCAATCACGTTGTCAGAGTGCCTATTAGGAACCCAAAAACCTCGGCTCTCCTGCGTAAGCGCAAGTGATTTATTGCCCGGCACAGTTCATGAACTCATCAGTGGTTTTGCATGGAGAAGAGATGGATTTTCTTTCAGCTGTTTATGGTGTGAGTAGACTGTCCTGGAAGTTATTGTTTGATTTTATCAGCCAGCAGTGCTCGCTGGGTGAGCTGAGAGCAGAGCTGGCTCCCCAGCAGCAGCCAGAACTCACCAGAGGCCCGAAGAGGTGCTGCACTGGCACTTCCTGGGAATTCCCAGCATGGCCCTGCTGAATGGAGCAGTGCTCACACCTGGCTGGGCTGCAGCCTATCCCACACAAGGATCCTGCTCCTATATAGCCCAGAAAGCCAACTCGTGCAGCACTTTCTGGCTGCTTCCAGACCACGGTGCAGCCGTCCCACGCACTGGTGTGGCACACGGCCAGCTGACCAACTGACCAACTGACCAACTGACCAACTGACCCACTGTCCCAGCACCGGCACCACGGAGCAACAGCTCTGGAGGCACAGCACACGACTGCCTGGTGCTGGGTGCCACTTTTGACTGCCTGGTGCAAGAAAGGGTTTGAAGGCACAGATGCAGCCTCACCTCTCTGACAGCCCTGTGCTTGTGTTGCACATTTAAATGCATCCTCTCCCGTGGGATTGCGGGATTGAGCCTTGGATGCCCTGGGAACAGCTGCGGTTTATGTCGATTTTAAAGGTGAACTTTCATGCTCAGTGAAATTTTAAAAGCAGCTGATTTACACATGAATCCACTTCGGGCGAGTGTCGATGTAGCTGTTTCTCTTCCTTAATGGTTTGTGACTGAAGAGCTGTGCTGTAAACAAGTGTCTGCTGTGCAGAGCAGAGCAGCGCTGCCTGCACAAGGCCCAGACCAGGCCATGGGCAGCCCCTGGGCAGCCCCTGGGGTTTCTGCCCCCATCTGCCCTGGCCAGAAACCGCTGCCTGTTCCCCCTCGCTCCGGGGCACTGGAGACCCAGCTCCAGCAGGAGCCTGTATTGGGGCTGCTGTAGGAGATGAGCACTGCCAGGAGAGCAGTGGTGGAGGCAGAGTGCCCGTGGGGTACCCAGGGCTCTGGCAGCATCGCCTGCCCTGTGCCAGCACCCTGCCTGTGCCATGCTGTGGGCTCACCCATCCACCAGACCTGCAATCCCAGCCAAATCCCAGCCTGCGCATGGGTCCCCGAGCCCTCTCCAGCCCTGACCCTTTAAAGACACTCGCTCTTTTTCCTTTAAAAACACAAACTTTAAATGGCTCTGAATAAAATAAAAGAGAGTAACTGAGCTGTGAAGGGTGATGATTGTATTTCTTTCACTTGTAAGAGAGACCTTTATAACTCTCTGGGGAGGAAAAAACAATAATGGTCCTTCATGGATGAAGTGTTCTAAATATGGTGTATATTTTTTAAAATACCAGTTCTACAGTTATTGAAACAAATTATTGTTAAATGCATTTGCAGCATAATAACTGTGCTAATTTGCTGATAAAAAGCATCCAGCGTTAAACCCCCCATACATTATTTTGTCATTAGCATTTGTTAGCTCCTCGTAGGTATTTTCAGACAGAAGGCTTTGTTCTGTATTTAGCACAAGGGCCCGCTTCCGCTCTCCCCTCCCGCTGGGAATTGCATGTGCGCAGAATTGCAGCTCTTTTTTAAAACTTCATGTTTAAAAATGGAAAATTTATTTCATTTCATTAATGGGTGAGGGAGGGAGGGGGAGAGAGGAGGAAGGAGGGTGCGTGATTTAGTGACATGGTGTCATGTGTCATGTCAGCACCCACAGCAGCCAGACCCAGGGTGAGAGCGGGGCACAGACCCCCGAGAGCACCTGGCTGCAGCCTCCAGCGGGACTGGCACCACCTGGCCGTGTGCCCGAGCCCCGTGCCGTGCGGGATTGGTGCTCCTGGCCAGCTCCTGACAAAGTCAGGGGCCGCCAGGGCACCCTGTGGGCACCGTGCCGGTGGTGGCTGCAGAGGGGGGACACAGCAAAGCCTGGGCTGAGAGGAGTGGGAAAAGGGCCTGAGAATTGCTGTGCCCAGGGGGCAGCTCCAGGGGCAGGAGGGAAGGGGCCAACACGAGGCTGCACTGAGGGGTCTGTCCCATCCCATGATGGCTGTGTGGTACCCTGGGCACCCCGGGGAGGCAAGCAGGGCCTGGGCTGGGGGCAGCAGGCGGGGCAGTGGCGTAGGGCAGGATGTGTGGGTAAGATGGGAGGTGCACAGGGGATGGAGCAGAGGGTGCAGCATGGGGCAGTGGGTGTGGGACGGGCTGGTGGGCCGGGGGCTGTGGCAGCGGGTGTGGGATGGTGGGTGTGGGCAGGGAATGGGTGGTGGGTGGGCACATCCTGGCTTGGGAGCAGCCACCAGCGGTCGGGGGGTTTCTAGAGCCACTGTTGCCATAGCAACCCTGCTCCGATCATATCATCGCCAGGAAAAAAGCAGCTTTATTATCAACACAGATCTTCCCAAATTAACCCTTGTGTGCCCACCTGGCTCCAACCTGGTGCTGGCCCAGCTGGGTGCTGCCAGCCACCCGTGCCTCGCTGGCTGCTGGAGGCTGCAGTGGGGCAGGGCTGGGCTCCCAGATACACAGAACGTGCGCCCTCCCACCGCCACGGGAGTGCTGGAGCATCCCGAGGGGCCTTTCCAATCACAAACGTTTATTGTTGCCCATGTGAGTATCAAAACTTCAGGGCATCCATCTCAGCAGTGTCGATCCAGCGCTGGCGGTGTGGGAGCCGTCGCAGTGACAGATGGAGCAGGTGGAGGGAGGAGCGGGGAGCTCGGCTCCCAGCCCACTTACCCCACCGAGCTCTGCATAAAGCACGAGATATATATTTCTCCCCTGAAAAATTACTGCTAATTCTCCGTACAAATGTTCCCTGACCCTTCCCGTGGCCTCCAGATGCAGCCATGAGAGATAAATAATGGTAATGAGCAGCAGGGAGGGGGTCAGAGTGTGACACTGCAGGCACCACAGGAGGAGTGTGATGGAGGTGTTTGGAAGGGGCCTGGAGCTGCCCCTCACCTCGTGGGGACCTCACGCTTGCTCCCCGACTGCACGCACAGCCCTGACCCTCCCGGTCACCAATGGGTGCAGACAGAAAGCCTTGGACAAATCAATCAGATAGCCACTGTATATTGATTAATAATACCCATGGCCATAAAAATATAATTGATTGCCTGAAGAAGAGCAGAGGTACTGTAGAGACCAGACAGAAAACCTGTCTGAAGAGTGATCAATACTTGCATTCAGGAAACTCACCCAGGAGTATAATTGGACAAAGCAGAACTTGGGTCAAACCAAGCACCAGGAAAATGATTTTGCTAACAACCAGACACCAGGAAGTTTGCAGGGCCGGCTGCATCACTCCTGGGAGAGCTATAGCCATGCCAGCTCCAGTAACACGTTCCATTTTCGTGCCTTTTGGTGAAGGATGCAAAATCACAAAATTTTGTTTTCTCAGCCAGCCTGAATGCTGCAGCCGGACTGAGCCTCCTCCCACTCGGGACAGCCCCAGGACTCCTCCAGGGCACAACGATCCCAGGGACGTTTCCCAGCTGCTTCTGAGTCCTGGCAATGTTTCAGTGCTAACTGGGATGCTCTGAGCTGGCCCTGCCTGGGCCAAGCTGGCTGTTTGTTGTGGGAAGCGCTGTCCAGCCCGGTGCCAGGCATGCCCCAGCCTCGCAGAGGGCAGCGTGGTTAGCAAAGGCACACAGCCAGATTACAAAAAGCAATGAAATACTTAAAAGCTGCCCTCCAGACTAAAGTAAATCAGACATGACTTTGACAAGGTGAAACCAAAGTGATGAAACCAATCCATTGTGCTTGGGGAATCGATCTCCCCGGCAGGGAGTAGAGAGGCCATCGATTCACAGCCTCAGCAGTCAGGAATGTCAAGCTGCCTGATCTAAATTTCTATATGCATCACTCCAGATTAAATGATGGAGGAACACGTGTGCAGGCATCCACTTGCCCAGCCTCACCTCACCAAGCACAGACTCACCAGGCCAGGGCAGGAGCCTCGGGAGGCGATGTGCAGCCGCCTCTCACCACTGCCTCACCTGGCAGCAGCAGGTGCCTGGCTGGCTCTTGCTGGACCCCACGGTGCAGACCCCAAACCACACAGTGAGCCACAGGGGCTGCCTGCGAGGGGAGCCCCCTCTGCAGTGGGGCAAAGACCCCGAGCGCCTGCACCTGCCTGAGTGTGGGGAGGCTGCATTACAGCCTCACTGTGCAAGCCAGTGCAGTAATTAAGATTTCATTCTTAAAAATTAAATATTTATCTGCAAACACGGTCTCTGGCTGCGAGAAGCCTGGGCCTGCATCAGCACGGGAGGTTGAGAGCTGTCCCCAGGCCGGGACGGGGGTCCGGCCCATCACACATGACACTGCCCTGGTGGGGCTGACGCCACTGGCCGCTTTGTCACTGTCAGACCCAGCGAGGCCATTAGTTTTGTCAGTGTGAGAATAAAGAGCCGTCTCTGGGGAGAGATGGAAAAACTCGATCCAGCTCCCAGCAGCCCTGAGGGGGTTGTGTTTTACCATTTCTTTATGACTTACCAGCTGGAACATGAGCAGGCTGAGCCGACGCGAGTGGCAGGACCATTTTCTGCTTCCAGCTCCCACCGGGAGGCTGTGACAGAACATCAGGGACCAGTGCGGGAAGCTGAGAAGCTGAGGAACAGATTGAGGGAGGGTGGAGGGAGGGAGTGAGGGAGGGAGGGAAGTTGGTTGTGTTCCATCCTGCCAAATCCAAAACACTTCTGGCACGTGCCTGGCCCATCCCACCCCCATCCCACCGGGTTGGGGCTGCTCCATGCCCCCAGCCCGGGCTGGGACAGGCTCTGAGGGAAAAGGGAGACTCGTGGAAAAGGTCCATCTGCCTGGGGTGCCCTGCAGCCACATCTGGGTGGGATCACCTCTCCAGAGTACTGGCTCTTGAGCTGGCCTTGGACCACTCCAGCAAGGGGTGGCAAACTGCTCCCAGTACCCAGCTGGGATGGCTGTGCTCATGTAATGCATGCAAATCTGTATGCAAATACGTCCTGCCTCTGGACTCAGAAAAACACCAGGACTCATCAGAATAAATATGGTTTGCCTCAACCTTTCTTTCACCCACCCAAGGAGTAAATTGCTATTTTGCAGCAGTTATGGCTCATGACGTATTTAACCCTTTCAGAAAAGGACTCCACTGTATAGAGAGGATGAGCTGCAGCACAGCGTGGCTGGGATCCCTGTCCCTGATGAACCAAGCTGCAGGCATCCCCAGACCTTCTCCGTGTCACCAAACCCACTTTCCTTTACGTCCATCATTTTGCCTGCTTTAACACACATCTCTCAGAATACCTATGGATGCGAGGAGCTGGCCCCTCTCTCCCAGGATGGTGCCACCTGGTTCTGGGACACTCCGGAGATTTTTCCAGGGCTGAGCCAGGCGTTGGGGGTCCTATTCCTCCCTGTGGACTCAGCCTCTGGGAGGCTCTGCAGAAGTGGCCGGAGAGTTGTCCCTCGAGGAAATGTCCTTTTTGGGCCCTTTCTTACAAAAAGCCCGGGTGGAATGGAGCGGTCAGGAGCAGCAGGCATCTGCCTGAGGTGGGGCTATGAAGCCACTTACAGAGTCTGAAACTCTTGGAGGGAAAACTGCGTGTGATGGGCTGGGAAAGCAGGCTGATATCAGTCAAATAATCCCTCTCATTAGTCTTCTGTAAAGCAGGAGATAAGGCAGTGAAAGGGACATCTGCTCCCTCGCTGGGCAGTGGGTGGGGGTTTCCTGCAGCAGATCTGTCAGTGCCAGAGGACTTTCCCACGGGAGGGGTCCCCCGGGCCCTGCTCCATCGCCCTGCCCGGGCAGAGGGGCTCTGCCCAGGAGCCCCAGCAGTGCCCAGAGCCCCGGGCTGTGCCCAGCACTTGCCCCTTGGCTCCAGGACACCGGACACACAGGGTGGCACAGAGCCCTGCCCGCCCCAGAGAGCCTGAGGCCTGAGGAACACGTTTAGCCAGTTCTACATAAAAAACAAGGCTTGTATAAATAAAGAGTTCCCAGGCTGGTAAGAGCTTCTAAATTATTTGCTTCTTTTCAATCTCACAAAATCCATTTGCAGTTATTTGCAGCAATTTCAAACAAAACACACAATCCCAACACCCTGGAAAAAGGAAATAATCCTGGCACATGGTAATTGTTTATGCAAAATAAACCATCACTGCCAATGATTGGCATCAGGATGCATCTTTGTCAACCTCATTTTAGCAATGTTCCATTTTCTGTATGAATTACTGTATTTGCAGTTATGAGACAGCAAATACTACCCATCACCCATACCAACTCCAGCTTCCCACTCTCCCACATCACAAGCTTTTTGTACTACATGAAAGCTAGTTTCAAAATTTCATGTTCATAGTTACAGATTAAATAATATTAAACAGCATTACACTGGAAAGATTTGTTTCCAAGCAGCAAACAGATTCCCCATATTATTCTTTACTGTAAGTAGTTGTTGTTATATCTTATTCATCTGGAAAATAATTTCAAACAGCCATGAAAATAGCGGATTTCTCTCTGTTAAAATGATAGTCAGAGCCTGGGCCGCTGACATATAGTAACATGATTCACTTGGACAGTTACTGACTGCACATCCAATTCATTTCTTCTCTAGAGCACCAAGTTATTATCTGAAATGCACAAGGTGTCTGGGGGTAACATATGATCAGCCAGGGACGCTTTTGACGGCTTGAAGAGCAATCAATAAAAATTGTCTCCAGCAGTTTTGTAGAGTATGGAAGTTGGTGGTGAAATGAAGTGATGGAGATTAACTGGTGGAAGTCAATGCCCCGGTGCTGTGAACCCTGTTTTTTAATTAAAGATCCAAAGCTGCTTTTCACTGGAATGGGGTGTTTTCCCCCTGTACCAGACCCTGTGCTGAGGGACCATGTGCCTTCCCCCTGTGTGTGGATGAGCGCGTGTGCCGGGGGTGGCTGGTGCTGGCCCCGGGCAGTGTGCCCGCCAGGGACAGTGGCATCGCTGGTGGCACTGGCCTGGCCCAGCCCTCGGCGGTGCCTTGCTGCTGTACTGGGCAGTCACAGCTGCCCGCTCTTCGGAAATGCATTTTAAGGATAATCTTGATCATCACATTGACCAAATTAATATTCTCTATAACACAGCTACACTCTTCATTGGCAGCTGTTATTTCATCCCCAGAAAAAAAGGGGGACATATTGACACTCATGTGACACTCATTTCATCTTGGTCTTGTTTTCGGGGCCGCCTGAGCTCTCACGGAGGCTGAGGTAAGTTTTTCAATTAACATTGATAGTGTGTAGATGGACTCTGCTCTTGCTGCAAGAAATGACATTTGGGTTGTGAGGACATTTGTGCAGAGGCTGCTGGTTCTTTATTGCTTCTATATCCAGTGAAGGGGGTTTGTGTCACCAGAACAGAGGTCGTGGCAATGTCCAGGGGGCACCTGACAATCCCAGGGGCAGCCCCAGCCTCTGGGCCCTGGGAAATCCATTTGCATTTCTATGTGGAGTGGGTTCCAAAACACTCTGTTAATTTTCTTCCATTAAACACAGTACAAAGCTGTATGGTTTTGATGGTGCCGTAGTAATAAACACTCAATTACTTGTTTACAAAGAAATAGTTATTGTCTGCTAAGTAGTTTTAATGGAAAGCTCCCTGCTGGGGTTTAGCGCGGGGCTGTGGATGAGGGGGGCAGGCCCTGAGCAGTGCTCTCTGCTCCTCATGTACCCATTGCTTAAGTGCAGAGATGGTTTTGTGAGAGCTCTAGTGCACACAGATGAGATGATTGCATGCTTTAGAGCAAATCTGTCCTCCTTTCTAGTCAAGTGTCTTTCCTACTAGTGCCATGTTTAATACTGGGATTTCTGTGGATGGCATCTTTCGCTCAGTCCAGGTGAGGCTGCGCTTCTACCAACGGTGTGTGTGCACATCAGCTGCCCAAAGAGATGCTGCTGGAGAGATCCGGCCCTTCTGCCCTGTCCCTGCACAGTGCTGGCACAGGCTGTGTGGCACAGGGCTGCCTGCTCCCTGCCAGCCCTCCTGCCTGCACCGGGCCATGCCACACTGTCCCAGGGAGCTGCTGGGGTTTGGACCCTTTCAGAATCCCTTCCTGGGGGTCCGTGTTTTGGCCCAGCGAAGATGGTTACAGACACTGTATAAGGTAAGTGATAGAAGAGAAAAGGTGAATTATGGTTTGATTGTAGCAGCTCCTGGAGCGGGTCTGCAAGCCACCCTTCTGTGCCAGTACCCCATGGACAGAAGCAGCAAATGGGGAAACCTGCAGAGGTGCAGGAGAGCAGGAGCCCTCTGCCACTGAGAGCACGCACTGCTGCGGCCAGAGCCGGTCACTGCTGTGGCCAGAGCTGGTCACTGCTGTGGCCAGAGCCGGTCACTGCTGCCATGGCCAGAGCCGGTCACTGCTGCGGCCAGAGCCGGTCACTGCCATGGCCAGAGCCAGTCACTGCCATGGCCAGAGCCGGTCACTGCCATGGCCAGAGCCGGTCACTGCTGCCATGGCCAGAGCCGGTCACTGGCATGGCCAGAGCCGGTCACTGCTGCCATAGCCAGAGCCGGTCACTGCCGGTTCTGCCGGAGGATTTCCAGGCCCATGCGCTGGCAGCCAGCCCCGCGGTGCCGGTGCTGGAGCCCAGCCCCACACTCCCCTCCAGCTCACACCACTGTGACATGGCAGCGACGGCCAGGAGGCTGCATGGGCCTGAACTGCACCACTCGGCTTAATAAGAAATGTATAAAAATAATAAAAATGGAAACGCATGGATATTATTTGTCAAGTGTGTGCCTAGCAACTCCCTGTTATTTCACATATCGTTCTAGTGGGAACATAAGTAAAACACATTAGCAGTAATTTAAAGTTGCTATGTGCATTGATTATTTATACCCTTACATAAAACCCCAGCCTCTGTGTGCAGCACACCAGCCTTGATAAACTGTGTATGTTAAATCACAATCTCCGAATATGTGGACAGAATCTCCAGGCGAATATTGTAGGTTTTTTTAATATATATAGAGAGGGATAGATCCACTCTTTGGTAGTGACTTGCTTGGTTCAAGTGCATCTCTAAATCACACTACACATATAAATAATAAATAAGGGAGGCTCATATCCTTAATATTATTCTCATGTCTTATTAAACTAATATTTCAAAAAACTTTTATTTTTCCTTTAGTCGCAGGTCACTGTTAAAGTTTAAAAAAAATATTACAATCCAGCTCTGATGCTTCACGGGAAGACTGTGAGAGTCCCTGTAAAGCACAGGCATGAATGATTATTCTAATTGCCTGGAGATGCCTTCTGAGAGATAGAATAATTAAGCAGAGAGATGATTGAGACCTTCAGCACCTTTGTCTGTGCTTCCCTTCTGGACCTCCCCCACCCAGCGGCAAAGAAAAGGACCATTTTCTTAAACCATGTTTTATTTTTCACTTCATCACTATGAAGATTTTATTTGATTTCTTGCCCTGAAAATCTTTCACTGCAGCCAGGCGATTCCTTACGGCCCTTTACGCGCAGCTTTCCTGGCGGAGAGCGAAGGCGGAGGGCTGGGGCCGGGCCGGGCAGGCGAGCGGTCAGTTTGCCAGCACATCTGGGGAGGGCAGCGCCCACCCAGCATCGCGGCACACCTGGGCTGCCCGCCGGCACTCTCGGGGCCCTGCACCCACTGCGGGGGTTTGCCCAGACCCGCTGCACGCCCGGGGCACCCACCGATGGCTGCCAGGGCCCCCCGCACGTGGCCCACTGCTGCAGGTGCGAGGGCGCGGCCGCGCTGCCGTGGGGCAGAGGGCGAGCCCCGGGCTGCTCAGGGCTTATGGATTGCTGCCTCTTTGCACAGCGCTGCGACTCGGCACTGACTGCGACACCGTGGAGGAGCTGACGGCGTCACCGAGGCAGCTGAAATGGCTCACGGCGGCTCGGCGAGGCAGCGGGGAGGCGCCGACAGCGCTCAGCTGCGGCGATGCAGCGGGAGGCGATGCAGGAGTGCGCCCGCGGGGATGGGCACGGCTCTGCCCGTCAGACCGGGAGTAAACACAATGCATCAAAATTTACCGGGAATTAACATCCCAAACACCTGCTGGAGCGGGTTTGACAGGTGACTGTCACAGGGAGCCCGTGGCAGAGGAGCCCAGCGTGGCTGTGGGTGATCGGGGCCGTGCTGGTGCCGCTGGGGCCCCGCCAGGCACAGCGCTGGGAACGGGTTCTCAGACCCAGCACCAGTGGGGCGCTGGGCTCCACCTGCTCTCGGCTGGGCAGGGAAGGGTGAAACCTGCCACGGGAATACGCTTGAACAAATTGTCCTGGATTTGGGGCGCTGCTCTGGAGCAACGCAGGATGGCCAATGTTCTCCCTGCAGGAGTCCGGTGACGCTCCGGCATGTCCAAGACCACAGAGCCAGCACTGATGGGGACGTGACTGGCAATGGGTGACAGAAACAAGAGGGTTTGTAGGAATGTGTGGCCTTTGACAAAAATTTGTTTTGAAAGAAAAATTTGGGTTGTGGGGCAAGTTTTCCTGATAAGGTCAGAGCATTCAGCCTCAACCTTTTCAGAGCAGAATGTTTCAATTTTCCACTTCAGTCTCATGTTTCATTTCAATTTTGTACTAAGAATGTAAATAAAATGAAAATTCGAAATTAAATGTTTAATTTTTCCTGAAGCAAGTAATTTCTATTGACCTGAAATTCAACTTCTCACACAAATTTGTTCCATAGAAGATTCCGGAATGGTCTCACCTCCTGTTCAGGCCATGTTCCTCTTCCAGCCTCGGCATCACAGGTCTCCACAGTGAGGGCTGGCTTCCGCTTCTGCACTGGTTTGTTGCCTGAAAGCAAGCAAGAAATGGTCTTCTATTCCCCCGGGGATTGCTATGTGTACTGTAATGTAAATAATAACATTTCTAATACCACACCACAATATTAGTGAGGGATGTAGGAGCCCCAGGTGGAGCTGCTCTCAGTGACACCAGTTGGCACTTCTGGCAAAGCCGGGTGCAGCCGCAGCCGCCTGAGGGCTTTCGGGGACTCATTTCTGTCCTTTCTCAACATTTACATCGAGGTGTGTCTGTGCCCGGCCCCTGCCTTGGCTGCAGGGCGTTCGATGCTGCCCCGAACAGGCTCGGTGCCCGCTCTGCTGCCCCGAATGGGTTCAGTACCGGCTCTGCTGCCCTGAACAGGCTCGTTTCCAGCTCTGCTGCCCCGAACGGGCTCAGTACCTGCTCTGCTGCCCCGAACAGGCTCGGTNAGTACCTGCTCTGCTGCCCCGAACGGCCTTGGTGCCCGCTCTGCTGCCCCGACCGGGCTCGGTACCTGCTCTGCTGCCCCGACCGGGCTCGGTACCTGCTCTGCTGCCCCGACCGGGCTCGGTACCTGCTCTGCTGCCCCGACCGGGCTCGGTACCTGCTCTGCTGCCCCGACCGGGCTCGGTACCTGCTCTGCTGCCCCGACCGGGCTCGGTACCTGCTCTGCTGCCCCGACCGGGCTCGGTACCTGCTCTGCTGCCCCGACCGGGCTCGGTACCTGCTCTGCTGCCCCGACCGGGCTCGGTACCTGCTCTGCTGCCCCGACCGGGCTCGGTACCTGCTCTGCTGCCCCGACCGGGCTCGGTACCTGCTCTGCTGCCCCGACCGGGCTCGGTACCTGCTCTGCTGCCCCGACCGGGCTCGGTACCTGCTCTGCTGCCCCGACCGGGCTCGGTACCTGCTCTGCTGCCCCGACCGGGCTCGGTACCTGCTCTGCTGCCCCGACCGGGCTCGGTACCTGCTCTGCTGCCCCGACCGGGCTCGGTACCTGCTCTGCTGCCCCGAACGGGCTCGTTTCCAGCTCTGCTGCCCCGGCTCCGCCCGTCCGAGGCGCCTGGGCCGCTCCTTGCCGGGTGGAGTCTCCGAGCCCCGGCCCCTGCATCCCCCTCCCCAGCCCGGCGTGGTGGCAGGGGAACAACGCTGGGGGTAAATAACTTCCAAGCAAGTTACTTTAATTAATTCAGGCAGTTCTGAGGGCAAAACCAAGCAGGACTTGGCAGCAAGAACTTTTAATGAGAATGTCATTAAGAAATTCGGACGGTGAACGCAGAGTGATTCCCGGTGCACCCGCCTGACTTCTCTGCCATCCCAGTTCTTCCTGTCCACTAAATATAAAAATGTCATTTGTTTTCATAACCCCAGATTCCAGGCTTTCTTTCTCCTTTTATTAACCAATTTATTAGCAGGACATGAGCAGCCAGCTGGAGTCGGAGGGTAGAGCCCTCTGATCCCTTTTCTTGCGATCGCCTAATTATTTATTGCTATCAGACATCAGAGTTTCTATAAATTAAACCTGCTCTTCCCAAAGTTGCCCTTGGGTTTAAATCAATACTGGGCATCTCACACAGTGTGTGATTATTAATAAGTGATGTCTGAGACCGTTCCACATAACATCCTGAGTCTGGGGGGCTCAGCTGGGGAGGCGAGATAGGGGAAGAGCATGCCCTGGCATGGGCTGGCACGGGCTGGCCTCAGGACCCATGTCAGCCTAAAAACCACAGTGAAACCTGTGGTTTGGAATGGCCAGATACCCGTGCTCCTGATCTGCGGGACATACCAGCACCGCTACATGCATTTTCCTCTACATTGGAACAAACCTTTAATATTCACCGTACAGGAAAAAACCAAACTTTAATTTAGAAGCGTCTGACCTGCCTTCTTGATAAGATCAAATTGTTTGTGTATAGAAATATATTATCAAATACAGCATAATATAGATTATAATGTGAAATATTTAGTATTATACACAATTTAAGCAAAAGTAATTAAAATAAAAACAGTGACTGTATTTATTTTGAATATTTCACCTTCTCAACCAAATACTAAAAGGAAAAAAATTATTTAATCTTTCTCCCATCAAAGGTGTCATTGAAGCTGACCCCCGCCAGTGTTCCCATTCCAATGGAAACGCTTCCCGCCACGGAAAACTGCTCCTTGGAGGGAA
>VZRV01000136.1:1789135-1797309 GCA_013398115.1 Falcunculus frontatus
GAATGAACCAGATTTTTTTCTCATGGATAAGATCCTGGAGAAAAGGAGGCTCAGGGAAGACCTTCAGTCTCTACAACCATTTGAGAGGAGGTCGTAGCAAGGTGGGTGTCAGCCTCTTCCCCCAAGCAACAAGGGACATGACAAGATTACATGGCCTCAGACTACGCCAGGGGAGGTTCAGGTTGGACATCAGAAGGAATTTCATCACAGAAAGGGGTTGTTAAGCAGTTGGACTTGATGATCGTGGAGGTCTTTTCCAAACTAAATGATTGTGATTCTGTGATCATACCTCTGACTGGGTAACACTGCAGTAGGAGGTGAGTGAGCCTTGTCTCACAGCATGTGGAGGTTCCTCCTTGCTATGGAGTTCTTAAAAAGAGTTAAGTCACTGTGGGGTGACAATCTGGCCTGGAAGTGTTCAGGGCCAGGTTGGATGGGGCTTGGAGCAACCTGGTCTAGTGGAAGGTGTCCCTGCTCACGGCAGGTGGTTGGAATTGTGTGGTCACCAAGGTCCCTTCCAATCCAAACCTCTCCAGGATTCCATGCATTGGAGGCATTTCTGCCTGTAGGAAGAGGCAGTTTGGTCCTGCAACTCCAGTGCACAGTTCTTGTGCCAGCTGGGACTGGCCCAGCTCCAACTCACTGCAACAGATCTGGGTTGAATCCACTGTTTTACCTGCCCAAATTCTCAGTCAGCAGGAAGGGACCCACAGCCCCAGATCTAAGCAAGACAAGTCTGGAATTTGCTCCCCCATTTTGTCAGATGATTATGGGTTTAGGGAAAATTTTGCTTTCACATACATGGAAGGTTTCTGGTTCATCATGGGAGCCTGGTCACTGAGGGCGTTGTACCTCTGTGTATTTTGGGGTACAGGGAAAGAGCCCTGCTGCTCTGTGCACTGCTGCCTCAGCCTGTGGGACTCCAAACTGAGAGGCAACTGCAGGTGCTCTTCAAGAAGCAGGTTCAGAAACTGGCAGGGAGCAGTGTCCTGCAGGAGCCTTCCTCCCACCCATCCTCCTGGGACCAGGGCTCTTCTCCCACCATGGAGCAGAATTTAACTCTTGCAAAGAACAGTTCTGCTGCACTGCTCCAAACACTGCTGTGGCCAGGGCCCTCCTGCCTTCTCTGGGGTTCTGCACTCTCCAGAACAGGAGAGGCCTGTCCCTGACACCACTGGATCTGTTATTCAGGATTAATGCCTGTTTGCTTGTTGCACCTTCTGTCATGGAAATGATGCTGCAGCCTTGACTGGCTTCCGGCAGGGCAATGGTGAGAGCAGAGTTAATGCTGTGCCAGAGCAGGGAGAGGTTTTTCTTGGAATCGGTAATGTATGCAAGGAGCTGATGTCACCTAAAGCCCATTCAACACCCGGCTCCCCTCTTTGCCTTTGCTGTGAATTGAATAAAGTGGCTCTGACTCATCCACTCGTGGTGCTGGAGCTGAAACATGCCAGTGTGCAGGATGTAACCTCACCGGAGGTTTTTTACCAGCTGTATTTGAAACATGAATATTTCAGCAAATCTGACATTTTGGAGACTTGTATGTTCCATGTTTGGTGATGTGTGGGTCAGGAGTGCTGCAGGTTCAACCTCAGCACCCTGTCAGTAATTCAGGGCTCGGGCACTGAGCAGCGTGGCACCGCAGGGGTTGTTGGCTCATTGAGCCCACACGGCTCTGCAGCAACACAAAAACAGTTTTTGATCTCTTGCTGCTGGCCTCTGCCTGAAAAGCATAAAGCAGGAGGCAAACCCACGGCAGCTTTTCTGCCAGTGTCACTGTAATATGGATGGTGTTTACTGTCACTTACAGGATGAAGAGAGCAATACGTGGGGCTGGATGGGACAAGGCGTTTCTCCTTCAGTGAACTGTCACAGCAACGGCCTCTGTCCTGCTGAGAACAGGCACAGCCCATCACACCTGTGGGAGGTGCAGGGTTTCTGGGAAGCTCCAGCCAGAACCGAGGGCAGTAACTGTCCTAACGACCCTGACCAGCTCCACACACCCACCCACCACCCGCACCCCTTCCTCATGGGCCCAGGAGCTCATTTAAGCCCCTGGCAGGGCTGAGGCACTGGTTCCTTCCCTCCTGGGAGGGCGGGACCAACAGGAGACATGGAACAGCCCAGAAATGAAATACCAGACAGGTTAATAAATAAATGAATAAACTCTGCAATAAATTGCACAGCTACCAGGAGATGGAGGGAGTAGGGAATCCTACAATGAGATCTGTAACAGAAAAAAGAATCTCTGTGAGCAGACCTTGCTGCTCAACCCAGGTGAGATTTTTGTTCTCCCTCACAAATCACCACCCTTGAAACATTTACATTGAAACTTTCTATGTGGAAGCTGCACTTGGCACAAGCGTCCTTGGGGTAGTAAGGAGCTGGAAGAGCCCTTCTCCAGCTAATATCAGCTCATAATTGGTTACTGAGGCGTGCACACATCCTGAAAGCAAAGCTGGGCTGTGGGGTTGTTCTGGCTGGTTCCTGCCCTTGCCCAAGGGTGTTGTGATGCCCTTGGGTCAGTGACCTTCTGTTTGGGGACAGCCAGCTGAGAATGGGGAATGTCTCGCTGTTCCCAATGACCCTTCACAAGGATGTTGGGATTGCAACTTTTCTGGTCTCCCAGTGACACGGTAATTGTCCAGTTATGACCGACTTGGGCATCGTTATCCACACCGGGTCCTGTCAGATGGACGGGAAGCTTGCTGGGGTGCTAATATGCACAAGCTGCAGCAGCCAGGGAGCCAAGCAGCAGTGTCTAAAGCTGCCAGCTGGCCTGGGAATTGTCATGGAGGGAGCCGATGTGCTCTCGAAGGAGGGGATGGGGCCCCTGGCATTCCCTGGTGCTGCTGCACACGAGGACAGCTTGGGGCTGGATGGGGTGCAAAATTCCTGGCTGCTGGAGTTTAACCAGTGTGTGAATTACTTCTTTTGGTTTAAGAGGAACAAGGAGTGCTGCCTGTGGCCCTGCTTTTGGGAGCTGGAAGACCAGAGCTGTGTTTTTGGGGTACTGCATGGCTAAATGGAGAAAGGGCTGCACCCAAAGTCTTGCAAAGGCAGCTGAACTGTGACGACCTTCCCAGTACCGCTGCCAAATGGTCACCTATTAACTGACTCCCTGGCATTCCTTTGTGCAAACACCCGGCACTGGGATGCTGTCTGCTGCCAGCATGTTCCTGTGACAGCAGCTTTGCCACCCTGACAGCCACATCCATGGAAACCCATGGTTTCCCCAGTGCATACCCACAGACAAAGCCGTGGCCTGGCAGCAAGCAGCGAGCTGCTCCATCTGCCTCCCTCGGCCCCACCGGCAGCAGCGGGTGGCCGGGCGCTGTGGGGGCAGCACCCACCCTGAGTGACAAAGCAAAGCAAGCAGTAGCATTTCATCAGAGGAGGCCTGCAAAGAAAACATTATTTCCTCAAATGTGTTCATCATTCAAAATTATTCAAGCAAAGGTTTCCATCGTGCTGTGGCCATTACTCATAATCTGAGGATGTGGCTGCGTGGCTCTCCTTGGTAATTAGCTGCATGGCGTTCTCTCTGCCCTCCATTTGGTGGAACAGCAGTTGTGCCTTAGTGCCGGGGTGTCTCTGCAGAACAACAGGTCTGGTCCTGGCTGTGGGGCCTTGAAACAGGACTTACAAGGCCAGATTTCATCCCTGTACCACTAAACAGTGCCACTGCCTGTGCACCCTGGGCCCGAGGCTCCCTGTGATCCTGGCAGGTCACGGGATGCTTTGGGCCCTGCTTCCCTTGTTGTGGAGGCAGCTGGTGACAGTCCCACCTTCAGGTGAGGGACGCCCTGAACCTCTTTAGGAGCTGAAACCCTGTCCTTGCAAAAGCCACCATCGGGTGCTACATAAATCAGTTATCTCTAGTAGGATTGCTGTATATTGCTGTGCCGTACATCATAACTGAAATACAAATGTGACAACTTAACTAGTGCTTAGTAACAATTATGGGATAGGAAAGTTAATGGGATATAGATCAAGAAACTGGTTTTTCCAAATAACTTCATCTGTTTCAGAGGGGGTGCCTGGGTTAAAGGAGATTAGGACCTCCTCACTTTTTTTAGAATAATCAAGGTGTAAACTAGAAACACAGAAGGGAAGTTCTGGCTGCAAAGAGGTATTTTAGTGCACCAAATTAGAGACAGCAGGTTAAACCTACCTTCAAGAAACCTTAAAACCAGGCAGCAGCTGAGCCGTGACCTGCAGCAACTCCAGCATGAAATGAAACTCTGGGCTGATTTTCCTCCAAAGACAAGCATGGAAAACACAGAATGTACAGCAGTATTGCACTACTGTGCTGAATGTAGCTATGGAGAGATGAATTCCTGCAGCACAAAGGATTTTAAAGAACTTTAGCTTACAGGCAGGATGAGGATGCAGGATCCTTTTACAGCTTGTTTCCCCCTGCAAACTGAGATCCTTTTTGGTGGTGAAGTAGGACCAGGGCTTCCTGGGAGCTCCTGCAGCCCTTGGGAGTAGCATGTGCAGCAGCACTGGGCCAGTGTCCTTGTGCTAGCCACACGATTCTGCATTTTGTCCGTTCTCAGCTGAAAGTGTAGAAACCTGTGCACTGTTATTCTTCAGAGGCGGTATCTGGGAACAGACAGATTTTGCTGTTACGAAATGCTTGAAATGCAAAGAGGGTGGTGGGGATCGACCACTGTCTCCTATCTTGGTCCAGCCTCTGTCTGAGGAACAGATTTGGCCGCTTACCTGAGGTGCTCCGGGCTGGAGGTGCCAGGACAGGGGCCCTGCCCTCCTGCACGGCCAGCCACAGCCCCTTCCTCGCTGGCTTTCCTCATGGAGAGCACGAGCTGCAGGGCGGTGGGCAGGACCTTGCCACAGCCACCACTGGCAGCAGTGAGGTCTCTGGCCACAGCTCTGGCTTCCTCTGGAATGGCTGTGGGACTGGCACCCCAGGCACCTTCTTCACCCCCAGAAATGCAGCCAGCAAACCACCGTGAGGTGCAAAGCAGTGCTGTCTCCAGGATTAAGCCCTGAGGAGTGGCAGCAGCAGTTGCCATCCTTCCAGCCACGCCGTGCTGTGGCAGTCGCACGGAGCAGGGTGGCACAAAGAGCACGTCCCGCACAGCTGGCAAACACGGCTTGTGTGCACGAGTCTTTGGAACAGGGTTCTGAGGGATCTGAGTTCTGGCAGCCATCCACTCAGGGATAAGCAAGCCATGTTTGTTCAGCCACAGCCCCAGTATCGGAGCCAAGAGTGACCAAAATTCCCCCTATTAGGTGTCCTGAAAAGATGACACTGGTATGAACTGGACAGCACATCCAGGACTGCAGAACTCGTGAGAAAAGACATGCTCTGAATAAAGAGGAGTAAATAAATGCATCTTGAAAAAGATGGATGTAAAATATTCACAGGAAAGCATTATACTTGCAAATATTTATGCTTTTGAGTAACTTTACACAGATAGATTAACCAACTCCAGCGTAGCTACGATTCATGTACCCGATACCCCGTATGTGCTGATTCAGAGCCAGCGCCGTGCCCTGTGCAAGGGCACAATGGGGCTTTTCCCAGCCTCCAAACCTGCCGAGGTTTAAAGGTGCCTGCGGGCAGAGGTGGCAGCGCTTGCCCTGAGCTGTGCTGCTGTCTGGCTGCAGTCACTCCGAGGGCAGCAGCTGAACCGTGCTGGGAGTGACTGTCTCTTTGGAAAACATGTGACTGCAGATCAGGCCACAGACACACTGGGATATACGCTTGCAGTGAATCTTTGAATATTTTGTGGATACTAAGCAGCAATTAGAGTCTTCCTTTGGAATCAATTCATTTCCTACCACCGTGGTAGCAGGGAGTATCTTATTGAAACTCTCGGATTTTTAATATTATTACACTAAAGACTCTCTCAGTATCAGCATCTCCGTGGGGGAGCATTAGCACACTGTAATGTGTAACAACTTCTCCAGTTCAGGAAATCTTCTTGTATTTGTAATAGGACATTTGGGGCATATATTATGTATGGGACATATATTTCTCATTTCCACCAGGCATCATCTTTTCTTCTCTCTAAATTACTCTCCAAATCAAAAAAATGCATTGTATTCCTTATCGCTCAAAAAAAATATATATTTTTTTAATCTTTGGATGCAGAAGCCACTAACAGCCATCAGAGCTGTACTCAGTAGGAGCCAGAGAGCCTTGGTCAAACAGAGAGGGAATGGAGTTGCTGTTCAAAACACTCAGTTATTACCATGGTTCAGCAAGCACCAGTCTAAAATGCTTTACTGGAGAGAAGCACCAGTCAGGACAGGAGGAAGGTTTTGGTCCCAGCCCAGGGTTGTGTCCAGGACGAAGCAGGACACCAGTTTCTGTTGTTTGCTTTATGGACAGGAACACAAAACCACTAATGTGTATGTTGCCTTCCAGACAAACCTCTCGAACACTGACTAATCAGAGCTCATAGTGTTTTGCTTGGTAGTAAGTCTGACCACACCAGGACGAGGAGCAAGGAGCTGGAACAGTCCTGAGGATCAAACCCAAGAGCTGCCCTGGTCCTCAGCTCTGCAGGCACATCAGCACCTACAGCCCAGTCATGGCTCCTGCCTACCTCAGACACAGCCAGAGAGGTGCAGAACCAGCCTGGAGACACCCACGAAAGGAAAGAGAGGGGCTCTTGGCTCAACCACTCCTGCTCAGATTGACTAAAGCAATGTAGAGACAGTACAAATAGGATGGAAGACACAAATCGTTATCTAGGTGAGAGAAGAACAGGCTGAACAGAACTCCGCAAAAGATGGCCAAATCAAGCAAAAAGACAATGGGTGAAGGAAAAAAAAAAAGGGGGGATTAGTATTTTAGTTAAAGGCAGAATATTAGTCAAGGAAACACCCAGTGACCATAGAGATGGAGCCTCTGATAAATGCACCACTCTGCCACGTGGTACCTGATTTTGTCAGTGGGAGGAAATTTGTGTGTCTGAGTGAGATCCTTCTCTTCTAAGTCACAAAGGCCAGGTTCCCCACACAAAGAAAACCCTGGCATCATGGAAAATAGAGTAAACTAGCTCTACAAAGGATGGGGGAGACCATCTGCTCCGAGGGAATGGCTGAATAATGTCTGATAAGAGCTTTTGGGAGGGCTTTCGACTTGACCAGTTGAAAAGATTCTCCAAGCTGTTCTTAACTCTTCGGTATTGTAGTTTTTCACTTTATCTTCACAGAATCTCTTGCTGCACTTCACACACATCACTTCTCAGCCTCTCACAAAGGGGAACAGGTTTCTGCCCTTCTCTTTAATTCACATACACATCAACATGTTTCTTTTTCTCCCTCATTTCATTCTTCACCCCAGGATTTTATTATTTTGCTTTGGATTAGCAGCTCCAACTCTCTGTCTTACACCAAAGGCTGCTGATGTCAGCCCCTACACCCACCTTGCTCCTCTCCAGACGATTGTTGTTGACTTTGCTTCAGATAAGGTGCTCAAAATCCAATGCAGGAGAGCTGCAGGATGGGTTCATGTAACGATGGCTATGAACCACGCTCCTGTCCCATGATATGCTGCGATTCACATCATCTGCTAATTCAATGAGTGTGTTGTCAGTTTCAACACTGGCATGTGACAAGGTCGAGCAGAACCAGACCTTTGCAGACCCTCCATTCGGGATCTCTTCTGTGCTGTGAGTGGACCCGAAGGCTGCTGGTCACCCAGCCAGCCAGGCAAACCCCGACCACTTTGGACCATATCTGTTTAATTTGTTTTTCAGGCCACGGTGAGACAGACCATCAAATATCTTAATGAATTCAAGGTAGCTCCTAAACCCGCTCATCCCCCCAGCCCCAGGGACTTTTTGAGAAAATAACCAGCTTGTTTGACACCATTTGCCCTTCCTCAGCCCACAGCAGCTGCTGCCCATCTTCTGGATGCAGGCTGTTTCAGAAGGAAGAAGGAGGTTACATTGACCAAATCACAACCGTTCGGCCATTTCCACCTGGCACCTCCCGTCTGCTCGGGGGTCGGGCCGGGGGTGCTGTTCGGGGCACGCTGGGCAGCTCGGCCGGGCATCGCCCTGCTCCCGGGGAAGGGAGGTTTTCGCGAGGTGTCGCCCCGGGCCCCACGGGGCCGTGACGGGGCCGAGCCCCGCTGCCCGGGGACGCGGGCGGGGCCGGGCCGGACCGGGCGGAGCGGCGGGAGGCAGCGC
>VZRV01000136.1:1797638-1852215 GCA_013398115.1 Falcunculus frontatus
GGCTGAGCCCCCGGGGCCGCCGGGGCTGCCGGGGCCGGCCGTCGCGGGCACCTCGCGGCTGGGCCCGGGTTGGAGCACCCCGGTGGCCTCCGTGAGAGCCGGCGGCTCCTCCGAGGCTGGGGTAGCTGCAGAAACGGCCTCGGGGACCAGCCCTGGGGTAGAGCCCCGGTGACCTTGACCTGCTCTGGAATTTACTGTAAATTCTTCTTGGTGACGGTTAGAGAAAGTAACAAAACCCCTTCTGTTTCGTGTGGGTTTTTTTTCTGTATTTGTAGTAGGGGCCTACCTGACTGCCCCGTTTTTCACCTGTGCTTAGTGCATGGCTGGAGGTGTGACACTGGCTGACTTCTTACAGCCTGGCCAGAGCAGCGACTTAGAGCTGCCTGCGTCTTAAATACTCGTGCCTTGCATCACCGAGGCTTGCAAGCTTTCTCTGACGTTTCTGGAGAGATTTTCAAAGGTCCACCAAGCTTCGGTGTTCTCCGCACGTTCCCAGAGAGCTGGGGCATTCTCAGTTTGGTCATAGTTAACACTGAAACCAGACAGGCCGGGTGTCAGCAGGTGTGTAACTGCTCGGCTAAAGTTTGGGTTTCTCCATTTCGTGTTTTATTTTAACTGGGTGAGAACATGCTCATGTATTCTTTAGGGAGCTTGTGTGTTGTGTGGCAGGTTGGCAGCATCATCCCTATAATTTTTAGCAGAGATGGCCTTCCCTACTGGATGAAGGCATAGCTTGAGCTTCTGGAGGTGTGAAATGAGACAGACAACATCTCGCTCTTGTACCGCGTGCTTCTCTGACAAAGCGAATCCCAGGCTCAAGGTGCTGGTAGCCCCCAGGGACCTGTTCATACCTCTGCCAAGACAGAAATAACTGAAGTGAATTTCATTTCGGTTTTGCTGCCCTGTTGCAAGGTCATCTCTGTTTGGAAACCTGTTTTGGTTTGAAACAGGATGCTCTTCAGAAATGTGTGCCCATAGTTAGAAGTGCTGTGAAGCAATGCAGTGTCTCAATTTTGCTCATTCTGTCCCTTAAGTTCCTGTTTCCATTGCATTCAGTCACAAAGTGTAGATTTTGCAGCTGGTGCGGGGCAACTGTCTCCAGTGGGAACCTGTGTGCTGGGGTGATTCCAGGCATGCCTTCATGGAGGTGAAATGTGACACTGAAATTCTTCCTGTTTGTGATGGTGGCCTCCAAGGCCCTGATGCCGATTGCCACTGCGGGCTCCTGTTTTTCTGATTGAAACGATGTCCTATTCCATGAACAGAAATAGAAAGTTGGCTGGGGCCGTGTCCGGTTCCCGGACGCGGTGGGAGCGCGGGCGTGCGCAGGAGTGCGGCAGCGTGGCTCTGAAGCGGCGCACACTGTGCCAGCAGTGCCACCCGCCTTCCTAAAGGGATGGAGTGACAGGCTGAGCAGGCAGACAAGGCTTTGAGTAGCATGTCCCCTTGGTTTAGGGGACTATTTCCCATGGACTGCAGGCACTCAGTGAGGTAGTTGATATTTTTTCTCCAGTTTTGCCTTAGCTCATACTTTTCTGCCTGTGGGAAGAGCAAGCCGGTGTCAAAGTGCAGGGCTTGTAGTTGGAGGAAGAAACAATAAGACCATTCTCCCTCCGAGTCCCTGGCTATTAAACTTCGGAGCTTGACCTGGTTTGCTGGCAGCATGATGTTTCTGTAGCAAATACATTGAAAGGCCTGATCTGGTCATGTACCCACCAGCTCTTGAACTTGCTGAACTTGTTGAAAAGGAACACTGAGAGCAAAAAATGGTCCGGAAACTCACAATAACGCGTTCATTTCTGAAAGTGGGTTCTTCTGCTGTGTATGTGTCCTAGCCAGAGCCCAGCAGTGTGTGTGGTCAGTCACCTCAGTGGAGCCAGCAGAAAAGTATGCCTAGGATAAACTAATAAAGGCAGATGAGCTAACAAGGAAACGGGAGAGAACAAGCAAAAAGGATATAAACAGACAAACTTGGGAGTGCTGGCAGAAGGGGAGGTGTGTGTGACTGTGGGCATGGGCTGTGGGAAGAAGGCTGTGTCAGAAACTGGCAGTCCCAGAAGGCCTCTCTTACAGCTGAGCGTCAAGATCCCTGTGACGCTACGCCTCCTGCCTTGAGGCACGTCTGCTTCGAGGGTTGGGAAGCGTTTGGGATAGAGCCAGCAGCATGGTGGCTGCTTGTCCAAGAGTGCATCCTTGGACATCCAGTCCATCTCGTCCTGCAACCATGCCATGCTGCTCTGCTGCATGCTGCTTGGGGCTGGTGCTGGCAGGATGCACAGAGACTTTTTCTGTTACAGACACATTCTTTCCCCACTGGCTTTGTCTGGGCGACCCCACAGTGTTCTGAAACTTCTTCCTGTCCCAGAGCTCACATCCGGCTTCCCTTGGCTGCTGGGGTGTGCTGGGGACTGGATGTGGCCCCACAGCTGAGAGCGACTTCCAGGGAGCATGCTCCCAACTAATGGGAAAAATGTTCTTGTCATTGTTTGGCCTGTTCCCAGAATAACCCTGCAGTGAGTGGTTTGGCACAGGCAGCTTACTGCAGGATGCTGACGGGCCGTATCCTGGCCTGAGTGCTCGGCCACTGTGATGGTAGGTGGGCGTGCAGGTCAAACTCACGTTGCTAAAGAGAATTAAAGTAACAAGCTGCCTGATAGGGATATTTATAGAATCCTGCTCCTTAATTTAATCTCCTCTTTCACTGTTTGTTTTTTCATTTTTAAGTTAAAAGGCGCAGTAGAAAAGAAGCCAAACTTTGTTGACACCCTTGTGAAGAAGTGCAGTCTAACTAGTGGTCTGTGCGATTGCCCAGCCAGAGACTCCCCTCTGACCTGTGCAGAGTTCACAGAAACATTTATCCCCGTGTGCAAACAGGCTGCTGCTGCTCCACCTCCGTTTCCAGATGCGTGCTCAGTGCCACTCGCACAGCAGGAAGCTGCCCGGAGGGACTGGGCTGGCGTGGCAGGGCCTGGCCGTGCTGCAGTGGCCCAGCAGGTTCACTCGCCGGGCGGGCGCTGTGCCCGCCGTCCCTGTCGGCTGCAGGCGCGGGGCAGAGGAAGGTCCTGGGCTCGCTGGCACGGGGCTGGTGGCCCTTTGCTGTGGCAGGTGCCCCTCAGGGCCCTGGGCCGGTGCCGTGCCGCGTTAGCCCGTGGCGAGGCCGAAAGCCCCACGCGCAGCGCTGCCGCCATAGAGGGGCTTTGTGTGAGCCGGCACAAAGTGAGGATTGATGCCGTCTCCCCTCCCCCTCCCGTGCCGAGCAGGGCTGCAAATGGCTCCCACAAAGGTGCCCTTCTTCCTTCGCTGGGGACGGGGTGCCGCTGGGCTGAGGGGGACTGCTCTGTGGCACCACGCCGTGGGTTGGAGCACCCACCCCCCATCTGTGCCGGTGCCGGAGACCCCCTCGTCCTCAGCCTTGCCCAGGCTGCCCTGGCAGCTGCTCCAGTTCCTGCCGGGGCAGCAGGCCCCAGCATGGCGAGACGAGACCTGGGCAGCGTTCAGCAGCAGGCACTTCACCAGGGCGTGTTTGGTGGAGGCCACTGGCACCGTGTGAGCAGATCTGCTTCCCTGCAGTGCAGCTGCAGCTGCGTTGGAACCTGCTGTGTAGTGTTCTTAACACGCTGGGGAATACCATCACTTACCTGGATTTCAGTTCAAAATGGCCTAAGAGAAGCTTATGTCAGCATTCATTATCTCCCAGCTCCTCCCAGTGTGTAGTAACAAGTCACCACACTGCTGAGAGTGACTTGAAAAAGTTTCAGAAAACGCTCGTGAAGAACAGATTGTAAGCTCTTTGTTAAATTCACATTATGTTTGTTCCATGCTGTATGTTTGGGGTTCTGCGTTATTTGTGAGGCATCCGGATGAGCCGTGGGGTGGCACAAGCAGTGGCATGGGGTCTGTCATGGCTGTGCCAGTGCCTCCAACATTCTTGCAGCAGGGTCCCGTGCTCCTTGCCTGCCCTGAGGACAGGGAGCCTGCTGGGAGAGGAGGGTGAGCTCCTGTGGCTCAGGCTGTGCTTACCATCATGCTTTGAAGGTTTGAGCCGCTTTGAGAGCGAAGAGGATTCACTTTGCTCTGTGCGTGCTGGATGTGTGTCCCGGTGCTAAAGCAGAGCTCTCTCTGTTTGGTTCATCAGCAATAGTGTTTGCACCATTACTGGTCACTAGCATCTGTTTTGGACTCCTCAAATGGTCTGGCTGTTCATGTGACATTATTATTATTTACTTAGGGCCCAGACTTGCTCTTTTTTATTGCCTGCAGCACGATGTTTGTTCAGACTGGGCATTGTGAAGTGTAAACCCAGGTCCCAGTGGCACCAGTACTCACCTCTGCCTTTTCTAGAAGCAGTAAGTAACCAGCCATCTAAATGGCCTAGAAATGCTGGGGTTTGATTGCTCTGAGGAGGGAATTGAATTAGGCAGCTCTGGTTCACGGCTTGTCTGGCTGTGCAGCAGTGATGCTTGTTTACACAAAGCACTGCCCTTTTGTCTTGGGGTGCGTGGGGGGCGCTTTTCTGGGGCATTCCTGCCTGAAAGCCAGAGAAGACTTGCTTTAACTGGCTGCCTCTGCAGGAGACCACATGCTGAGGCAGTGGCACCTTTCCCCATCCTCCACCTCGGTTGTTTCAGCCCCTTTCTTGTCCTCTCCTCCTGCTTCCTGCAGCGGCATCCCTCCGAAATTAGTTAGTCTTACCTGCTTCTGTCCCTTTTGCATATCTCCCTCCCCTGACGTTCTTGGTGATGTGTCTCTTCTGGAAGATGCTCGGGCCTCCTCAAGGCCTCTCTGCTTTGCACCAGCCCACCCTGTGCTTCCTCTGTGTTCCCTGGTGTTGAGGCTCCCTGAAGCCAGTGCAGTTCTGCATCCAGCGCCAGAGACATCTGTGCTGCTCCTTGAAAACGGTCTGGCTGAGTGGGGTGTGATGGGACTCAAGACTCATGGGGGAACCCCCAGCATGTCTTAACAGCCACAGTGGATGGGGAACCTCCCTCTAAAGCCATTAGGAGCAGATTTCTTGCTGTTTTAAATGACAGAGCTGCTTCAACCAGCCTGACTTGGAGATGAAATTTGTTCTCTTTTTGGGAGGGAAGGGATTGAGCTTTGGTTTTCTGGTCATTGCTAGATGGAGACCATCCCATGGATGCAACAAAATAAGTCTCAGAGGCTGCCAGCCCAAATTCCAAACCTATTTGGCATTGTACAAGTGTACCCTCTTATCAAAAGCAAATGAAAGTGCAGAAGGTGTGTCTGGCCTAATCCTGTGTTTACCTTGGCCGTCTGTGGTGTGTCAGCACAGGCACTGTGGCATGCATGTGTGCTCTTGGTTCTCTGGCTTCTGCTGGGGTGTGCTGCCCGGCAGCCCTTTAATTCTGCTCCTTTCTTCCAGGATCAGTCCATGATGCCTGAGGTGCGAGACCTCACCGATGCCCTGCCCGAGCTGCCGATGGATCCCATCACAGGCGTTGGCGTGGTCGCATCCCGGAGCCGAGCACCCACTGGATATGATGTAGTGAGTAGAGCTGTTTGAGCTGTTGCTGCTGCAGCTAATGCTTTGGTTCTGCACTAATGCTGCTTTATTTTGGTGGGAACAGCAAGTTCCAGAGAGAACTTGCCTTCAAACTGTGCCGTGAGGAGTCATTTGGTAGCCAGCTGCCCACCTTTCAGCCCACAGCACTTACTGCTTTCCTTCAGCAGAGAGCTGTGGGTGCAAATGTGCCACTTCATCTTTGCCACTCCTGAGGAGCCTAATTTCCTGCAGGAGGGGTTTACAGAAATAGCTGGCCACTGTGGCAAGCAAATTTAATAATCCTAGTAACATTCATCCTGAAGGAGTCCTAAGTATTGTACAAATTATATCTCTAAATAAATGGATCCCGCATCAGCTGTTTAATCCCACATATCAGCACTGCACAATGATGATGAGAAGCTCCAGAATGGGAATCAAGGAGTTTTGCATCCAACTGAAATTGCAGGGATGATTTCGATGGGCAGAATGCAAACCTCTAAGGTTTGGCAGGAGACTGGCAGCAGGAAAAGGCAGCTGCATACAGCAGAGATGAATGTGTGGGTAGATAAAGGGAGTCCACTGTTCAACAGCTGCTTGTTCCTTGGGTTAGTTGCTGTGTAACCAGCAGCAGGATGTGTGTCCTCATAGATTAGTGTCCCAAACTGTGAAATATAAAATACTGACCTTGCAGAGCTCTACAGAGAAAGATTTGGCCCGTAGTTCATCTGCTCCCCTTTCTGTGTGTCCTGCTCCAACCGTGCTACATCACACCTTGGGTTTCCAGAGCCACACAGCTTGTGTGGTGGGAGTGGAAGCCAGCTGACTTGAGGCTGTGCTCACACCTCTTCAGCTCTGGATCGTTGCATACCTTGTTTAGTGTGAAGAAGTAAAATGGATCAGGCTGAAGTAAGGACACAAGAGGGGGAATTGTGAAAAGGCTCCTTAAAGACCTGGGAGGTTTTTACATTTACTGTGTTTTTTCAAGTGCTCATTACCTGTGTGAGCCAGGCTGTGTAATTAGCTGCTTGCCCTGATAAAGAAGCACGGGACAGTGAGAGACTTGTGATAACAGAATTGCATTTTGCCTAAATGGCTGGGCAGAGAGAGCGCTCACCCCAGATAGCCTGTCTGTGGCTTAATGGGGAGTTGCAGCGCTAACGCAGTTTAAACTAAACATGATAGAAGAGTCTTCCTGTGGCTTAATCCAATTATGGTGGTGGTGTAATGCTGGTGAATGTGGGTCGCTCTCTCCTCAGGGCGCACTGAGGAGCTGCCGTTGCTCTGGTTCTGCTGCCTCGCTGTCTGTTCACAAGGAGCACAGTCTGCCCTTGGAGCAGGCCGTGGGGCAGTGCCTGCTGTCTGCTGTCCTTCCCCGAGCACGGCGGCCACACGCTGCCCACGTCAGCCCCGCAGTGTGCCTGGGTGCTGCCGGCCGCCCTCGGTGTCCTGTCCCCCGTGCAGCACCCGCTGTCAAGGGGCCGTGCTGGCTGCCACGTCGGTGTGACAGGGGACAGTGGCACGCAGGACTGTGCTGCTCTTGCCTGGGTGTTTGTGAAGGTGGCTTGTCTGTGAGTCAGTGCACTGGAGCAGTGTATGGTATGCCGGGTTGCCACTTCTCCACGACTTCTCTGGAACCTGGTCTGGCCCAGCTGAAAGCGTGAAGCCGAACGTGCACAAGTGCACTGCTCAGCACAGCAGAGAAATTGTGTTCTGAGACATGGGCAGTGTGCAGACCTGGGTGGTCTTGGGGTCTGTGTTTCTGCAGATACGCAGTTTCCTTAATGAGACGGTGACAGGTGATTACTGTGAAGCCTTGAGGAAGGCAGCTGTGACAGCTGCATCCCAGAAGTGTGCTCCCTGAAGCCCTCACAGTTAGAGGTGCACGCTGCACCCTGGAGAGGAGAATCACTGTCATCTTTTGGGAAGCATTAACAGCAGTGTTTCCTGGGATGTTGTAGTCCCCTTAGGGTTCCAATGGCTTTGTGTGTCACTACAGCATCCTGCAGCATTCAGTTCTACAGGTGGATCCAGAGTTCCATGGGAAAGTATTTCCTCCTGTAGTTTCACTGATGGATTCAAGTTTTGTAATGAAGTAACCAGCTCTTTTTGAGACACCTATGTTATTTAAAGGCTTTACCAGTTCCCCTTTCATTTGTATCCTTTTCCAATGAACATACTTTTCCCTTTTGTTCTCTTTAAAAGAAATCTCCAGAAGTATGGGTGCTTCGTCCCAGGTGTAATAGAAATGCCTGGAGATGTCAGGGTCCATTTCCCAGGTTCACATGGAGCCCCAGGGCTCGGCCTGCTGCCCATCTGGGGCCGGCAGGCAGCAGTGCCTGGGGGGTTGTCTTGGCAAATGGGCCAGAGGTCTTTTTTCCTCTCTAGTTCTTTAGTTACTCCATAATCTCTGTTGCCTTTGTGTCTACTTAGAAAACAAATGCACTACTGGCACTTGTAATGACTGGCCAGGCCTTTCACAGCTGAAGCACCGAAGACTTGATTTTGCCAAGATATGCAGAGTGTGTCTGAACTTAGATTCCTGAAAATCCAACCAAACTGGCAAGACTGAGTGTCTGGGTGGGGAGGAGAGGTGGGAGGCAGGAGCCTGGGATAGGAGAGAGGTGTGGTTCCCGTGCAGCCGTGTTCTTTGCTGCAGGCTGAACACCAGCTCCGTGGTGGGGTTTGCTCTGGGGCAGCGCCCGAGCGAGCTGCTCACCCAGCAGGACCAGCCCTGACTCTGCCAGAGGGGCAGATCACCCTCTGGGGCAGGAGGTTTAAAGGACGTGCTTGCCAGAGAGCTGCCTGTGGTAGCAGTAACCCCATTCTGACTGCTGTGCAGCAGGTAGATCACCCTGGACTTACTGGGTGTCACTCTGTCAAGTCCATCTGTTTGTAGCACACGGGTGAGGAGTGTCTCCCCCCAGCTTCAGGAGAAGGACCATTTCTTGTGCCTGGGGTGCTGCATGCTCAGTGCCAGGTGCTGTATCCTCTGTCTTGCACGTTCCTTGCCTCTCAGCCAAGAAAGGACTGGGCAAGCTGGGGCTGCAGAGTGCCTGTCCTGCTGGCCAGGTCTGCTGCAGCCTCTCCCACTTGGCTCCTGTCCTGAGGGCACGCTGATCAGGCACGGCTCTGCTTGGAGAGCTGCTGGGGCTTCTCCTTGCTTGCAGGAGCCCAGCAGGTGATGCAAGAAGTTTCCTGTTTATATTGCTCCGTTTTCTTTCCCCATGAGTTTTCTGACAAATTCATTCATGCTTACATTCTCCAGACTTGGAAAAAGTCTTCAGCAGGATGATGTGAAGGCAGAGCAGAGCACTCAGCGTGCGCTGCTGGGGATGTCGCCTGTTGCAGTTTGGCAACTAGAATTAGATGTTTGATGCATTAGAATAGCAGGGCTTTTCATAAAAAGGGGTCTGGTTGGAGGTTTGGAGGTGTTTTCCTTGTTAGGTTGGACTGTGGCAGTGCCAGGCCTCCCTCCAGAGGGGCAGCAGTGCCAGCGCTGGGACCCTTCAGATGCCTCGGCTGTGATCCAGCTGTGCCCTGTCAGTGAGCGATAGAGAAGATGATACCAACTGAAGTGATGCACATCCACCTCAAAAATGTGGTATTTTTGTAAATCGTGAAGTTCCTTGAACTTTCAGAGGTTAGATAAAAAGTGCATTTGATAGCAAGCTGTAGCACCAGTTTTGCAGTTGGATCTGTTGCTGCCTCTTGATTTTTGGGCATCTTGACACAGCTGGCTGGCACAAAACTTGAACCATATGGATTAACAAAGTGATGAAATCTGGGTCTTGTCCTTCTAACTATTCCTCACAAGGTCTGGAGTTCAAGCTGACCATCTCTATATGCCAGCAGTTTTCCCAAGCAGACTGGGAAAACTGAATATCTTTTCACAAGGACTGACTTACCCATCGGGGACAGAGATGCATGTGGATTTTACATATTCCTAAACTAGAAGTTCAGGAAAGATTTGAATCAAGGAATTGAAATAAGCAAAAAATTTCACCAAAATCCTATTCTAAAATGTGGCTGTTTAAAAGTCAGGCATGTCTCTTTGCAGAGGCCTGGACACAAAAGCTGTGTGTGTCGTACAATGGCTTGAGCTGAGCTGGGGCTTGTGAACAGCAGTTGCCAAAATGTGGGGAGCAGTCAGTGCACTTTGCTGCTTTGATCAGACTTGTCTCTCTGCTGCACTCGGGATAATCAGAGGCCTTGTCAGCACACAGCTCTTGCTTCCTCCGCCCTGCGCAGTCTCAGCTCAACTGAACATGGGTGCAAATAGTGACAAGTGTCAGCTCTTCGTTATCGGGCTGCTCTGGGGCCAAGGGCTCGCTCGGTGTGATTAGGCTCACAGGAGCCGCAGTGCAGCACTTTGCCCCATCCGAGAGGTGTTAGGCAGAAGTTCAGCTGGGCTTCTGTGGAGCTTCAGACTGCACTGGAGTCTCCTGTTGGAGATGTCCGTTGGGTGTTAGTCTGATGGGGTAATCTTGTTTCTGCTACCCTTCTCCTTGTGTTTGCCTTCTTGCCTCCTCTCTGACTCAACAGCAAACGTTTTGGGGCCAGGGCTCCTACCACCTTGCTCTGTACGTGGTGAGTGCTCAGCTGCTGAGAGTAGAGCCCTTCCCCAGTGCACGGTGCTGCCTCCTGCCCACTCCTTGAATCACCTTGAAGTGAGATTTTCTCCTGCACATCATGCTGTCTCTTCTGTGGAGGGTCCAGGGTCTGTTTCCTTACCCACCACCATTGTGTGCCATCAATTCAGTTGGATGTGGGGTTGCATTGGAAAGGGCCATTTGCAGGGTGTGTCCTCGCATGCAGCTCTGCTGCTAAAATCCACCAGTGACCAGGGATTTCCCCACCTGCTGGAAGCAGCTTTTTGACCTGGGAGCCAGAATTCCGTGATGCCTTTCCATGAAAATAGTCCCGAGATGGGTGAGTTTCTGTGCTCTGTCTTCGCAGACCCTCCCAGCGTGCCCGGTGTGCCCTTGTGTGTAGGGTGGTAATGAATGCCTCGATGTGCTGACTTTTCCAAACTATTGTTTGGAGACTGTAACCGAAGTTGCAGTTTCCTCATTAGAGTAGCCTTTGTCAGAGCATCTTTAATCAAGGGTCTCCTGAGAGACAACATTTTTAGAACTTCTTTTTATACCTCCTCTTGAAAGTTCTTTGCACTGCACCTTGTGAAGAAACTAATGAGATGCTGTGAAAGTTTGGGCTGCTGTTAATTAGGAGAGGTCTGAGGAAGAAGTACTGCACATGTATTAACTTTATCTTGGCTCACATGTCTCCCCTCTCCCTCTGTTTCTTCTTTGCAGGTTGCACAAACAGCAGATGGCTTGGATGCTGACCTGTGGAAAGATGGCTTATTTAAATCCAAGGTCACACGGTACCTGTGCTTCACCAGATCATTTTCAAAAGAAAATGTAAGTCTGTTTGCTGAGTGTCTGCATGATTTGCATCTGTGCCTGGTATGCTCTTACCCATAAGATGATTCATTTTATGGAGCCAATTATAATTCAAGCAGGCGTTTCGCTGAGTTTGGGTGAGTAAGGAGGCAAGCTGCAATGGCAGGATATTTGCATTTTGTCTGTGTTTCTCGTGGAAATAAATTGCTGACAAAATCTTCTGCAATAAAAGAAACAGAAAAGGGAATGTTTGCATTTCAGCAGCCTCTCATACTCGTTTCCTGCTGCAGCAATGGGTGCTGCACACTCGTGGTCCTGATTGATTTCTAACCCAAATTCCTCAAGAAGCAAACAATGCAGGTAGTGTTGGTGAAGGAAACATTGGTTTCTGAAGCCAGGGGCATCACAGATATTTTATTGCAGGATTAGCTTGCTTTCTTTGTTGGTTTTGGTGCTGATTCTAGAAAATGTGCCCACATTGTGCATATGCTACCACATTCTTGTAATCTGGTCTGACTATTAAGTATAAGTTGCTTCGTCATTAGCGGCAGTTGTCTGCCCACACTTTCTGTGGAGGAGACGAGACTGTGCAGCAAGAGCTTCATGCGTTCTGGTGTGGTTTTGGTTGAGGCTACTGTGAAAACTTTCTTTTTTCTGGAGGAACTGTTGACTTCTGCAATGAATGCACTCCATCTAGTGGGTAATCCTGCTTTTGGTCGTGCTTTGGATATTCACGGCGACTCAGTTGGCAGGGCCTGGAAGTACCATTTTGTACTTGTGCTTTCACCGTGACGGGAACAGAAAAGTGATGGCAGCTTTAGGGGCTGCTCACAGGTCCTGGCAGGAGAGCTGGGGATTGCCAGTTCCCAGCATTTGACCTTTATTCCGTCCACTTCCCTGCCTGCCTCTAGATTAAAGTAAAGCTCCAGAGCCATGGGAAATATCACTTCCTGGGGTGGACGGACAATAATTGTGCTTTTCATCCCGGAGTATGTGCAGTTGCAGGAATAACAGCCCTGGAATAGGCAGGGAGGCTATTAACTAGGTTTGTGCTGATTTGAATATTAGGTTTATCTGTGGCTACCTGAAATGTGAAGTTGTCAGAAATAATTACAGGACAGTCGCAGCTGCTGGCGGTGTAAATACCCTCAGCTGGTGCCTGTTGGACTTTTGGCAGGAACCCTGGGCTCGACATGGTTTGGGACTACCTTCCTCATATTGATGAGGCATGAATTAAAGCAGAGCTTCCCTTTTCCTCAGTCCTCTTGTCCACATGGGATATATGATGTGCTTCCCTGTTGGGAGCATCTGAGGGCTAAGGGACCTCAGTTCTCTCATGCGGGAAGAAGGGAGGTGAGAGGCTCCTCTCTCTCCCCTGGATGTTGATGTGTTGCTGCACTTTGGGTTGGAAGTTTTACCATTCAGGGGTTTCTTTTGTGTTTAGCAAAACGCTGGGAACTCTTTTCTCCTGAAGAACATGTTGTAGTTAGGAGAGTTAATGCACTTCAGGTATCTGGGTTAGAGCAGAGTCAGTCTGCAGTGCCTGTTTAGCAGAATCATCATTCTCAACAGTTTGCAGTATCTGGCATCTGTAAGGACATTGGTGTGTCTGAGTGTGGGGAGACCCTGGATGGTGGGTCTCACAAACGGGGGGGCTTTGTCCCCTGTTCTCCTGGGCACATGGCAGAGCTGACTCCCAGGGTTCCAGCAGCTCACTGGAGGCACCTCTCCTGCCTGTGTGCTGCTGATGGAGGAGTGATCGGTGGTTCAGCAGAAAGTTGCCACTGATGTAACACACAGACTGCTTAAATAAATAAAACATGAAAGATGAATCAGCAGCAACTGCTTTGTCTGCTGTTTGCTGTGCCAGGACCATGTTAACTGACACATTCAGGCTTGGCAGCACCCAGCACTGCTTGCTCCAAGATGCCCTGGACATGGGGGGTCAGAGGCATGTGGGGGCTGCCCAGCTTCGACCTCTTTGTGTGAGCAGAGGATGTGTGCCACACTCGTGTCTCGTGGGACAGGGCTGCAGGTCTGCTGGCCCTTCTGGTGAGGAGCTGACCATAAAATGCAGAACCTCCCAAAAATAAACTCAAACCTGACCTCTGCTTATTTCAGAGCCTGCAAATTTAAATGTTTCATAAGTAGTTCAGTGAAATAATCAGAGAGTACAGGTTTGTCTGAAAAACTCTTGCCAGATAAAAACTGAAGGAGGTACTTAGCAACCAGTAACAGTAAAACTCACTGACATGGTTTGATGGCTTGGGATGAAATTTTAATTGTTCTGTACTGTGTTTCTGTTTATGAAGGCTGTGCAGTACCTAAAATGTGAAAATCTTTCATATGTGAACCCAGATTATTGGCAGCAGTGCTGGTTTCATCGAAAACTGCAGAGAAAATCTGGTCTCTAAACCATTGTGGAGGCTGTCACTCTGAACTGAGCTCTGAGCTCTTCAAGCCTTGATTAATAGGACAAGGCATGAGTTCAGCATTCATATGGACTCCAAATGAAGTTCGTCATTCCAAATGGCCTGTGCTTCTGGAGTGCGCTGCATTTGGATCTAGAACCTTGTCTATTCAGTAGTAATTAGCTAATGCATGTAATAACTTTGGCTATGTGTGCATAAGCCATCATCCTGTAATGCTTTCTGCTGTTGCTGTCGTGGAAATGTCATGTTGCTGCTGTAGATATAGAGTGTGTAAGAACTGAGGGGACCTGCTCAGCGGATGAGTTGGTGAAGGTAGTACTTCCAACTGCTGGGCTTTCAGAGGGAAGAATTTGGTTGTGCTTCCAAGGATCTGGAAGTAAGGCAGTGGATGAGGTGTTAGAATTTTGAATGCTGAAAGTTGCCTCCTATCTCCTAGTCAGTCATTGTTTGGTTCCTGCAGAGAGGACACTTGCAGGGGTTGGCTTGGTACGCTCCTACCGTTTATAAAGTTGTGTTTATAAAGATACAATGACAAGGCATCTCAGGGTTCAGCGGGGGGAAGATCTGGGGTTTATTTTGTTGACGTTGTTGTAATCAACTGTTTCTTTTCTCTCTCCAAAGAGTCACTTAGGCAATGTCTTGGTTGATATGAAGCTCATTGATATCAAGGACACTTTACCTGTAGGCTTCATCCCCATCCAGGAGACCATTGATACACGTAAGTTGACATCTAATTCCTCAGTCCTACTCTGCCAGGGCCTGTGTGGTCAGGCAGAGGAGGGCCCTGTCCCAGGCCATGGAGGGCTGTGTCCCAGGCAGAGGGTCACTCCTGGCACTGCTGCTTTCTGGGGTGGCATGTGCACATTTAGGGGCTGCAATAAAACAGCCTTTGGTTTTCTCGTCCTCCTCAGGCTGTTTAATGGGGCTGCCTGTCTGTCCCCACTCCCCTGCTGGAGTCCCATGGCTCCGGGGAAGGAAGAAAGAGTTTATTTTTTCATTTTGAAGGGTGGACTGGGCCTGTCAGGAGCAGAGCTGCTGTGCCAGGGGGTGTTCACAAACGCACTGAAAGGAAGGGGGTGTGCTCCTGGTGCGGGGTTTGTGCCCACCCACTGCACATCTCCCGCCGTGAATGAACAGGGGCTCTTGTCCTGCCAGGTAGGGCTGAGGGGGGCCAGGTGTGTTTGTGCTTGCTGAGACAAGGCACAAGTGCAGTGTCCAGGGGGAATACCATCCTCGTTTCTGCAGGGTAGGATTGCTTCACTGCAACACTGAAGTGAGCAGTTCCCAAACAGTGTGTTCAGCTCCCCTGGGACTCGTGCCAGCAGCAGCTGGAGCCACGTCTGGTGGCAGCCCTGTGCTGTGCAGCAGGCACAGAGGGCATTGGGCTGGCAGGGGATAAACCCCATGGGAGTGGAGCGTGAGAGGATGGCAGGACTGGTGCTGGTGCTCAGTGGGCAGCTGCTGATCACAGGAGGGCTGGTCCCAGAGCATGTCAGTGGTGAAATCCAGCCTAGGAATGAGCAGAAAGGGGTTACATGAACCTGCTTTGCAGGGAATCGTTCATCCAGGGCTGCAGCACATGAGGATGGTTTTTCATTCACTGGGGTCTGGTTCTGATTAGAACCTGTGGCCTGAAAGTGAAAGACTCTGAAGACCATTCCCTCAGGTCATCCTCTGCTTCTGGAAAATTCTTGGGCACATGTGGTACGAGGTAGAATTGTTGTCTTGTCCTGCTCACCCTCGGTAGTGCTGGACCTTACTGTGTGCTGCTTCAATTTCTGTGAAAGTCCTGGTGGAAAGGTGGAAGGGGGCTTTGTCATTAATTTGAAATGCATTGGGTTGTGACCGTGACAGTCTTTAAAGCAGAGGCACTGCCCGTGCTGAGGAAGCAGTGTGAAAGACAACATAGGCAAAAGCAAATAGTCAGCTTTGTACTTGCAGAGAAAATCAAATAGGAGGCACTGATTTTGTTCAGTTAGGTTTGTGGTTACAGGTGTCTCTGTGCTCCTCTCGAAGTGGCAGCTCACTCACAGTTAATACACGTAATACAGTACTCCTTAGTAGGTCCTGAGAAGCTTTTCAGGAAGCCTTAAATCCTAGACTCCTAAAATCAGTTTTAGGCACTGCAAACAGAAGCCCTACTTTTTCGAAGCAGGAGAAGACTAGACTTCAGGGATGCAGGTTTTACCATCTCTAAAAACAGCACTCTAACTGCAAGCTGCATGCACAGATGCTCTATTGGCACACCTCACACTGTCTGTAGGTTGTTGGTGCTAGTGCAGCAGCACATTCCAGAGGCTGGGATGGATTGCTGTTTCCCAAGGTGCGGATTACGAAACAGGAGGGGCCTATGGAGACAGGGCTGCTTACCATCTGTTGAAGTGACAGCATATTTTAAGTTGGAAGATATTTATTCCTATTAAGATGAAGGGTTTTTATTTTGCGGGCACTTGTTTGTAGTTGCTGGTTGTTTCCAGATTTTCATTCAGCGTCTGCTCTTTAGATTTTCGGTGTATCGGTAGACTTCTGTCCTGCATTCCAAGTGCCTGCATCCAAACAGGAACCTCACTTGGCTCACCCTGAGCTTCCTTAGGGTGAGATGGAGCATTGTTCTCCAAGCACTGCAAATCCATGTCTGTGTGCCAGTGCCAGCTGTGGTCACAGACAGCACCAGAGCTGGCTGTGGATTGTGTCTGCATGCTGGTAAACAGCCTGAAGACCTGTGAATTCACTATACAGATAAGCCTTAACTCTGATGGGCTTGAGTTTTTCGTGATGGATAACACAGAAACAAGTGGAATTGCTCTGTGACACGTAGCAGAAAGGGCTGTGCAGCACGTTCATCCACCCTCAGAGCACAGGTCAGAGCAGCACAGCTGCCTCGTGGGAGGTCCTGGCAGTTACTGCCTTGTGAATCTGGTTTGTCCTTACAAAGAACCAGGGCTAACGTGCTGGGAGTATCATTTCTGTGCCTGCTGACTTGATCAGGAGATGTCACTAACTCTTGGGATGTGTGAGATTTGGACAGACAGCTCTTACACTCGCCCTCTCTGCACAGCAGGCTCTGCCTGCTCCTCCTCACAGTGGGCTGGAAGTGGCTGGTTGGAAGCACGTAGCAGAATGAAATGACCGGTTGTATCAGAAGCTTCCAGGTACATTCCTAGAGGCAGTGCTTGTGGGAGGAATGTTGAGATACGGCTGTCCAGGCCAGTGAGGCAAACATTACCTGGGAGAGAGCAAGGGAGTACGAGAGGCATGTGGAACTGGCAGAGTCCCCTGCTGTTCTCTGCCGTGGGGCAGCACCGGGGCACACGTGGGAGCTGATCTCTGCAGCAGGCAGGAGGAGATCTGGTTATTGCAGTGCCAATAACACATCTCCTGACAGAACATTCCTCACTGAATGGCACTGCACTGACTGGTTTGTTGACGTATGTCTGTTCTTTGGCACCAGTTCTGCCATAATTATCTGCCTAATATCTGGAGAGACTATAAATAACATTTATACTCTAATCTTGCATAAAACCCACCCTGTATTCTGGGTTGTTTTTGCAGAAGAAATAGCTTTCAGAAAGAAGAGGCTGTGCATTAAATTCATCCCTCGAGATTCTACAGAGGCAGCGATCTGCGATATCCGAATCCTGGGGCGATCCAAGCAAGCCCCTCCTCAGTACACCTTCATTGGGTAAGTACCCTTCACTCCACAGCTGTTGTCATGAATGCAGTTATGCCAAAGCAAGGCACCCAATGCTCCTGTAATTACCACGTAGTAGCTTGTAAGAGCTGAAGCTTATCATTAGAAAAATCCAGGTAAGTACAAGTGTTACTGAGTTTGATGTAGGAATTAACTCACCCCCCCTTTTTTTTTAATTACGCTTGTTCTCACTGACCAAGGTGTTTGTGAAACACGTCAGTGCCTGCTGCTCGTGCATGTGTGCAGCGTTTGTTTGTAGCCCTGATGCTGTGTGTTGGTTCCCCAGGGAGCTGAACAGCATGGGTATTTGGTATCGGATGGGCAGAGTGCCACGCAATCACGACTCCGCACAGCCTGCGGCTCCTCCCGCCCCAGCACCAGCTCCAGCACCCGCTCCCAACCTGCCAAGGTAGGTTTTCTGCATTCCAGCTCTTTCTGCTTGATGCTGCATGTCTTGTGGTTACTAACCTTGCCTGGGAAACCAAGACCAGGGTGCTGCATCGGTATGGAATGATTGTGTCACAGTCTGATGAGGGAATGTGCTGTTTGTGGAAGTATTTGCCTGCTGGAAGTTCCTTTGCCTGTTGTTTTGTAAAGAAAAATGGGTGAAGAAGCCAGAAGGAAAAAAAGGCCTGCAGAGGAAGGGAAACAGCAAACTGTACCTTTCCTTTGCTTCAAACTATGCAGGATGTTGTGGTTCCCAACACATACGTGTGGGTCAGCTCAGGAGGGTGAGCCAGAGCTGCAGCCAGGCCAATTGTTCTCCGTGACCAGAGGGAGGGAGAAGCGTCTCTACAGACTTTAGAAGGGAAACAGGTTTTGCTCATCTCTGGGATCAGTCCATTCACAGTTTGAAGTACTGGTTCTTGGTTTTTTATTTTTTTGAACCCAGTTGCTGAGCTCCAGCTTTGCAGCTGACATGAGCGTGCACAGCAGCCTGCTGATCTTGCAGCGACTGACGGGAGCAGCACTGCTGGGCAGAGCTGTCTGTCCAGGCTGTTCTCCCTGTGTTACAGACAATATTTGTGTGTGTATAAACAGGTGTGCTGGTGTGGACACGTTCATATACCAGCGGTCCTGGACTGGCAGCTCACTCGCTGGATACTCTGGACAAAACCAAGTGTTGTAAGCGACAGACCAGCCCAGACAGTGATTAAACCGAGCCCTTTGCACTCCTGATGTCACTCTGAAAGCGCAGCACCCAGTGTGAGTTGTGCTCCTGCTGCTGAGGCTCACAGACTGGGCCCGGGCATTGCCAGGGGACAGCACGTTCTCCTCGGGTCCCTTTGGGTGTTTGCTTATTTAAGTGTAGGTGTATTTTTGCACTAGGCATTTTCTACACTGCAGATACCTTTACACTCTTACAGTAACTAGAGAGAGCTAGAATTTCGAAGGAGACGGCAGAGAGGAATTCCAGGGTTCAGTTTGTGTACAAAGGTCATTGTATCACATGGGTGGAAATTGCTCATGTCCTTTAGATTCTTGATTTACGGCTCACTTCAGAGTTACGCTTTTAAACTGCTGCAACGTGTTCCCCAAAAGCTATCAGGCACCTCCTTCAAGCAGGTGTGTACATTTGAGCCTTCACCCATGACCCACACTGAAATCCACTGTCCTGTGGTGGCTCTTTGAGCTCCCCAAAGCATTTGGGTGTTTCTTTCACTGAGAGTTTTGCTTGGTCACCTGCCATGCCCTGGCACAGTGCTTGCTGTCCCGTACTGTCAGGTGTGCTGCAGGCAGAGATGCTGTCATGCTTCTCAGAGATGGAGGCAGAAGAGATGAAAAGCCAGCAGTTTTCTGGAGATTCCAGCCTGTCCCACTAGGATGCGAGATGTTATTTTGAAGCTCTGCTGGACATAAGCTAGATGCCAGCCCAGGCCATGTGAGATCAGAGAGAAAGATGTCTTAATTTTAGAGCACAGATCTTCATTTTCTTTCTGCGAGAAATTCTGTCTGGGCAGATTTCCACAGTAAAAAAAAAAAAAAAAAATTATCATACCAAGAGAATGTCAATGGCAGTGCTTAATCACTGAATGTGGAAGGGTCACTTTATGGCTGACCAGGGAAGGCTGCAGAGCAGTGTCAGAGCTGTTGGGAACAGGGCCAAAATTAGAGCTCAAAGCACCAGTGACAGTCTGAAAAGAAGTGTTTACAAGGCTTATATATTTTATAACCTCTTGTTGTGCAGTTTATGGTTTACAATGGCTGCAAGGAAATTGGATCAGTTTTGTTTTACTTGCCAAATAAAGCAAATGTCAAAATAGTCAATATAAAATGTATTCTAATTTGGCTGAGTTAAACCAGCCAGTATGCAGTGGAATAATTGAATGTTACATTAATGCCTTGCAGTAAAACCCACCTGTCGGTAGCCAGCTCCACTCTCACACCCCATATGTGATTTACAGGTAACTTTTACACTACCAGCCTGATCATTCAAAGCATCTTTCATGTCTGTTTTTTCACTCTGATTATTTATTATCCAATATATTTTTTAAGAAATAGAAATGTATATAAAGGTGCATCCTGCAAATATTTAATTATTACAGGGAACACAGACAACTTGAAGGCCTCTTCTAACAATATCAGCAGTGTGGTGAGTTACTCAGCACAGTGTTTGGGGAAGATTGTAGTCTTATTTTCACGTCACCATAGAGAGAGGAGATTACACTGGCAGCCAGTTTGCTGTTTTATTCCATGTGGATATATCCTGACAGGAATAGCAGTGAGTTGTTCTGAAGCTGCCTCAGTAGCGAGGGAGAATCGGTGAGCAGTGCTGCATGGAGCGCTGTGGAGAGTCTGCTCTTGGGCTGGTCAGAGATCTCAGCTGCTCTCTTCAGTTGCTGTCTGCATTATAGAATAATTCTGAGTCAGGAGGGGCCTTCGGAACAATTGCTAACATGGGATATAAACCAAACCCTTCTGTACAACTAAACCTTCTAAAATGGAAGGACTTTTTACTGTGGGATCTGTTTATTTCTGCACGAGCCCCTGTGCTCTGTGGTGTAAGGTGCTGATGGCAGTGGGTGGTGGCCCATCAGAGGGTTGTCGTGTATCAGAGGTGTGACCTCCCCAGGTTGGTGCACATCAGCAGTGCTGCTTCTGCTGCTCGTGTCACAGGGTTATGGCTCACAGTCAGGGCTGCACAAGGAGAGGCTTTGTTTGATAGTTGTGCTGGACTGCATGTGATATTTTTCAGCCATTTCTTCTCCTTCGTGTTTTCTACTGCAGGCATCTGGCTCTAGCAGCAGCCCTGGCACGTCCCGGTGAGGGTGGCACGCTGTGCCATGGAGCGTGGCCGTGCCATTGTGCAGGTCATCAAGCTCCTTTACTGTCTTTTCTCTCCAACTCCTGTGACAGCTTCTTGGCACTAATGGCAGTCTGAAGAAATGCTTTTTCAGGTTCCCATCCTGCTGCTGAAGGATGGCTTTCGTGGGCTTGAGTTCCTTGAGGGAGCTTGATGTAACTTCCCTCGGTATCTCTGCTCTGCGCACGAGGCTTGTGCTGCGTGGCAGCCATCATTTTGGGGAGCAGGGAGGTGATCGTCCCCCAGAAGAGGCGGTGGTTACAGGTAACTCACCTGACCTTTGGCACACTCTTGCTTCACCCAGCCTGTGCATCCAGGATTGCCAGTTCACGGGCTGGTGGCTTGCAGAGCAGCACATGTCATGAGTGTTTGAGCAGTGTCTCAGGGCTCAGCTCTGCCGTGCCTCAGACTCTCTTGGAGGGGGCTGGAGCAGGATTTGTGGGTGACGTTCTCCTGTTCGAGTCTGGTTCGAGCGTTTTGGGGGCAAGTCCCTGGCTGCTGTGAGTACGTGCAGACTCAGCCGTGAGCCATTCTGCCTCACAGCTGCCTGTGTGGTGGCTCCATACCCACTGTGGTGCCCTGTGGGCCCGGCTGGCTTCTGTGGCTTGGGAGCACGTTCCACATCCCTTCCCGAGGTGCAGCAGGAGCCTGTGCCACTGTCACTCAAACAGCCCGCTCAGAGTTTGTCAGCTGCAAGCAAGATGTCAGTCAGTGCCGTCGAAGTGTGTTTTACAGTGACAGATATAATTGCACTTAACTTTTTGCGTGGATGTTATCAATCTGTGAAGGATACTTTGGGGAAAGGAGCACTCTGATTGCAGATGATGTGTCACAGGCATTTAATCTTCCTCTTGGAGAGACCGGGATTCAGTCACAACTTCACTTGTTGATGTGAGGTTTTGGAAACGTAGGTTCACACTGACCCTGGGAATCGTTCAGTCATTCGGTTTGTGCGGCTGTCATCCGAAAGGTTAATGATTTACCTGGAGAGGGAAGATGTGGCTGCAGTCCGCTTGCATTCCTGCTGTGTGTTGGCACAGCGGTGAGTGTGTGGGTTCAGGAGGGCGCAGCTCCTCCGGCTGCCTCCCGGGACGTCCGTGCTGCCTCCCGGGATGTGTGTGCTGCCTCCCGGGATGGGGATGTGTGTGCTGCCTCCCGGGACGTCCGTGCTGCCTCCCGGGATCGCGGTGCTGGTGGTGCCTCCCAGGATGGGGATGTGTGTGCTGCCTCCCGGGACGTCCGTGCTGCCTCCCGGGGCGTCCGTGCTGCCTCCCGGGACGTCCGTGCTGCCTCCCGGGACGTCCGTGCTGCCTCCTGGGACGTCCGTGCTGCAGGTGCTCTGCACTGCCCTGGCTGGAGGCGTCTGGTTCCACAGCAGCTCCTGCGTGGTCACAGGGCCCTGTGCCGGCCGGTCCCAGGGGAGGTGCTGGTCTCTCTGGACTGCCCCAGCTGGGCACGATGGCCGGGACACGATGACCCGGGACACGATGGCCGAGACACGGTGACCCAGGACACGATGGCCGGGACACGATGCCCCGGGACACGATGGCCGGGACCCAGCGCCCCAGGACACGATGACCCGGGACACGATGGCCGAGACACGGTGACCCAGGACACGATGGCCGGGACACGATGCCCCGGGACACGATGGCCGGGACCCAGCGCCCCAGGACACGATGACCCGGGACACGATGGCCGAGACACGGTGACCCAGGACACGATGGCCGGGACACGATGCCCCGGGACACGATGGCCGGGACCCAGCGCCCCAGGACACGATGACCCGGGACACGATGGCCGAGACACGGTGACCCAGGACACGATGGCCGGGACACGATGCCCCGGGACACGATGGCCGGGACCCAGCGCCCCAGGACACGATGACCCGGGACACGATGGCCGAGACACGGTGACCCAGGACACGATGGCCGGGACACGATGCCCCGGGACACGATGGCCGGGACCCAGCGCCCCAGGACACGATGACCCGGGACACGATGGCCGAGACACGGTGACCCAGGACACGATGGCCGGGACACGATGCCCCGGGACACGATGGCCGGGACCCAGCGCCCCAGGACACGATGACCCGGGACACGATGGCCGAGACACGGTGACCCAGGACACGATGGCCGGGACACGATGCCCCGGGACACGATGGCCGGGACCCAGCGCCCCAGGACACGATGACCCGGGACACGATGGCCGAGACACGGTGACCCAGGACACGATGGCCGGGACACGATGCCCCGGGACACGATGGCCGGGACCCAGCGCCCCAGGACACGATGACCCGGGACACGATGGCCGAGACACGGTGACCCAGGACACGATGGCCGGGACACGATGCCCCGGGACACGATGGCCGGGACCCAGCGCCCCAGGACACGATGACCCGGGACACGATGGCCGAGACACGGTGACCCAGGACACGATGGCCGGGACACGATGCCCCGGGACACGATGGCCGGGACCCAGCGCCCCAGGACACGATGACCCGGGACACGATGGCCGAGACACGGTGACCCAGGACACGATGGCCGGGACACGATGCCCCGGGACACGATGGCCGGGACCCAGCGCCCCAGGACACGATGACCCGGGACACGATGGCCGAGACACGGTGACCCAGGACACGATGGCCAGGACAGAGCGGCCCATGCTCCCGTCCCTGGTCCTGCCCCGTCCTGGCCCGGGCCCTGCAGAGCGGCTGTGCCACGCTGTACCTGGGGCCAGCCTGTGGCTCCAGCCTGACCCATGCGCCTGAAAACTGACGGGAGCAGCTCGTTTTTGCTGCAGCTCAGCCCTGGCAGCTGTGGTCCCTCCCTCGTGCCTGCTCGGAGCAGGTCTGTGTGCACTACCAAGCGCTCAGGGCTCCAAACTCTGCTGGCAGAGCACTACACCAGGGAAGTGCAGCTCTGGCTTTGATTCACAGATAGCACTTGCTCTCCTTAAAGGCCTGGAATAAGAGCAAGATGTGTGAATTTTCCTTCTGAGCTCCCTTTTTTCTCTGAAGTCCTTCTGTGAGTTACCTTTTCACTAGTTAAGCTGGCCCCTCCTTAGGAAAAGGTAACCATTTGTTCCTGTTCTCTGCTCCCACTGGAGCTTCATGTTGAGGAATGTAAGAATTTCTTTGCTAGGCAGACAAGTCTGATTTTTCAAACTGATTTATTAACGGTGTTTGAAATCGGTGGTATAAGCTTGGGAAGGGATCACTCTGCGGCTTTCTGCTGCAGGCTGATGATGTGCAATCGAGGCAGGTCATAAAGCAACACCAACAAGCCAGTGTGGAGACCCAAGCTGGGGCTGGGATGCGCCAGCCTGGCTCTGTGCAGTGTGGTAATGGAAGGGAAGCCTTCTGCCTTTCCTGTTTTTTAAGTAGCTACCCTATTATTTAGGAATAGCTATAATAATTTTTTTTCTTTAAGTAATTTAAAATAGATTTTTATGAAGCATCTGTAAGGGAAAAGGTTCCAGGGCTTCAGTGCTATTCTGCTCTGGTGTAGAGAGAAGCCAAGTCCTGAGAAAGCTGCCATTGCCCAGCGGCAGCCACTGCTGGTGGCGTGAGGGCCAGGATGCTTCCACAGAGCAGTGGGGGTCTGCCTTAAATCTCTCATCTGAACCGAATGCTGCCAGATAAGAAGTACTTAGGGATGGATGTTTCTGGTATGACTGGGAACTGCTCTGAGAAATGTTGCCAGCGGTATCCTTTCTGCAAAGTTCTGCTTTCTTGATGGAGTTGTATTTTTTAATCTGTTTCATCAGGAGAGCTCTAAAGTAAAACCACCTTCTGATTTGCGACTAAGGATAGAATCCTTTGTGCTGGAAAATACCTATAAGATCAAGTAAAAAAACTAGTTATTAATTATTCTATTTTGAAAATATTATGTGGCTTGAATGCTCAAATCACTCGAATCATGAAACACAGCACAGTATTCCTAGTTTTTAAATTACATGCGTACCAGAAGCCAAGGATGTCATAAGGGCTGAGGTCACATCTCAGCAGCAATGGATTAAAAACACTGTGAGACTGAAACGGTAAGTTGAAGCCTGGAGGGAGTGTTTCCATGGATCCTCTCTGGTGGGGATGGTAAGAAACGAAATGTAAGGATGAAATGCCCATGATGTGTATAGGCTGTGCAGATGTGAACGTGATGGTTTGGGTGGGTAAGGGGGGCTGGCACATGTTTCTCCAGAGTCTGGTTCCCATAAAGGATTTGTTATGAAACGGCACTGACCGTGTGGCTTGTGTCCAGCTCAGCTGGATGAAGACGTGCAAAAATTGGTCACAGTCCAGTGTGTTTTAGTGGTAGAAAATGATGATTAGGAAAAAATGTTTAAACAATACAGTTGGTTTCCAGGCACAAGAGTCTGTTGCAGCAGCAAAGAAGGAAAGCCGTGAACTGTAATTAGAAGGAGCCTGATGGATTTGGCTGACTTTGAGGATGCATTGAAAAATTTGTGGAGTGCTCTGAGTGAAGAGGCTTCAATCTTCTTAGAGTCATTTTTCTTTGTAAAGAGCACTGTTCCTGCTATAGCAGTATTTCTGGAGGCATGTTTTCTTTAGGGCATAGCATAGGGTTGTTAAGTCCAAACCGGAGGTATCCATTTGGAGAAGCTGTGCTCTGGGTTGTTAAATAAGCCCTGCAGGGAAACTGAGCTTTTTTCCCTAAAACTTGTGTGTTGTCTGCTATTTAATATGATCTCTGCCACTGCTGATTTGTAATCTGTGCTTTCACCCTGAAGTGCATGTGGTTGTGTTCAGATATTTCCTTTAAATCAATCACTTTCACCATTTTCCAAAACACTTCTTGAGTTTATTGCTTTTAGTAAAGTGTTTGGACTGTCATTATTTATTACTGGCAAAGTGCTGACAATGTGCTCTTCCCAAATGAGTCTTTATGTGGAATATTTGTTTAACAGGTTTTGCAGGGGAGGCGCCGGTGTTCCCGTGGGCTGGGCTGTGCCTGCAGCACTCCAGGGCAGTGGGGTCTGCCTGGGCAGCAGCCCCCAGACCCCAGCAAGGGGCTCGTCTCCGAGAGGGGCTTTGCATCTGGCCTGTGAGCCTGGGCTTTGTTGTGCTGATTAATTTGACAGAATTTAAAATCCTAACCAAGGAAGCTTGCACCATGCGTAATTTATCTTTCTGGAGTATTTCTGCTGTTTGGCAATTTTTCCCTACTGCTTCATTATCTGAAAACTCCTGACTCTGGAGAGCCGCTCGTGAAGGATGTGAAAGCCGCGCTTGCCGCTGCAGCCTCCCGAGACACGGCGCTGCTCAGCTGAGACAGCCACTTCATAAGCACTTCATGCTTGCAGGGCGAGGTCTCAGTTCTTAGATGCAGCCTTTGCCTATAAGGATTTTATGGGCTGCAGCTCAGACTTCCAAGCAGCGTAAATTATACTTGTTGTTTTTTTTCCTATTGTTTGGCAGCTGCTCTGTCCTCGTTACTCAAGTCCTCTGATCTGAATTAATCGCCATGTAGAGGAAGCTGCAGGAGCTTCATTCTGCATCAGGCCTTGCATTTTGGGTAGCTGGTCTGCAGTAGATCACGTGCCCTTCGTGAGCATCACCGGGGGTTGTGCGTTCAGCCAGCGACTGCTCTCGTTGGAGAGAGGGGCGCAGCATCACATCCCCCTGGTGCTGCAGGGGTCTGGGGAAGGGGCTGGCGGAGGCTGGGCTGTGTGTGGAGTGTGTTCTACCTTTGTCCTTTCCTACAGCTGGGAAAGTTAAATGGGGAGATCTGAATGTGGAAAGAATCGCTCACTCTCTTTTTCATTCTCTCCTGCATTTGGGCTTTTATAAAATCTGAATCTGGCACCCCCAGTTCTCATTGACTCTTAGGAAACAGGATATTTTAGTAGCTTGGAATGAGATGAAATGCTTGCAAAGCCCATATGTTGCTTGTTTTAGGGAAAGGGTCAGGAAGGTTTTAGAAAGTATTTAAATATTTGGTTTACACGATTAGAATAGATTGTCTGGAATGAAGTCCATTACCCGAGGTGATTCTTGCCTCGCAGTTTAGGTTTTCATTGCAGTTCTTTGGAGTATGAGGTAGGTGTTCTGGCATCTCAGTGCCCCAACACAGTCAAAGTTAAGGGCTGTGAATAAATAGTGTAGCTGGGATCTAGCCACTGCTGGAACCACAGATACCTGCTGTGGCAGTGGCTGCGAGCTGCAGCCTGGGAGATGCCTCCTGGTTGAGGGGGTGGTTGCCAAGTCCTCTGATGTCAGTTCATAGAACCCCAGCAGCTTCCTTCTTAGAAATGTGCCTTTTCCAGTCTCCATGAGCAAAGCTTTCACGTTGGATTACATTTCTTGAGAGCTGCAGCCTGATATTAACTCATTTTAGGTGTGTTTTCAGCTTTCTACAGCTTAAAATATAATTGTTCTGTTCTCAATTTTTCATGAGAAATGATCTTTGCATGATCATTGATTATGGAAAGTAAGTTGTTTTTTTTTTTGAAAGGTATTCCCATGAGACTGCAGGTTTTGCAGCACTGTTCTGAAGGTCATTCTGAAAAAATCAACCTTTTCTGCCTGATGGTTCAGATGCTGCTCTGGGTGTCACGCTTGTACCACCCCAGGCTGTCACTGTTGGGTCCAAAGCCCAACTTACCATTGGGCTTTTGCTGTGCATTGTTGGTATTTTTATATGAATTATGAAGCATCCTTTGATATCTGGCACTTCCCCTTGTGATCCTCTGTTCCTTTTTATGAGTACTTGCCCCCTCACTTCAAAAGCAGTTCATCACCTTCCTTCAGACAGTTCTTAATAACAGGTTTGGAACTGTCAGGCATTCCTGGGCCTATTTTATGTGAGTTTCTCTCCAAAAATGTTCAAAAAGTGGCCATAATGTGCACAGACCTCAAATCCCCTTCTCCTGCACGTGAAGGATCTCCTCATCACATGCTGACTTGTTCTGTGGAAGAGCAACTGAAGTCAAGAGGATGATTAAACTTGCTCTAAATTGTCTCGAAATTATCATATGCTGGAGAAAAATATGTTTGGTGTTGGAGCAGTGTGGGTTTGACTCCAGCTCTGGAGGAAAGGCTGGAGCCCTGGGCCTGGCCGTGCCAGGACCTCCCGTCCTCCCGCTGTGCCAGATTGCCTCATTGCCTGTCTTTGGGGAGGAGGAAAGCTGCTTCTGATGACAGTTCAAAGGGGAGATAATTGGCATGGGGATAGTCTTTGTGAGTTGCCATTCCTCAACATCAGAGACTCATTAAAGTACTAATAATTACTGTTAATATCTTTCAGTGGAAACTTTCTGAGTAAACGAGTGCTGGTTGAGGCAGCATTTAACGGCCGCTGCTGGCACGATCGGAATGCAAATAAGTGTTATTAGCCTAATGATTTTGCTGTCACCACGGTGTGCAGCAGTAGTGTTGTGAATATGTCATGCAGTACCCGTGAATTTGGAAAGTGTGTCAAAACACAACTTCAATTAGTTTGCTCTAATTATGACTCTAGAGAGTTCATAAGTATATCACTCCTCATTAAAAGAGATTTTCTTATATGGATTAATACAGCACATAAAGGGGTGTTTGAGGGATTGGAGGCAGGGCTGTGCAGAGGGAGGATGCCCATGGGGTGCTGGAGGTGCAGCAGGTCTGGAGCAGCGCTGGGGTACAGCCCCATCCTGTGAGCTCCTGGTGCAGGGCCAGGGCTGGGAAACCTCCCAGGCAGGAGCAAGTGGCTGTGCCAGGTCAGCTGTGGGCAGCAAGAGCCTGGGAGATGGTTCTGGACAGGCTCTTCCATTAAAAACAACCAAACCAACAACAAACCACAAAAGCCCTGGAAGGAGCCACACTCGATGCTAAAATAGAGATGTGGCCCAAAAGCTTTGCTCTGGTAAAGGTCAAGGAGCACAACCAGTCAGAAGCACAAGCCTGTGCCAGCCTGGCCTCTGCAGAGGAGCCCTTCGGGGTGCTGGGTGTCTGTTCCCCTTTCCCAGGATGTTTGTAGTGCATTTTTACATACTGTCTTGTCACATTGCCTGGTCCTGTTCCAGCTTTGCAGAACGGGAAAAGATTGTTGTGCTCACAGGTGAGCAGCTGGGTAAGGGTTAAAGTAGTAATTGTTTAAATCTTTTAGGCTTTCCTCCCAGTTCTGTGATAATTTGATGAAGAACTTCACCCTAATTAAATATTCAAATTAGGAATAAGTGTCAATATGGCTTCCTGGTGCCTGGAATGATGATTAATTGTATTCAAAACTCTAGTGGCCGCTGTAATCTAAACCAAACCGTTGTTCTTGATTATTTGTGCAACACATTTACCATGTTTTTGTTTTAAAATTTTAACTAGTAATTGATTTGCCATATGCCACAGAACTGCACATACTTTCGCGATATGTGTTTAGGAACTTGGGGACTTTGTAATTGGGATTTTCTTGCTTTTCAATGGCAGCCTCTTTTTTTTGTCTTCTACAATGCAAAATGATTTGGCTCTCACAACACATAAGGAAAATGCATTATGCAATCAAGTTTGTAGGTATAAGCTATATTGATCCTGGCCAAAGTTTACATTAATTTAAAATAAATTAGGCTTTGTTTCCCATTCCTCCCTACAATGTCATCTTTTATAAAAAGAAGGGGGGAAGGGGAGAGCTGATTTCCATCCAGCAGTCACTGCCCTGTCTTGAGGTATTGCAGCTAATGTTCTGGGAGACATCTCTCTGGCTGTCTGCGTGCAGCTGAGTGACAGAATGCCCAGTTGTCCTAGCTCGGGGATAGCAGGTGGCCCCAGAGCAGGCACGCAGGCCATCGTTTCCAGAGGCCCTGGTTACAGCCACAGTGGGGACCCCGGTGTCAGAGGGGGCTGGCGCTGCTCCCCAGCCCCACGGGCAGTGGTGGGAGTGCTGCCCACTGAGGGTGGGACTGCAGGCGTGTGCCTGAATGTCCCCATCCCCCTGCCACAGCGAGATTCCGTGCGGTGCCTTGGCGTCGGCGCGTGTGAAAGGTGGAGCCGGGCAGCAGGGGCTGGGCTGGTGTCCGTGTGTGTGTGGTCAGTCCCTCGGTGGGCTGATGCACGGCCTCATGTGCACCCCCTCCAGCACCCAGCGCACAGGAGCTGCCTCCTGGCCGGGCTCACTGGGGCCGTGGTGCAGAGTCCTCTGCAAGCACACGGCTGGAAGCCGTGCTGGAAGGCTGCTGCCTGCCTGCTGGAGCCCAGGGCTGCATCGTGGTGCTCAGGCAGTGCCCACCTTGAGCCAGCTGTGGGCTGGTCCTTTCGTTCCTCTGGCTGAGGCCGTGTGTGTCATTTCCCTGGAGTGGCAGTGGGCTGTGTTTGGGGGCTGTCTGGAGGGCAGGGGTCAGCCTCTCCTACAGCACAGGTTGGTACAAACTCCTAAAAAATGCTCTCCTTAGAAATGGGCCTTTTAAGTAGACCTGCTTTATTTACCTCCAGAACAATTTCTGCTGTGAAGAAAGCGGTTCCCCGTAGAGGGCAGAGAAATTCAGTCTTTCTCCTAGCTGCCTTGGTGCCTTGGAAAATATTTTTGGATACTTCTGTTAAAAAGCAAATGAGAAGCGTGTCATGCCCACAGGCAGTGGTCTCCTGTTTAAAGTGTGTTCATAATAAACCTGTCTCTGCTCCAGAGACTCTCATGTTTGTGTTTTAAACAGCAAACTGATAGCCAAATTCAAATATATTTTCACACCATCTTTTTTTTGTTAAAAATAGCTTTGGAAAGCACAAGCAAACTCAGACTGATGTTTGCTTTTTCCTATTTTATCTGTGCTGTTCACCATCATCTGCATCAAGGGCTAAAAATACATTGTTCTTCCCAAAACATGTCCTGTTTTTAAAGGCAGATAACTTCCAGATGATTCGTGTGGTAGATAAAACCTGCTGGCTGAGGACGTGGGTTTGATGCACTGCTGGAGAATACACAGGGCCCTGTCTCACACACAGGGTGTCCAGGAGGACACAAAGGCTGCCTGGTTGTCCTGGCAGGAGGGCGATGCTCAGTGTCTGCCCGTGTTCAGGAGCTCTCACTCGGGTGAGGTGGGAGCTGCTCCCTCTGCCTCATGCTGCATCGAGCCCCTCCGTGGAGAGGACACATCTTTATTACGTGTGGCAATGGGGTCCAGAAGATTAATGATAGCATTTTATTAAAATTCACACTGACCTGGGGTCTGCATTAGAAAGATACAGATTTGGATTAAAGGGGCAAAGCCGTGCTGGCTGTTCAGGGGTGCTGCCTCGTGTGGAGCTGCTGTGCCTGGCTGGGGGTGAATGCCCTTCTGGGGGTGGATGGCCGCTGTTGCAGTCCTTGGTTGTTGAGCACAGTGCTCAGAGGGGTGGAGGGGCTGACACTGGCTGTAGGCAGTTTGTAGAGGGTTTTGGAAGCCATGTTGAAGTCAGTGTTTGCTGCTTAACCTGGCTGGAGTCGTGAGGCTGGAGTGAGCTGGCAGGAGCAGCATTTTGTGCTCTGCAGTAACACCGTCCCCGTTTCCTCTCTGTCCCTCAGGCATATCTCGCTGACGCTCCCCGCCAGCTTTCGGGGGAAGAGCCACAGCACCCGCCTGGACCTGGAGCACCAGCACTCCAACCTTTACGCCATCTCAGGTGAGCTGCCGCACGCTTCTCTGCTCGTGTGTCACCAGCAGCGTAACCAGGTACAGAACCTGCACGTGCAAACAGCCAGGTGTGTGTGGTACCCACGAAACAACATCCAGCTTTTCATCAGTGCCGTTTAATAGTTGAGAGCAGCTGAGGTGCAGAGGCCCCAGGGAATGCCCAGGAGCACTTGTTCCCAGCAGCGAGTGTTGCTGATCCCCCGGGAGATCACAGCCCCCGGGGAGGGATGCTGCTGCCTGCCAAGGTGCTGGGTGGGAGCCCTGGTGGGAAGCAATGCTGACACATACCTTGCTCCTGATCTTATTCATGGTCTTCACAGGTGAGTCATAAGAGACATCTTTGCCTGTTTCGAAGGAGGCTTAGTCTTGCCCAGCAAGGATGAGTTGCAAACACAGTGGTCTTTGCTACCTCAACATACATATTGAAAACAGATGAGACCTTTACTCCCTCTCATTTCCATATTCCTTCTACTGGCCGTGCATATGTATTTGTTTCCTCATGTTAGGGAAAATTGGGAGTTAGATGTTAGAAAATGGGGGTTCTGCACTGATTTGCGAGAACCATGTGCTTGCACATGCACACCTGGTCTCTCTAGCTGCAGCTTTAGTTCTGTTCATCATTCCAAACCAGTATACAAGTGCTAGAGCCGGTGATAATTTCCAGATGTTGACGTGGAAAAAACCTGCCAATGAATATTTTAGCCAGTTTTTATTTTTAACTAGTAGTAATCTGCAGTGAGTTGTTGACTGAAGTGGAGTGGGGAGGATCAAGCCTGTTCCTTCCCCCATGCAGGTAGAGGTAGCTGTTACAGTGCCTCAGGACTGCACAGTGGGTTGATTTGGAGCTGGGGTCCCTGTGAGCTGTCCCTGGCAGCTCTGCTCTTCGGGAGGAGGTCCTGGCTCTGAGAGCTCACTTTCTTGAAGGAGCGAGCTCAAAAGAAACGTAGCCAGGTTCTCTGGGCCTGAGAAGAACGGGCTCTGGAAGCAAGAGGCCAGGATGCTTTAGAGTTGCACTTCATGGGCTCTGTCACTCTGGGAGGTGCTCATGGAGCCCAGCAAAGGGAGTTTTGGTTCTGCAGAGCAGGAAGTGCTGGGTGCAGCTGTGGCACAGGAGTGTGTTTAACCCACCCCTTCTCCTGGGGGCCGGGTTGTGCTCTGTGCTTCAGCTCCGCTCTGCTGGGGTGCAACAGATTTTCCAGTTTATTTTTTCTGTAGTACTATTACACCTGAACAAATATTGTCATAGGCATGATAGAATCACACTTAGCACAAGTTTTGCTCTGTTATGTTGTTTTTGCAAGAGGAAAAAGATAACTGGCTTTAAACCTGACTCTGTTAAAGCCTAATGAAAGTCTAGTCCCTTCATCTGGCTGAAGGACATTTTAGGACAGTTTGGAAATCCAGCAGTGGATTCAGTGGGCTGTGCAGTCGAAACTGCTTGTGCATAATCAGGGAAGAGAAGATGGCAAAAATGTACCATACACAGGTTCTTCCTATTAGTAGTGAGTGACACTTGTAACATGGGAACATGGCATTAATTCATGTACCATAATCAAAGGGTTATTTAAAAGGTAATCTCTGCCTGAAACTGCAGCTTCAGGTTCCTACAGAGATCGAATGTAACAATTGCGTAATCCTTGTCAGTCCTCGTTTTTCTTGTTACTCTCCTACCCTAATACATTTGGAAATGAAAGGGAAGGTGTGTTGCTGTGTTCTCATGAGACAGTTCTGCGTGGGGATGGGAAGCTGTGCTTTCTCTGCTGGGAAAGTGCCAAATGCACCAAGTGCAGCAGCTCTGTGCGGGTGTTACTGGCACTGACCTTGCTGCGGGATGTGCTGGCCTCTGCTCGTGGTGCAGCCCGAGGAGGTGCCTGCTTTACAAAGAGCCTGAACACTTTACCAGATCCTTACAGGCAAAGCACAAAACAAGGCCTGTGGAACTGGACAGGGCATTAGTTCTTCATGTTTGCTTGAGCACATTTTCAAGTATATAACTCTTATTTTTCCTCCAGTTGCACATTCTCCTCCAGAAACGCTGTTATATGAGTTGTGCATTTGTTGTAATGGCTATTACAGCTGTTAGCTCTTTCCAAAGAAAGGGTCTTGTTATATGACACATCCTGTGCATTGACAGGATTTTCGTGCACAGCTCCTGACCACGGCTGCCTTGTCAGCAGCTGCAGTGAGGTGCCGTGACGATTCTCTTTGTGTGCTTAAACCTTGCCGAGGTGGATTAGCCTCCAGACGCGCTCTGGAAGCCATTCCCAGGTTTCCTGTTCCGTCGGTGTCGTGTGCAGCCCGTCCGGGCTGTCTGCAGCGTGGCTGCAGTGCCGTGGCAGCAGGAGATTTGGGCACGGGCTGCCCCTGCCAGCCTGAGCTGCGCTGCCAGGGCTCCTTTGCCACGGAGGGTCCGTGCCCAGCCACCGTGGTGAGGGGAGCTGGGCATCCAGCAGACACGGGGTCCCTCTCCGTGTGTGGACAGGCCTGTGGGCTCCCTCTCTTGGCTCCCACATCAGAAAAGGGGTTCTTGGGGCTGGTGAGGGCAGCAAAAGCCATTATGAACAGTCTCTTCCAGTTTTGGTGTGGCCTCAGTCTGTGGTGGGCACGGGAGGAGCTGCTTGGGAAGGGAGGGCTGGAATGGGGGTGGAATGAAGAGCTGCAGCGTGGGCTCTCTTTGCTCTGTGTAGAGATCCAAGATCTTCTCAGTATTCGATGAAAACAACACTTCCAGCTGTGGTTCAGCATGTTTGTGGAAAGTTAAATGCATTTTGCCCCTCGATCCTGCCTTCTATCACAAATATATTTTGGCAGAATGACTGTATCCTCACTGGAACTGCCCATTACCCCTTGGGCTCTGCAATGCAGTTGTTGTTTGCACAAAACTGGAGTCAAGGAAAAAATGGTCCTGTAAGCAGCAATTACAGTTTTTAATCAGTCTTTTGTCATTGCCAGTCTTGGCCATGGCACGCTGGGTGACCAGAAGGTTAAGGAGACTTCTCTTAGCACAGTGAACTGCTAAGTGAGTCCCTGGCAGGGTGCAGATAGGGAAGCACTGCCCAGAGCTCACGGCAGGAACCTGCCACGTGCCACAGCAGCGCAGCACTGGCACTGCTGGCATCATCCTCATGCCCCACAGCCTCCCTGGTCCCACCCCGTGCCATGCACCCCAGACCAAAAGGCAGAACTGGTTCAAAGCTGATGTGCAGAATGTCTGTGGGTGCTGCTGGGAGCAGGGTGCTGGGGAGCTGACAGCTTTAATGTGTGTGCTGGGGCGGGCAGCTGCTGGAAGAAGAATGCCTCGCTGCAGACAGACCTGTTGACAGACGTGGCTCAGTATTTCACAGCGCAGTCTTTTCTCATGGCCTTCAGTTTAATTAAGATGTTGTTGTGACTACATACTGCCTTCATTTCAGACTTGAGCATCTTCTGCCTGCATATTGCTTCGGCTTATCAGAGGCACAAGCACAGTGAGGGAGAGGCAGCCCTCGCAAGCAGGCACAGATAATAACATACAGGGAAAATTCCTCAATGAAGTGAAAAATTATTTATAATAATTTATAATAATGGTACTCAAATAGAAGGGAAATAAGTCACTCTAAGGGTATATAAATTTTTATGATAGTGTATAAACAGCCATAGCTTGCCTTGTCTCCCATCTATTCCTGCAGAGAATGAGAGCAACATATAGCATAAAGAAAAATACAATAAGAAAATGAAGAAATGAATGGGAAGAGCTGGAGGATTGATCACCCAGTGTATTTGTATATCCTGATGTAAAAGGTGCTGCTGACAGGTGGCCAGGTTTCTTCTGTATAAAACCATGTGTGTGCTGTCAGGGCAGTGTGAGCAGCCTTGTTTCGATTGATGAATTGCCTGCTTTCTTGATTAAACCTTCCGTCACTTACAAAACAAAAAGCCTGTGTTTCGATGGCAGAGTGGGACATGTCAAAAAAATCTGTCTGCTTTACCTTTGTGCAGATGTTGGGCACAGACTGTAACATGTATTATTAAAATGAATGTGGCATTTACTGTGCATTATTTCTTTCCTGGGAGAAGGGACCTGTAAATTATATGCTAATAATAATCTTTAACCCTTTCAGGAACCAAGAGATGTAGGAGTGCAATATTCTGCAGGCCTCACTAATTGGACGGGCTCTAACACCGCTGCAGCACTCTTGAGTTGCTAAGCAGTGGATTCCAGCCCTTGCTGCCAATGATCTGTGCATTCTGCTGAGCAGGGTTGCCTTTTTTTTTTCCCTTGAAATTTCCCTGTAGCCATCTTCAGCATTATGTTACAGAGAGATGTGTTTTGGGGCAGCAGCAGGCAAGCATATGTAATTTGACTCTAGGACAATCTTGTCCCTTCTCTTGGCCTGTTCTCAGATTAGGATAGAAATTGTGTTGTATGGAGTCTGTACAACCCCATCAGAATGTGTACACAAAGCAATTAAAGCCTCTGTGCACCAGTTTTGTGCAGGAAATGAGTGTGTGAACTTCCAGATCCTGCTGCAGCTGGCAGTGTGTGGCCAGAAACCCAACTTCAGTCATATGAACCTTTCCAAGGCTATCTATTCTGGCAGAAATTTGGAGATAACAAGATGATCAGTTAGCCTTGGGTAGAACCGAGGTTCATCTTTTGAACATTTAAATATGGAAACTGTGCTGGGAAAGCAGTAGAACAAAAGCAGAACATACTTTGATATGTGTTTGTTGGTAGTATATAACAGTTGCCAGCTGTCAGCCCCAAACAATTAAAACATTAGTGCAAGTACCTTCAGAAATGAATGATGTCAGCTGGACATAGTAACGTGTCATCCGTAAGTTTGGGCATCCATCCTCAGGTCATGTTAATCCACAGAAATAAAGCAGGATCCAGAAGCACAGAATCTCTCACCACTCGGAGCATTCTCAGTTCAGTTCAAGACCTTGCTGAGCTGCAGGTGAAGGTTTTCATTCTCTTTAAGAGGAGAAAAGCCATGTCCTCTGGGTTGGAGCTTAGATGTCAGATCCCAAAAAACATCACGCACTTTATGTTCTGATAAAGCAACGTCCGTGCTGTGACCGAGGCCACAGCAGCTGCTGTTCGTTTTGCTGAGGAGTGATGGGTTTTTGAGCAGTCATTTGATGCTGAAATGTCTTTGCACGTATTTCATACCTTAAAGGTACTGTTTTGTGCTTGTCTTTAACCCCTTTAGTCAATACAAATCAAGTTACCTGTGTGAAGTATTTCCCTGTGAGAAGCTGGGCTGAGCATCAGGGAAGGGAGGTGCGGCGGGCTGCCAGCACAGTGCTGGCTGCAGTGTGTGTGCCAGCATGCCGTGGAGGAGGAGGAGGCTTCCATGGGCAGCTCTTACAGGTGCCAGTTTCTCCACAGCTCTGGCTTGTTTATTTTGGAATCACGCACCAGTATTTATTACCTTAGGGAGGTAAATATTTACTTAAATGGGTATTTATTATATTTATACATAAATAGTTTTTTATGATATTTAAATATTTATTGCCCTCTTTAAGACACTTTCCGTGAAAGGTCAGAGCAAACTGTGGTCTGAGAGGTTGGAGAGGGAAACATTTGTGGGCAGAGGCTCCGGTCCAAATTCCACGTGCTGGGTCCCACAGGTGAGTGTTCCCAGCAGGAAGGGCAGGGGCAGAGCCCTGCTGGGGAGGGGGCAGAGGGTCTGAGCCCGGTGCAGCCCGGCCAGGGCGAGGTGAGCCAGGCTGTGGCCGTGGCACGAGGTCCAGCTGAGCTGGGGTTGGCTGCAGGACGATGGATGGGCTGTTCCCGCAGGCACTGCAGCGACGTTTGGCGTTCACTCCACGCAGGTTTCTATTCCAGCTCTCTGGAGGCAGCAGAGAGAGTGGAAACTGATGTTAATGATCTGGAAAAACATCAAAGCCAGTGGATTCCTGAAAAGGAAACTGAGTTGCTTTTCCGTTCAGCAGGCCATGGCTCTCGGAGGGGAGCAGGTGTCATCTGTCTGGGCAGTGGCGTGGGAAGCGTTTGCTTCACACTCTGCTCCTAAGACAGCAGTTTGCTTCCTGATTCCTCCTCCTGTCCAGGAGGGGCTAAGTTGGGAATGCCTTGGGGTATCTATCCCCCCCTTTTTTTTTCTTTTTTTTTTCAGTGGTGACAAAAGAAGTCTCTTTCAGAAGTCTTTCTAGATTTAGATTTTGTTACATTTCAGTACCCATATGTCAACTTCCTTCTTGTTGCAAAATGCCAGGTTATCTGGCCGCATGTGCCACTTCCTTAGTTGTCTCTTTCCTTTTCAAAGACACTGTTGGTCTCTTCTGTACATAGGAGGACAGATGTTTTAATCAGAGGTTAAGAATTTATTTTCACAAACTATGGTTTTGCTTCATCCTTTTTGTAGATAATTAAATTATGTACTTGGCATAGCATGTCTGCTTTACTAAAACAGGTAATTTTGAAAAAAAGGGAGATTCTATTTTTTGGATCAGTGCACAAGGATTGCTTTTATCTTCATCTTCTAGCACAGTTCCTGGTGGTTCTGTGATTGCCTCCAGTGTTCAAGGGGTTTGAGACCCCCAGTCCTGGAGGGGAAGGTCCTGTGCTACATCTTCCTGTCGGTCCCCATCCCTTCACTTATGTTCTTGGCGCTTCTTAAGAGTAGAAGCGGAACTAAATTTATATTTTGTGACACTGAATTTTAATCAGGATGGTCCGAAAGCCAGACAAGTTGTGACACAAGCTTTATTCTGCATTGAAACCTCTTTACTGAAGCCGAGATTAAAGTCAGCCTGTTCTTTACCCTATTGCAATTTCCAGTCTTTGGACTAAGAGACCTGGATAATCTTCCAGCTATGAAAGGCTCTATTAATATCCAGCAGTTCAGGGAGGCTGGAGTCTCATGTAAAATGCTGCAGCTGCATGTTTCAGAAAGGGAAGTGTGTTACTTAATACTATACTTAATGAGATTCAAGAGGTATGTTTTTTATTAAAAGAGCGCATCCACGGTGTACAGACCCTTGGGGTGCTGTGTCAGCGTGCCCCACGTTACCCAGGCTGTGCTGGGGCAGCAACCCCAAATGGGGCTGACGGAGCCACGAGTTCTCCCACAGGTGACATTTTTAAGACAGACAATTTTTTGATGAACCTTCTGTCTCCTGAAGTGCCGTTTGTTGTTTTCCTCTCCTCGCTGCCCTGTGCTGGTGAGGGAGGTGGAGGCCCTGGCTGGGTGCTGCCCTGCCCTCGCGTTGGTCCCAGTTTCCTCGGGTGGGAGAGCCGTGTCCCCTCCCGCTCGGGGATGTGGGCTTCACCCGTGTCCCTCGGCTCACACGTCACCTTCCGCCGAGAGGATTATCCGGCTGTAACCCTGCAGCCTTGGGTTACGGATGAGCAGGTGTGTGGGCAGCCTGGTGGCACACCCGAAGGTGACGTGGATCCCCCGGACAGGGGTGCCCTCGCTCAGGTGAGGGCCGGTGGCTGATGGAGGAGGATGAGCTCGCGGGACTGGCGCCGTTCCCGTGGAGCACAACCTTGGGGTGGCCTGCGCTGTGTTTGTTTTGCTTTGCCGAGTGCCAGAGTTTAATTTTTTTTAAATAGGAAGCTGCTCGGAGGTTTGGATATTTAAACAGTTATTAACCGAATGACAATTAACAGATTGCAGAGACAGATTTTCTTTTCAAAACCTCCAAAATTGAGTACAGTTTGCAAAACTATCACAGCATAGTAATGACAATGAATTTTGATTTCCTGGAACTGATATTAGACTCCTTATTAAACTATGTGCATCTGCTTTTAATTTACTCCAAATAATTGGAAAATGCAATGAAGCTTTCCAATTAAAGCTTGGCTTTATGCTGTTTAATAATACCCCCCATAATATTATAGCTTATGAAGTGACAGGTGAGTTGGTGTATGAATAAAACATAAAGGCAGCAATAAGGGACAGAAAACCAGAGACAGTTGTTGGGGATTTTAAATGCTGGATGTAATTTGCATATATTAATCTCTTCTTTTCAGCCTTATCAGGCGTTCTTCAGTATTTGAAGTTAAAATAGCATTGACAGGCGGGAGTACGCTTAGTTTTTTCAAGGATTTATTACTTGTATAATTTCTGATCTTTAATAAGCAGATATGACTGATCCTCATAGTTCTATAGAAATCGGTTAATTGTTCCAGATGGCGTGTACTGATTATGCAAAATTACTTTTCACACCATTTTTTTTTTTTGATGGAGTTTGGAGTAAAATTAAATTTTTTATAGCCTTCTTATCATGCTGTTTTACAGTGGGTTTTGCACAGAAGTTGAATTTAATCTACTATATTACATTGACCAGCAGAGTTATTCTAATGTAGCATTCTGTGATTTGACAAAGAATAATAGAACACGTTGCTCATTGTGCATTTCTGTGCTGCTAATAAAAAGGAGTTGCAGTGCAGCAATCCAGGCTGTTATTTATGAAGAATGCTTAATTTGCACAGTTAAAAATGCAAAATTGTTACAATGAGATGTTCGCTCTTTTGGATAGAAGGCTTGGGCAGAATAAATGTAAATAGTCTCGTTGCTACGGATTCCATCAAATAAAGCAGGAGTTTTTAAATGCGTGGTGTGGCTGGGTGGGATGGTGCTGGGAGGAGCAGCCATCCAGGCAGCACGTTCCGGCTCCGAGCAGGAGATGTCACTGGTGTTTTCCCTGATTATCGCCATCCGGATATCTCAATGGCATCATTTCATAATTGAAAACATTTGTAAAGGTTGTTGGGCTTCGTTTATCTAATGAAAAGCTGTTTATACAAAACAAACCACACATAAAACCCTCTTGCTAATAAGTTTATTGCGATTTGTTTTGGCAGTAACTCAGCTGTTTGGGGGAGGTGTCCCGTGGCCTGGCTGGGCTGTGCCAGGGCCCAGGGCAGGTGCCCGTCCGTGGGCGAGCTGTGGGCAGGGGCTCGTGCCAGAGCAGGGGGACAGTGCCATGGGCACTGCTGCAGCTCTGTCCAGAAGCACTGTCAGGCCCTGGGTGATTTTGGTAGCTCCCATCCCTCGCTGGGCCACGGGCAGCGCACGGAGCAAGGGTCCTGCTTGTTCTCGGGCTGGGATCCTCCCTGGGGGCTGCACTGCCACCACACCTCACCCTCTGTGGAGGGCCCGAGGGGCCATTCGGGGCCAAGCCCGAGGCATCTTACTGATCCCTGAAAAGCGGGACAGCAGATGTTTAAAAAATGACCTTATGGTTTAATGGATAAGTGGGGGCACCGTAAACGGACTTTTATGAAGACTGCGTATTTTTAACTCAATAGAAAAAAAGATGAGTAATTAACTCAGCTATTAGAAAGCTCAGAATTTCTCCCATCTCCTCTTGAACTAGAAAATTGTTTTGTATATACTTTTATATGTATATACAGATACGAATATATACTATATATGCGGACAACTAATGGCATAAATCAGAAATTATTAGAAAATATTTGTTCTAATGAAGTAATAATTTGGTGGTAATGTATTTCATCAGTGTAGCTTAAGGCTACATTAAGTGGACAGACTTTATATGGATTCTCTAATTTTAATCTTCAAAATGCTATCTAATGTCTCATTAAGACTTTCATATAATGTATCTTAAGTACAGTCATTAAATATAGTTTAGGGAGATGTATGTTCAGATATTGCTTAAAGATGTTTTAATAGGCCCATTTACTCTGATGATATTAATGAGCTCTTAACACATATTAAGCTTCTAAAACTAGTGGTGTCCCCTTGCAGTGAGCAAATCAACATAGGAATTGTGGAGGAATTGGATACTCCAACAAAGCCAGTTTTCCACAGACTCCTCAGGGCCCATCTCCATCCCTTCAGCTGTGTCATTGTGGGGCGATGTCCCCGCTCCTGGCGCGTGCCTCGGGCGAGCGGGGGCTCTGCGAGGGTGGCTGCTGTGTCACCACATCCACGCTGCACAGCTGCGGGCTGGGATCTGCCTGCGCCCCTCTCGGTGTCTGTGACATGTTATGCACATTTGGTTGCATATCTATTAAAATAAACAAATCAGATCGTTTAAGGGAAGAGCCAAATACAGGCTCATGTTTAGATAAATTCTGCTTTTTGATCGTCTAAAGTGAAGATGCGAGAGTCGTAATTAAGATAATAAAAACTGCTCATTCTCTGTTGTCACTTCGGTTCCAACTCAGAAAGTTATTGCAAAGAAAATTTTCTGGTTTCATCACTCAGCTCTTCTTAACAAATCCTTCTGAGTTCAGAGACTTTTATAATTACTAAATTGGTTTGTTAGAGGGAGATAATAGCAAATTTCTTCTTTTCATAATTGGACATTTCTTCCCTGTAGGCTAATGCAGGCGCAGCACTCACATACACAATGAGCTGTGCTTTTGAAAAACCATAACTGGCTAATAAGTGCCGTGGTGTCATCGGAGAGTAATGGTGTGCTGATTAGCATAATTAATGACAAATGGTGGTGCAGAGTGGGTGGATTGGTTTAGCAGATGATGAATGCGCTGCGCCAAGGCCGAGCCCTGCCGCGGTGGCTTGGCAGCCTGGCAGCGCTGCCCCTCGCACCTGCGGCCACTGCCCGGGGCTCGGGTGGCTCCGGTGCTCCCCGGCCTGGCCGGTGGCACCGTGTGTCCCCGAGGGGGCTGGTGGCCCATCCCCACCGTGCTGGAGAGGAGTGGAGGCTTCCGTGGGCCACGAGCGGCCCTCGTCCTCCGAGGGCTGGAGGGCCACGCCAGGCACTGGCCATGCTACACGATGGGCTCATTAATCTGTGATTTGATTAATCAGGGCTAATTTGCATTCACAAATGAGACTGATAAAAATGGAGTTACCTTTTCACCTTTAGGGGGGAGGAGGGATTATTTCTAGGTTGTCTCTTTTTTAAGTGATAAGCAACTCTTTTACCAATAAGGATGAAAATACTTAATTTGCATTAGCAAAAGAAGCTAATTATTATATAGTTAATTAGCATCTGGAAGTGAGGATTATCTTAATTACAAAGCACAGTTTCCTTAATAGCTACAAAACTGTAAGTTTGATGTGTGTGGAGATTGGTGACTATTATTATGTAATTACTGATCATATTAACGGTGCAGTGTATTTAGATATCATTTGCATATGCAAATGAAATCTACCTGATAGAAATATGTGGCTCCAGTAATGATTTTGAGCACTTAAAAATTAAATCCCATTAGAAGATCTGGATCCTGAGTGGCACAGTGGATCTCCTCGTGCCGAGGAGGTTTTGGCTCGGCAGGGCCGTGGCTGTGTCGGGCTCCTGGGAAGGGGAGGGCACCTCCCCTGCCCCTTCACCCCCCAGCCCACGGTGTCGGGGCCTTGCCCCTGCAGCTGGGCAGTGCTCTGTGCCCGTGCCCTGTGCCATCCTCCCCAGCACTGAAGGCCTTAGCTTTGGGTCTGTGTCCAGGCTCTTCTGGCTGAGTGAATGTTCCATGGGACGGTGGAAGGATGTTCAGTGCATCAGTGAGCTCCAGGGCAGAAGATGGGTATCCCCACATCCTTTCCAGCCGTGCTCATGATGAGTTTCTTTCCACTGACATGCAGGCATGCTTAGAGAATGGAGAGCATGGCGTTATCAGGGCAGCTGATCCAGCTTCTTCCTCCTGCTTTTATTGGAAACACAAAGCTGCTGTGTGTTAAAAATAACTTGAGTCCCTTAAACCAAAACCATGTAAAGAGAGGACCGTGCGCTGCTGTCTGCCCTGGGAGTCCTGTGGGACAGATGTTGGTCACTCAATGCACTGCTGGAGGGTGGGGGGTGCTGCTAGGCAGGATCACAGCATCATTGCAAGTGTGAGCATCTGCCCCTGGCCAGTGACCTGGCTGCTGTCCAGGGAGTCTGGGGAGCCCAGGACTGTCACGGTGGCAACAAATCCCACCTCACACCATACGTGGCTCAGCAAAGGAAACAGCTTCCGGGGCCAGACACTATAACAATACTCAGCGTGTGGGTTTAATACCCCCTGCTCCTACCCTGCAGCACTGGAAGCCGTGTGGATGTTTCTCTCATCAAGCAGCAGAAATTTACAGCTGCCGGCCAGGGAACACTGCAGCCATTGTGGGGCTGCCCGAGATGCTTTTTGCAACTGCTGCTCCAGCCTGCTCTGCCCGGCCGCCGTGGCAGACAGACATTACACGTTTAATGACTTCCAAGGAGCCTGTCATTACAGCCAGAGCTGAAGGGAATGGAAAAGCGTCTGGATTTCTCTTCAGCGTGCAGCCGTGAGCGGATGCTGGAGGAGTGCCTCCCTTTGCCTTTGCCTTTGCCTTTGCCTTTGCCTTTGCCTTTGCCTTTGCCTTTGCCTTTGCCTTTGCCTTTGCCTTTGCCTTTGCCTTTGCCTTTGCCTTTGCCTTTGCCTTTGCCTTTGCCTTTGCCTTTGCCTTTGCCTTTGCCTTTGCCTTTGCCTTTGCCTTTGCCTTTGCCTTTGCCTTTGCCTTTGCCTTTGCCTTTGCCTTTGCCTTTGCCTTTGCCTTTGCCTTTGCCTTTGCCTTTGCCTTTGCCTTTGCCTTTGCCTTTGCCTTTGCCTTTGCCTTTGCCTTTGCCTTTGCCTTTGCCTTTGCCTTTGCCTTTGCCTTTGCCTTTGCCTTTGCCTTTGCCTTTGCCTTTGCCTTTGCCTTTGCCTTTGCCTTTGCCTTTGCCTTTGCCTTTGCCTTTGCCTTTGCCTTTGCCTTTGCCTTTGCCTTTGCCTTTGCCTTTGCCTTTGCCTTTGCCTTTGCCTTTGCCTTTGCCTTTGCCTTTGCCTTTGCCTTTGCCTTTGCCTTTGCCTTTGCCTTTGCCTTTGCCTTTGCCTTTGCCTTTGCCTTTGCCTTTGCCTTTGCCTTTGCCTTTGCCTTTGCCTTTGCCTTTGCCTTTGCCTTTGCCTTTGCCTTTGCCTTTGCCTTTGCCTTTGCCTTTGCCTTTGCCTTTGCCTTTGCCTTTGCCTTTGCCTTTGCCTTTGCCTTTGCCTTTGCCTTTGCCTTTGCCTTCACCTCCCCATCACTAAGCTGGCCCTGTCCCGGCTCTGCCTCAGTCCTGTGCGAGTGCCCTGGTTTGTATCTGCTCTGCTCTAATTAATTAAGGGTTGTGGCTTGGAAACAGCACATGCTAAGGTGTGATCTTTGAAGTTTAGTGTGGTGCAGAGACTTCAAAGGGGACATTTTATTAAAAAATAATAAAATCAAGAGCTCCTAAACACTTGCAATTTGAAGAGCTTGTTTGAAGTCTCTCCATGTTCTCTGGTGCTGATGGAGTCGCAGTGCTGAGGTGCTCCTTAGGCGTCACCATGCAGTACTTAACCTTCACTTTATTTAAAAAAGAAAATAATCAAATCCAGGGGTATTTTTTCAAGTGTTTTCATGGCTTGATCTTAGCAGTAAAGAACTAATTGTGCCATGTCATGAGCTATGCAGGAAACGGAGAAAATCAAGGCTGACAATCAAATTAGCAAAAATGAAAATTTAGTCCAGGTCTGTTTTTTTAATCAAAGTCGTTTCAAGACGAATAGGAAAGCTGTAAACCTTTCCCAAGGCAGAGATTCCTTCCCCAGCCCAGGAGGCCCCTGCTCTCCCACTCACTGCACCAGGCATTGGGTGGTTTGGTCCTGCTGCCATCCTGCTGCCTGGCCAGGCCCAGGCACCGGGCACAGGGCTGGGCATTCCCAGCTGGCTGTGCCCCTGGCATGAGCTCCTGCTGCCCAGGACCTGCAGTGCAGCTGCCCCCGGGGCTGCATGAGGTGCTCTGGGGCTCTCGTGAGCTTGGGCTTGTGCCTTGGGCAAGTGGAGCTGAGCCCTGCACCCCTGCCTGTGCCCCTGCCTGCACCTCTGTACTTTTTTGTATGACACGAAGAAGCTGTGTGCATGTTGGGGATGGTGTCTGCAGCTGGGGAACTCAGCTGGGGCAGCTGCAGGGTCCCCTTTGCAGACAGCTTGGCAGGAGCTGTCAGGAAAGGCTGCTTTTGTTTTGGTCCTGAGGTTTTGCCATCCGTGATTTGGTGTGGTTCCATCTGGGCCTTGGTGCACAGTAGCACAGAGCACACACACAATTTACTGTTCAGGTTGCTGTTTAAAGCTCTGTGTGTAAAAATACAGGAGGAGGAGCTTAGCATCATGGAGAGCTGGTTTGGTTTGAAAAGCTCACACCCTTCTCTGGATGCGTTGCAAACTATTTTAGAACATTTTTTCGTACTTCTGAATGGTTTCCCCCGTCCTAAGGGCACAGTGTGCCTGTTTTGTACAGGTGTCTGTGCTACCTGTGCTGTCCTGTACCTTCCATGCACAGGTGCAGAAGAAGCTCAGGAGTGCAGCGCTCACGCCGGGGTGTGTGGGGGAAGCAGAGGGGCACGGGCAGGAGCCAGGGCTGTGTGCTTGGCAGGGGCTGTGAGAGGGCACCGAGGGCGGGTGGCCTGGCTGCAGCCTGCCCTGTGCCACCAGCTCCCCGTGGCTGCTCAGCCCGCCCTGCTGACAGCATGGCCTGTCTGCTGGGGCTCACTGCAGCTGAGCCCCAGCCTTACCCTGGGGTCTGCTGCTGATGGAGAGAGCAGTCACTGATCCTCGCCGGGCTGGGCACAGGCTGCACGTGGCTGTGCTTTCCTGCTTCAGTGAAATGGTATTCAGAGCCTCCCGTGAGCTGGGGCCCCCCCGCCGCTGGGCTGAGTGCTGGGGCAGAAGCTCTTCTGGGGGCACCTTTGTTGGCCACACCAGACAGGGGCTCGCGTGTCCCTCCAGCCTGACCGTGGCTCCCCTCCAAGTGCTGCTGTGCCTGAGCTCTGTGCCAGCCCCCGGTTCTCAGTCTGCTTTCAGATTCCTCTGGTGCCATTTAGCTGAAGATCAAGTTTTCTCTAAGCAGGGGAGCTCTGCTGGTTTTGTGGTGTTGCTGTAGGCTGGTTTATGAGATACTCTTCTTGGTAAAGGATGAACACTGTTAGCATTCAGGTCTGAGGAGAATGGGAACAGTTCTGCAGCATTAGAGAAAGCCCTTTCTAAAACCTAAGATCATTTAAATTTCAAAGGTGGCAGCAGTGCACTCAGTGTTGGGGTTTTTCGTTGGTTTGGATTAACAGTTCTTCATTTTCAGTCATGCAGGAAAATGTTTTGCAAGGGATTTATTTATTTAAATATTTTTAATATCAGAAATCGAAAATTCAAGTGTAAAAGGCTATGCAAAAACAGCAATAAAGAAATCCAAAGCTATAAAAGCTTATGGTGAGAATTTAATGCAGAAACAGCTGTTATTTCCTTGGGAGTTAAGGTACATAAACTCTCCCGTGGCTGTGTATCCCCACAATCGTGGTGTGAGGAATTAGCGCTCACTGCAGTGTGCAAACGGAGCCCGCCAGGCTCTGAGGCAGCGATTCATCTGTACCCAGGAGTTAAATATGACAATGTTAGCATTTTTCATTTCCCTGACGTTACCATTAATAAAGCAATGATCCAAAAGAAGCTTTGCTGAGTCTGTTCTTTATGCTTCCATCACTCACAACTAGATAATTTCACACAGGATCGTTTTTAAATTAAATGACGATAAAAGCGCTCTGCTGTCCTGTGCTCACTAGTTCATGGAAGTCTATCAAGTCATTAATGTGTCATGACAAACTGTGAGTTGGATACAAGAGTAATTAATTATTTGCATAAATAACAGGTTGAACTTCTTGCTTTCAACCACAATGACACGTGCATCACATCGTGGGCATCCTGGAACCTCTGGCAGAGGTCACGGGAGGGTGAAGGCTGAGCTGGCACACGGGTGATCCCGTTCTCACACGCTTCTAGCGGACAGCAGCTTGGAAGCTTTTGTGTTCCCAAGTTCTTCACTGATGGTTGCTTCAAGAGAGCATCTGATCTTTGGAGCTTTAGCGAACAATTATACAGATTTTCATAATCACCATTAATCACCACATATTTTTCAAGATAATTACAGCAACTATTATTTAGATTTCTCTTTTATGTGCACATTGTAGAAAAGAACAAGTGCTTATTACGCTGGGTAGTGTAGAGAACTACCGTCTGAAGTTCTTTGTCATCCAGAAGCTCATTATGTTAGCTGATGCTGCCTGTGAAAGTTCGTCAGCATGTTTAAATTAGGGTAGCATTGGCAGGTCTGATTATTTAAATCTGGTAGCTTGGCTAAAAATATAGTTATTCAAGAAAGATGAATTACTAATTTGACAACTGAGATTTAGTTGGAGTCTGCAGCACAGAAGGCAGCATCTCTCGAGTGCTTAGAGGAGGGTGACAATACATTTGCAGATTAAAGAGAGGATTTCTAAGTGAGCTAGCAGGTTGGATTTATAGAGCGTGCTTTGGTGTCCTCCCTGTTAGAGCCTGAGAGCAAGTCTTGGTAAATTACAGTGAAGAAGGAGCCACCAGGTAGGAGCTGGTTGTGTGTTCCAGTGGTCCTGCACCGAGGACGGGGGCATGTCCACTATGGCTCACCGAGGCATCCGTGCCCTTCCTGGCTGCTGTCGGGGATTCATGGGAACACTGTCCTTTGGGGCTGGGCTTTGGGAGGTTGGTTTTGGCTGCTGGCTGCTTTCAGCTTTTTTATCTAATTGCAGTGCCTGAGTTAATTAAAGTCCCAATGTTTAAAGAAGTTGAAGCCTGTGTGGGTCAATGCGTGAGCTGCTCCTGTGATAATATGAGTAACACTGTAAAATTGGGACCTTGCCTGCCATTTTTATTTGGATCAGCATGGATACCTTTGGAAAGAACTGTGCTTTATCATTCACCAGAACCAGTTCCTTTATCCCCTGGTGTTACCATCTGCTGGTCTCAAACGTGGCACAGATTGACGTGGAGAAACCTGGTATAGCTTTTGGCCAGACTAAAATGGGAACTGCAGCTCAGGGCCAGGGCCTGGTCTGTGAGTGTGACACTGCCCATGGAGGTGGGGACACAGGGCAGGATCTCAGCACAGCAGTCACTCTTCAGAGCCTGCCAGGAATGCTTTAAAGGCAAGAGGGGAAAGAAAAAAAGGAAAAAGAAATCAGAGGCTGCTGCTGATGTTTATTTACAGAACAACATCAAAACAAGGGACATGGAATTAAAATGCCCTCCTAGACTTCTGGTTTCATTTAATTTTATTATTAAATTAGCTGCTACTGTGAACAGCAGTCGTGTGCTGCCTCACAGTCTGCAGTGGGAGCAATGGCCCCCCCGCCCAGTCCCTGGTGCTGCACACCCCAGTGCTGGACAGCCAGTCAGGCTCCTGCACAGCGATGGGAGCTCTTCCCTGCTCTTGCTGCTGTTGCTGGAGTTGCCTGGCCCTGGAGATCATTGCCAGTCTCCATGAGCTTCTGTGGGAGTAGGGTGCCTCACCCTTGAAGCCTCGTGAATGTGAAAAAGCCCACCTTGGGCAGCAGCAGCTGTGGCTGTCTCATCCTGTGAGCAGGGCACCCCAGGGCTGAGGTGGGGGCACAGAAGGGTCCTTCCTCCAGAGCGCTTATTTTGTCCAGGGCATTTGCTCGGCTCGGGAGCAGAGGCAAGGGAGGAGTGCTGCTCCCCATGCATCTTGTCTCGGGGGTCCTCACTACCTGCCTGCAGCCCCTTGGGTGACCAAAGGGCTCCTGGAGCCCGGCCGAGCCACGGGGTGAAGGGGTGAGGGCTGCTGCCCTCCTGGCACTGGGGCAGCCAGTGGCAGTGGCCGCCCAGGGCTTCGTTTCTGTAAAGTTTCCAGAATCGGTGGTATTTAAACCCTCGTGACACCAGTGCCTGGCTGTGAAAGGAGACGCTGAATGAGCACCTTGTTTTCTGCCTTGTGCCTCTAATGCATTTTAGCAGCAGGCTGGTGACGGGCCTGACACGCCGGCTCCGCACACGCTCCTGCGCTTGGGGAGTGCAGCGTTAATAACACACTTCCATGCATCATGCCATTTTTAAGCATGATCGTTATGATAAAGGGCATATACTTAATTACAGGCCTGCTTAATTACAGCTCTGTTGAAGCTCGTTTGTTTAGGAGAGTGCTAATTGCGCTGCGGAGCCTTTGGCTCACCCTGCTTTTATCTGCTGCTTCGCTCTGTAGTTCCCAGCTCCGGGTGGGCTGGAGCGCGTGGCCGAGGCACGGGGGGGCTCTGGGGGCTGCGGGGACGCGCACACTCGGCGCAGCTCAGCTTTTAGATTACTTTACAAAAGCTGGCGTGTGGCTGATCAAAGTGGGTTTCTGTCGGATAACAAATGCAGATGGTCTTTCAGGTTTAAAACTTCCTGGATTTGGTGATGCTGCTTTTCATCTGTTTCCTTTTGTTTCCCTTTGCGCTGTGGCTGCCACACAGCACCTTTGATAACAAAATTACTCCAGTGGAGAGGGTTTTTAAATCAAAAATAGACAAAGCAAATGTAAAATGCTGAGTATTCTTAAATGACCCTAGTGTAATCACTAACATGGTAATTCACTGGTGCTGGTAGAAGTGAGAAACAGCGAACAGAGGAGCCCTGGGTTTGTGGGTGCAGATGCTTTCTGAAAGAAAACCCTATTTGAGGATCACTGCAGGGCCTCTCAGGGCTTAAATTTACTCTAATTTGAAGTTTTTATTTCTTTCAGAGTTGAAATTTAAAGACTTCAGATGTTAAAGGTGTAACTGCAATAAAGGAGGTGTATCTGGGGTGTGCGCTGCCTTAGAAATGTGCCCTTTTCAGTCTTGTGTGCAAATTGCTGAGTTACATGTTTTAAAAATAAGTGTGTCCCTTGTACTATCACATCTTGTGGGAGGCTTCCTGTGACATGGTGATAGCAAGACACAAGCACTGGACATTGTTGCACTGGGATGAATATACAAAATGGCATAAAGGCAAACAGTGCTGTGAGTACCATTAAGGTTATGCTACAGAGAAAGCTGGGCCCAGTGACATGAGGCTGTGCCGTGTGGTGTCATGTCCTCACGTCTGTCCTCATATTCCACTTGTTTGCATCCTCCAGATGCGGTTTGCAAGTGTTGGAGCTCCGCTGCTCACTGTTGAGTTTGCACTGGCAACAGCCAGGCCAGGGAGGGTGCTTGGTCCCAGGTGTTTGTCATCATCCTGCCCAGGTGGTGGCAACGTACAGCCTGGTACACAGGTGCTGGTGTCGACTGCTTTAGGGACTACAGGTCCCCTGAACCAGCTGTTCCTTATTCTCTTGCTCAGACACCACCGAGTGTGCTGAACTGGTTTGGTGAGGAGGTGGTAAATACAAGTGTGTCCTCCTTCCAGTGTCAATTACTATCCTGCTTTGCCAGCTGCACAAAATTGGAAAATGCATAATTGAGGCCATGAAATTGTATATGGATAGAGCAGGGAGAATTCACTGTATTCCTGGTTTGGTAGGGACTGACCCAGCTATGTCTTAAATGGAAAGGAATCACTGGCAGTTTAGAGGGAGGAAAAGGCTGGCGGTAACGTTTGGGAGCAATCAGTCATGTGTCAGTGCTGTGAATACTTGATCTGTCACTGGGAATGTGTGAAGTTGCATGTTAGAAGCCAGCTGGAAACGTCACATGTGATGTCTTGTCCCTTTCAGCAATGGATGGAGTGCCGTTTATGATTTCGGAGAAGTTTGCCTGCGCTCCTGAAGGGGTGAGTTGCATTTGTTGTTCTCCCACTGTCTGAAATGCATTGTTTCATGGAGAGCGATCACAAAACATCAAGACAAATTACCTGCTTCTGGGAGCTGTTCTGTTGGGGGGCCAAATACATACCCAGTGCTTGAGATGGGCCGAGGTTGCGTGTCACAATAGTTGCCCATTAGGTGGAAAAGGCTTTTGCCAGATTGCTTCTAAAACTGAATCGTCCTGGGATTTCAAGGTTTATTACCATCAAAAATAGGAATGGCAGTGGGACTCCCTGGTGCTGAAAGCATTTCTAGTTTCTTAGCATAGATTGTAAAGAAAGCTGCAGATGTGTTCTCCTGGATTTACCTGCTGTGGGATGGCAAAGTAGCATCAGCTTTACTACTTCCTGTTGGCACTCCAGAAGTTCAGGGCAGTGGTAATGGCACAGTGCCCTCCAGTGCCATCAGCTGCCACGAGGGTTGTGCCTGGCTGTGGGTGAACTGGAGAGGGCACTGGGTGCTGCCTGCCCCACACCGGGCACTGCAGGGCCACGCCAGCGGAGCGTGCTGCCGACAGCACGGGCAGGGCACGTCTGCTTCACCGAAACAGAAACACTGGTACTGGTTCAGGATGACCTCTGGGTGTCACTGGGCCAGTGCTTGTTAAAGTTGATGATCCAGAGCTCAAAGATTCAGCATCCCGCTACCAGTTCCCGAATCCATGTGATCCTAAAGCAGCATCTTTTTAAAAATCAATTTACAGGAAGCTGTTAAGGCAAACACTGGGCCATCAGCTGCGTCTGATTTTTCAGTAGTGCTCCAGCTTTGTGCTTTCTTCTTCCTGCTGACAGGGGTTTTTCACATCCCTTGCTTTCTGAGAGGGTTGTTTATGGGCCGTTATTCCCAGAAAGCTGAAGTCCCTGCTGCGAGGACAAATGCAGAGAGATTAGGTCGTGCTAATCCTCCCCGTGGATCCTTTAGACACCATTGCCACCATATGGTCAGTTTGGCCAGGGCTTCCCGCAGCTGGTGCCGCTCACACCTCCGTGCCGTGGCCGCAGAATTCCATCCGGTGTTCAGACTGCGTCCTGCGGTGGGGAGGTGGTGGCAGATCCACCCGAGCAGAGCCACACGGAGGTGAGTGTCAGCTGTCGCGCTGAGGGAGAACAGTGTTGAAGCTGGTAGCCCCAGCCCACCGTCTGCTGCTTCACTCTCCTAGTGGAATGAGGAGCAGGATCATGCCTGTGTTTACAGATGGTGCCTCTAAATCTCTGGTGATAGAGTGTTTGCTGACTTTAACCAGAACAAAACAACAAATAAACAAACACGCAATCCCTCCCCAGCCCTGAATTTGACATTTTTGTTTCTTTCTTGCCAGATGCAGCCGGTTGATCTCTTGGGTATCACAATCAAAACCCTTGCAGAAATTGAAAAGGAGGTAAGTAGCCAGCCAGGCACTGAATAAGTCACGAGGGCTGTGCTCACTTCTTTTTGAGAACCCTTCCCTTATGGAAAATACTTTTCTTGTCTCTCCCAAGTCACAGAGGGTGGATAAAGTCAAGCAGTAAGCCCAGGGTCAGGGATACCCTCTGTGATCCATGATGGGTGAAGACACTTCAGGTGGTGAATTTAATGGCAAAGTGTGGGGCCTTCTGCTTAATTCCAGATGTCTGTCTTGGTTAACCTTTCTTTCTCGTGTATTAACAATACACGGTGCAGGCAGGACACTCTTAGGTGCTTCTTGCATGTCAGGAAGGCAAATGGACTTGACTCAGCCATGTCAGGTAAACACCTTCGTCAGTTTTTAGTTTGCTGATGCTGAGAAGTTGTTGCTGGGAGAACTGGGCTGCACTTCAGTGGGTGTGAATGTTTGAGGAGCTCAGGGAGGAGGCAGCCACCAAACCAAGGGTGGTTCTGAGGCACCGTTCTGGCATGTGCATGACGTACATGGCATGGTGCCAAGGAGCTGTCTGCTCTGCAAAGGTCGCTTCACATCTAAAGGCTCAGACCAGGAAGAAACTTTACTCAGCAGCACATGCTTCTTCAGGCACTATTGGTCACAAAGACCTCCTCCTATGCCATCTAGCTGGGTTCAAGGAAGAGAGTAAGAAGATGACATCACAAAGCTGCCAGATTCCTCAGGGCTTCTCCACTTTTTTATTCCAGTTGAGTCCAGTTGCCTAAATCCACCCTCTTCTGCCTGAAAATCTTGTCTGAGTACAAGATGGTCAGGCCCAGTTGCCAGGGCTGTCGCAGGCACCCCATGGGACCGCAGTGGCCGCAGTAGTGGATCTGAAGATGCTGCCTGACAGGGGCAGTGACTGACAGATGCACCCACTGCCAGGCACCGCAGTCTGGCACGTGGCACACATGCTGTGTCTCTGTTTGGGACAGCCTGTGTCTGTCAGGAGGGACCCTGGGAGCAGGGGGTGCTCAGGGCTGCCAGCCCTTCCACGTGCCTGTCTGCTTTCCCACTCTCACCCTGAGCTGGCCAGGGAGTAGATGGTCCCTTTGGCCAAAGGGGAATCCACGTGGTGCTGGATTTGCTTCTGCATCATCTCTGTGTGTTGCCTGGTGTGGGAGAGGTCTGGCAGCTCAGGGGCTGCCTGGAGGGGAGTGGGCTGCACAGCCCTGCTTGTGCCCTCTCAGGGCTGTGGGGACACCAGCACTGGAATCATCTGCCTGGGCCAGGGAGGAGAGGCCAGTACCTGCCGGCTCTCCCGCAGCTCCTGCTCTGGAGCAGGCTGTGTGCGTTCCAGCGTAATGAAAAGTATGATTATGCAGCCCATATTCCTTGATGAAGCATCTTGTCTGCACATAGAGAGCTACACATATAAATATTGTGAATTTCGGCATGGCTTTATTTCCCTTGCAAGCAATAGCACCATTACAGCAAATCTTCTGGATATCCAAAGCAGCCAGAACATTTTCCCTGGAGCAAGATGCCTTGCAAAAAATACTCCCAAAGAATTCCAAGAATTACTGTTCTCTGTCACCATATTTGCAGATGTATGCACCCATCCTCCAAGCTGCAGGCAGCTGAATTTCAGGACTCAACCCTGTCAGGAAAATGATGGAAATAGGTGCAAATCCCGGACCGCACCTGAACTGCTCTCATTGCCCCAGGATGGCACAGCTGTGCCCGGGGGAGTGCACGGAGAGCTGGGCTATGAAGAGGTGGTGAAGTGCAGGTGTAAGCGGCACATGCCATCACTTCACGGCTGATTTGGTGGATGTAGGATGGAGAGGAGAGAAGCAGAGTCCTGGCAGTGCTGCTGCTGGGTCTCCCAGCAGGGCTCTGGGGGTTTGTCCTTGCTACTCCCGCCTGTCCTGGGCAGGGTAGAGTCACTGAGTGGCACCTGGGCAGGTGCAGGTGATAGCATAGGCACTGTCCCTGTTCACAGCTCTGTGGCGATGCTGCGGTGCCTTTGGCTGCGGCAGCGAGGGCAGCGGTCTGGCTGCTGGCAGGGTGCACCCTGTCTTCATTTGAGCTTGGCGTGGTGTAAAAAGTCTAGAGAGAGTCTAATTAGTAAAGGGAGCATCCAATATTCATCATTCCTTTTAAACTGATAAGTAAGGCAGTTCATTTAACCACTAAATTGCTACAAGTTTTCATGGGCTGCTCTTTGCAAATATCTTTAATGAAGAAGTTGTAAATCTAGAAGAGCTTAAAATTTTAATTTTACACAGAAATATTTTTCCTTGTTTGCGTGTTTGTAGTCAATTCTCCTGAGTGCAGTCACATGAAATGTTCTTTAAATGAACATATTTGCTAACTGGCATGATTTCAGATTTTAAAACATTGGTTCCAGCAATTAGGAGTTTCCTCAGCTCCCCAATGACTGGAGAGATTCGTCTTGATTATAATTGCTCTTAGCCACGCATATCTAATTTGTGTCTTTTTAAGTGTTAATTAGTAAACAGTTTGAGCTGACATCTTTATGCGTTTGGGTGTTGAAAAATGAGGCCTATTGCGTGCCGCCGGCTGCGGCATCGCGACAGGGAGGTGCGGCCGCGGGGGAGGAAAGGCCTGGCACAGCCCCCGGTACAGCTCCGGTACAGCCCCAGCATAGCCCCGGTACAGCTCCGGTACAGCCCCGGCATAGCCCCGGTACAGGCTCCGGTACAGCCCCGGTACAGCTCCGGTACAGCCCCGGCATAGCCCCGGTACAG